>SJYO01041852.1:17536871-17903759 GCA_006410555.1 Capra ibex
AGAGAGAGAGAGAAGAAGAGAGGGGAAGGGAGAGAGACGAGAAATGAAATTGAAGTCCGACTTAGAGGTAGACCCCGCGCCTCCGAGCGGTCCAGATGAATGAACGGGGCCGACAATTCTGGGCGTGCTTTCCCTCGAATTCCGCTCCGTGGGAATCTATAAGTTCACCCGCGGCCACCGGGTTGCATCTACCACGTTTAAGGAACAGACCTTAAAGTAACCGGAAGGCGCATTTGGTTCGATAAGTCGGGAGAAGGAGGTGAATTAGAAGAATGATGTGATATCAAAGAATTAGATTAGAATGTAATTATTTGTTTGTTCAGAAAGGTGCGGTTGCGGCAGGTGGGAAGCTTAAGGGACCTAGGTGGCCCCGACCTGGGGCCGTTTTGTCATATGTTTATTAAAAATTTTTTTATTTTTTACTTAACCACTTGACACTTTTTTGTACCTAATTTTCTAATTTTACTATCTTTAATTCTTTATAAAACGTTCCCTTTACTCTTTATTAAATGCCTTCTATCTAATTTCATAACCTTTTAGAAAGAATCCGATACTATTGTTGGAGTTTTAGAGTCACCTAATTATATTTCTTCAACAAAAAAAAGAGTAGATTCCTTCTGGAACATTGAGAAACTATAGTGATAATGCGTGTACATAGTTAAATCATAAAGTCGAACGAAACGAGAACGTCGTAGAAGTATAATTGTCGACACAGGTTTGAACGGTTCTATCTCCTTTTAGTCTCCTAATATAAAATTGATTAGATGGACATTTACATGTATAGTGAAGATAATTATAAAACAACCGACCTCTTCCCTCTATTCCTTTATGTCAGGGGTGTCCCCGGGATCTTTCTCTCCTTTTGACCCCTATACTTCTCCGTAAGTAAAGATGGTGTGTTTCGTGAAGAGTAGTGGTTTACAATCCGAGTAACAGTAACGACGTACGGTTTCTGTGGGTCAGAAAGGGTTTCCACTGAGGTTTTATGGTAACTGGACTTTTAAGGTCTAGAAAGCCACGATGCACTAACAAAGAGGTAATCCGCACTACACGCAACAGAAATATAGTACAGGTCTACACCGTCGAGAACCAGACGAGGTATGTCTGAATACCACCACTTTGTCCCTGTCATTAATACTGCTCGTACAAGTAAGACTTTCTCCTTCTCACTCCCTTTCCCTGGCTGTCTTTAAGGACCCGACATCCTTGTAAATTACATAGGACTCTTATGTAAAGTCGTCGGGGGATAGGACTCCTGAATCAAGACGAAGATCCTTCCGAAGGAGTTAGGTAGGAAAAAAAAAAAAAAATAGTAGGCACCGACACGGGAGACTCTCGAAGAAATGGAAAGCGCCGGTATAGATATTCAGGTCGTTCTTAATAACGTCTTAGAACATGAAGTGAAAAAGTATAAAGTGAAGGACCCGTTCAGAGTACACGCGAGGGTTTAAGTTCACGCACTTCTACACGTCGGAAAAGGAAACAGACTTTCTTTTAACCTTTATACTCACTTTTCATGAGTATAAGATGATATCTACTAAGACAGAAAATAATTTCTCTTAAAAATAAATGAAGACGTCGAATGTACCCACGTTCGTTGGACTCCAATAAAGACTTTGTCTAAAAGACCCGATACGTCTACTCCACTATTAACCCGACGTCAGAAAAACTTCCAACCAATTAATTAAGATCAAATGGGAATTAGGAGTCTATGTTGAGAAACCAAAGGATTCGGTTATATCTCCTACAAAAGGTCCACCCAGAAACTGAAGTCAAAAATAGAGGGAGTGGTAAACTCGACAGCTTTCCTGAAGAGTCGATAGAGAGGTCTTGACCGTTCATGGTGTACACGTCTTCATCGGGTTTACAATGAGGAATAGAGACCTCAAGTATAAAGATGGTGTAGCACGAGATCTTTTAAAAGGTATAAAACGATCAAAGGATTCCGAAAGTTCGGTCACTAAAAATATAAAAAAGGGTTCAAAAGAACAATAAGAATTGGTCTCTAACGTTCTTTGTCTTTGGTGAATCTAGTTGAGAAAGGTGAGGAGGGGTGGAGGCAAAAAGGATAAACTAATTACTCAGTAACAAACCTACGGAACGACAACCCTCACGTCGAAGGGTCCACCGCGACCACCACTTCTTGGACGGACAGTCACGTCCTCTATATTCTCCACACCCAGGTTAGGGACCCAGTCCTTCTAGGGGACCTCCTCCCGTACCGGTGGGTGAGGGTATGACAACGGACCTCTTAGGGTACCTCTTTTCGGACCGTCCGATGTAGGGATCCCAGCGTTCCTCACGTGTACTGACTTCGAGACCGTACCGACGACCTCACTCACTTGTCGAAAATTTAAACAAAAGTCCCTATAATTTACTGCCAATATTACGTATGATACAATCTTATGCCGACACTAAGGAATCCGTGATATTAAACTTATATCCATCGGCAGTGGAGCCTCTTCCGTTACCGTGGGGTGAGGTCATGAGAACGGACCTTTTAGGGTACCTGCCTCCTAGGACCATCCGACGTCAGGTACCCCAGCGATTCTCAACCCGTGCTGACTCGCTGAAGTGAAAGTGAAAAGTGAAAGTACGTAACCTCTTCCTTTACCGTTGTGTGAGGTCACAAGAACGGACCTCTTAGGGTCCCTGTCACCCGGGGACAGACACCCCAGCGTGTTTCAGCCTGTGCTGACTTCGCTGAATCGTCGTCGTCGTTGTCGACAGTGGATCATCTATACTACTAGAAATTGTATCATATTCCGGTACTGATTAGAGAAAAGAATGTAATCCGACACTCTTGGCTCGTCTACACCTGCACCCCGTCCCTCTGTCGTGACCCTTTCAGTGTGTTTTACTCTTGTAGATTCATCCCTTATTCCTTTCTTAGAGTTCTCTTCAGACCCGAAACTTAAAATACATCCTAATCCCAACTCTAGTTCCTCGATGGATCCTCTTCTTACAGAAGGTGAGGATTCCAACTTCTATCCTGGAGAGACAGAAACCCGTTGGTTTCGACCTTTCACTTAACAGGTTTATTTGAACCGGAAGAATTGTTAAAAGAGGAACTTTTAATCAGACAACTTTTATAAGGTATCCTCGTGGAGAGAGAACAACGGAGTAGAACGTCTAATACAACGTATAACAAAATAAAAAAAGGGAAAGAATAAAAGAAGGACGAGAGAACTTGTACTACGAAGTATACACATAAACTTCCGGGCCAGAGTGTGTCCTGAACCTGGAACCGATGGGTGACACGGTATGATTGGACGGGGTGAACAGTGACACAGATCATGACCGGGGTCCTTGGGCTCAAACTCTACCCAGGGAGAATGGGGTACACGCAGGGTCTTCCTTATAGTCTACATTAAATGTAGAGTAGGTAGTCTCGGACTCGGTCAATCTTCTTTTCCTTAGATCTTTTATTATGTCTTGTTGTACCGTCACGTCCGACACTTTAATTACACTTTTTCTCCGAGTTCTAAGTCGACTCTCCTTCACGAACTACAGTGTGGTTTCCGACCGTCCGGTCCGGATCCCGGTAGTAGAATGAGAAACCATATCATCTGAGATGAAAAAAGTCGGTACGGTCTCCCTCTTCCGTACGAAATATTGTTTAATCTTCAACATCTTAACTCTCAGGATCGGTTTCCCAACGGTCTATTTTTATCCCCATAGACCATTTTATCTCATCTTTTACCGTTGGATGAGGTCATAAGAACGGGCCTTTTAAGTTACCTGTCTCCTAGGATCTCTTATGTCAGGTACCTAACTTTTTAATAGGTTTTAAAAATTTTCGACCTCTCAGTCTGTCAGTCTGTGTCGACTCGCGTACGTGTGTGTGTGTGTGTGTGTGTGTGTGTGTGTGTATGTGTGTGTGGGGACTATTTTAAACTTAAAGTCTATTCGTCAATAAATCATATTCATACATGATCCATTATCTCCACGATATGAATATCATTTTTTTTAGTGTCAAATAAACGTTAAGTTTAATTTCACCCGTAAAACATCAAAATAAACGATGTGGACCGTCGAAGAGAGTCGGAACTCCTTTTCGACGACCTGATCTACTTGAGTTATTACACTTGTAAACTCTCCGTAAAAATTCTAATGTCTCTAATATACGACTAGTTTTTTACCTTCTTAAAGTTAAACTGACCTTGAGTCAAACTCGTTCTCCTTCGTATTATTTTTCTTTACAGTCCTACTCTTCCCGGTTTAGAATAATATGAAGGTAGGTATGATTTTCAACACTAGTGAGTTTTTATATGTAACAATTCACAACTTAATTCTCAATTTCCCTCCGTTCATCGTAAGTTGTTATTTGTCTTTACTGTCTTATTCCTACTTTCTTTACTGACTTTTTCTTACTTATTCCTAACTACTGTTATGTCAGTTATGTCAGAACCAACAAATTCACACTAAATGTTAATACTTAGGAACACACAAATTTGACTTTACCGGATCAACGATACGGTTGTAATATTATGAAAATAATAGAGTGAAAAGTCCTGTAACAAATCTTATACTGATATAATAAAACTTAATACTAACGGTCCTTATAGTTCTACGACGGATATCAACCAGTCACGTTCCGAGTAAGTATCTTTTGTGTTTTAATATTAAACTCCATCGATTTATTTACACGTAATACCACTTTCTATAGTATTTGTATTTACCGATAATAATTTCATGGAGACTCTATACTAATAGGTTTTAAAAATTTCCGACCTCTTATTTTGTAAAGATATCTAAACTATTTTTCAAGGATTTGTGACATAAAATGAGACCTCAACGAGCCCGTAGACAAGTCGAAGAACGGTAGACGAGCGACACCGGACACGGACAGAGTCTCGTGCAAAAGTAGTTCGAAACGTATTCCGTTCAACACAAGGTTCGCAAAAAGTTTAAATCATTTTCACTTGGTGTACATCTCCGGTTTAAGAAAGAAAGGTGTAATTTCATATAATAAAATTACTTTTACAAAGAATTTGTATGAGTCTGTACTTACTTATATAATTTTTGTCATGTGTTCAATTTTTGTTTGAAAATTTTATATATTAAAAGTTTAATCTCCGTAACTAAATTGTACCATCTAACATAACAAACTACTGTGACGATATTGAGACGAACTTGCTATTGTACCACTTCTACGATTTAGGAAATTTAACCTACAATGAGATGATACCCTCCATACGAGTGAGTAAAAGAGTAGGTCAAAAGAGAAAAGTTTAGTGAAGTTTTAAAGACAAAGAAATCTCGTAATATTAACGGTAAATATATTTTTTAATGAGTCGGGTTTCTATTAATTTTAGTAAGTCAAGGAATTTATCGAAGAGTTAATTTACGTATTTGACTCTCGTAAAAAATACGTGTTGTGTCCACTTTTACAGTGGACACAAAACGTAGAAACCCCCGAGGATGTCATCTTTCGTCAACGAGGGACTTTGTGAAGTAAAAGGTGACAACTGAGGTTTGGGAGTCTTTGAACGAAGTTGTAAGTCGGGTGGACTAAAAAGACAGAAATAGAGGTTCGAGTAACACTACATCCAATTGAAGTGAAAACAAAATATAATAATATAATATAATGGTTCGAGGAGATGAATTTCCTCTTGAGTCGTTCACGATTTCCTCCCTTCCTTCCTCCCCATTTTACCCCTTATAAGTCCATAATCATGAAAAATGAAGACAACTTGTGTAAAGGACTCAAAATTCGGACGGAAAGGCAAACCGGTTCATAAGTTTAAGTAACATAGGTCACTTGAGTAGTATAAAGGTATCTAGACACGTCTAAGAGTTACGGAACTCTCGGAGTTTGTTCTCTACACTCTTCGTCGGGGGTTCAACAGACGTGAGACGAGGACTGAGGTTAAAATAAAGACGGAGATTCCTTGTCAACCCCAAGTGGTCTGACTACCTTCTGTGGTTCCCGATAGCTTCAACCTGAAGGTTGTTTGGTTGTAATTATTCTCCTTACCTTTCGACTATACTCCACTTCTGTTACTATCAAAGAACGTATCGTCCTTTACCTACACATAGGGTTCAGAGGCGAAAATTGTCGTAAGGAAAGGCAACAGATTAGTGACCGCAAGGACTCCCAGTAAGACGTATTCACTGTTGGTGTCGAAAGGAAAGGTTTAGTTGACCTCACAGAATGAAACAAAGACTTACGTCAAACGAATTGAAAAGAAAAAACACACAACTCGGAAACCTCTGAGAGAAAAAGGAGGGACGCCGACGACGATTTAGCGAAGTCAACGCAGACTGAGGCACGCTGGGGTATCTGCCGTCGAGTGGTCCGGGAGGGCAGGGACCCTAAGAGGTCCGTTCTTGTGGCCTCACCCAACGGTAAAGGAAGACGTTACGTACTTTCACTTTTCACTTTCACTTCAGCGAGTCAGATAGGCTGAGGATCGCTGGGGTACCTGACGTCGGGTGGTCCGCGGAGGCAGGTACCCTGAGAGGTCCGTTCTCATGACCTCACCCCACGGTAACAGAAGAGGTAAAAAGGAGGGATTTATATGAGTTAAGTTCTTTCCTGTTGAAAAGGGTCAGGAGTTTGGGGGACCCGACGAGACCCTTTCGAGGTCAAAGGGAATGAGTATGGAACTTTCACTTCAACGAGTCAACACGGACTGAGAAGCCCTGGCGTACCTATCATCGGACGTGGTTCGAGGAGGTAGGTACCCTAAAAGTTCCGTTCTCATGACCTCACCCAACGGTAAAGGAAGAGGTCCCTTAGAAGGGTTGGGTCCCTAACTTTGGTCCAGAGAGTGTCTGTGAAATACCAGAGTCGGTGGTCCCGCCAGGTGGTAACTCTATAATCGAGACAAGTCTCTAGGGACCGGAGACTAAGACCGAACGGAACTAATCCATTAAGACATACGTCTGGACTATCCGAGGTTTCATTTGGGTGGTAAATGGAGAAGGTTTAGAGACCACAGTAATAAGGTATAGATTAAAATTAGAACCAATTATCACAATTGTGTATGAATTAGGTTGTTTAACCTCTGAAACTAGAAAAGGAAAAGAAAGGGATTATCAACTTTGAATTTCGGTAAAAGGACGACAATTTATTTAGAGGAATTTTTTCAACGGATATGAGTAGAGATAAATAATAATAAAATAAATTCATATCAATGTTATAACAAATCAAAGTCCACATGTCGTATCACTAAGGTTAAAAAAAAAAAAAAAAAAAATCTAACCCGAGGTAAATTTCAACAATATGTTACGACCCGTATAAGGGACACGACACGTCATATAGGAACATCGAAAATAAAATATGTAACATCAAATACGGATAATTTGACGAGGGGTATAGAACAGAGAGAGTGAAAGGGAGAGGGGCGACTATTGGTACTCAAACAAGATAAACACCCAGACAAAGAGAAAACAAGATAAGTAAACAAACAAAATAAAAAATCTCAGATGTATATTCTGTATTATACGACAAAATCAGAGGAAGACAGACCGGATAAAGTGATCGGTATTATGGGAGATCTAAATAGGTACTGTAACGTTAACCGTCTTAAATTAAGAAAAAATACCACCTCATTATAAGGTATATAAGGTGTATACATTATAAGGTACATACTCATTGGAAGGTGTATACTCATTATATACATACATACATATGGTGTAGTATAACAAAAAAGAAAGAGAGTCACCTTCTATTGTAAATAATCAGTAAATATAAAATCGTAATTACCATGATAGTTTAGAAATGGACTATTTTCTAATTTTTTATTAAAATAACCTCATCTCAACTATATTTTACAACATAATGAAAAACGACATATCGTTTCACTTAGTAAATATGTATATATGTGTGTGTGTGTGTGTATATAGGGAGTATCGAGTCGACCATTTCTTAGACGGACGTTACGTCCTCTGGGACCAAACTAAGGACTCAATCCTTCTAGACGACCTCTTCCCTATCCGATGGGTGAGGTTATAAGAACCCGAAGGGACCACCGAGTCGACCATTTCTCAGACGGACGTTACGTCCTCTGGACCTAACCTAGGGACCCAACTCTTCTAGGGGACGTCTTCCCTTACCGATGGGTGAGTCATAAGACCGGACCTTTTAAGGTTCCTGACATATCAGGTACCTCAACGTTTCTCAGGTGTCAGGTACCTCAGCGTTTCTCAGTCTGTACTGACTCATTGGAAGTAAAGGATATATATATATCCAATAATATCTCATAACTCATCTCAAGGACACTATATGTCATCCAGGAATAATATATAGAATATATATCATCACATATATATGGTATAGAAGAGACAAATAGACAACTACCCGTAAATCAAACGAAGGTACAGAAGTGATAACATTTATTATGACGACATTTGTAACCCCACTACATTGAAAAGTTTAATCTCGAAAGTAAAAAAAAAGTCTATATATGGGTTCTCACCTTAATGAATAAGGTGACTTATATTCATTGAGATAAAAATCAAAAAACTTCTTACCTTATGATTTATATCCATTAGATAAAATTCAAAAGACTTCTTAGAGGTTGGACAAAGGGTATCACCGATATGGTTAATGTAAGGGTGGTCGTGACATGATCGTAAAGGAAAAGGTGTGTAGGAGCGATTGTGAATAATAAATACCAAAAAAACTACTATCGATAAGACTCTCCACAATCCACTATAGAGTAACAAAAAGAAAAAGATTAAGGAAATCTACTATCTTATCCCAAAAACTCTAAAAAGAATAAGGAATTCCATCCAGAGAAAACGTTACTTGAAGGAAGACTCTAGATTTATGAAAACGACGTAGGGTAACTATAACTTTACGACACAAAAATAAAAGTAAAGAGAGTTTTATAAAACTAAAGAAGTAACCGGGTAATTACAATAAAAAAAAAAATCACAGGTACAAACAAAAGGGGTAAAAAGAAGAACACTAAATAAAGACCAAAGTATGGTAACACTAGTCTTCTTTCAGAACTATATCAAAGATAGGAGAATTTAAACAACTCTAAACAAAACAAAGGATCATCACTAGATAGGATCTCTTACAAAGTACATACAAACTATTCTTACACGTAAGCGACAAAACCAATTCTATAAGAAATCTATAGACAATTAAGATTGACTAGATTACACAGTAAATTCTGAGACAAAGGAAGAACTAAAAGACATACCCACTAGACAGATAACTACAGTCACCTCACAATTTCAAGGGAGGATAATAACAAAATAACAGTCAAAGAGGGAAATACAGACATTATAAACGAAGTATATAAATACACGAATAATCCTCGTATACATAACTCACAACATAGGAGAAGACCATAACTAGGGAAGTAGTAATACATTGTGGAAAGAAACAGAAAGTAAAAAACGGACAAAATTTTAAATAAAACAGACTATACTCGTATTGGATCGAAAGAACAGCGAACGTAAACGTACTTTATAAAAAGGTCGAAAAGTGAAAATCAGACACACACAGAAATCGAGACTTCAGAGAACATTCGTAATACATCTACCCAGATTAAAAAATAGGTTAGTCTGTCGGATACGGAAAACTAGTCTCGTTAGTCAGGTAACTGTTAATTGAACTAATAACTTTCTAAATGTGAATAGAAAAATAATGAACAAAAGACCAAAATTTCAGACCGTCGGGTCCTTTGGATGAGATTTCAAGTAAGAACCAACTGTGTGTTGAACGGTCTTTTCAAAGATACACTGACTAAACAATAAAAACACTTGATTGGGACCCTAAAGAAACCTTCCTTACTACGATTTCGACTTTGAGGTCATGAAACCGGTGGAGTACTCTTCTCAACTGAGTAACCTTTTCTGGGACTACGACCCTCCCTAACCCCCGTCCTCTTCTTCCCCTGCTGTCTCCTACTCTACCGACCTACCGTAGTGACTGAGTTACCTGTACACAGACTCACTTGAGACCCTCTACCACTACTTGTCCCTCTGGACCGCACGACGCTAAGTGTCCCAACGTTTCTCTGCCTGTGCTGACTCGCTGACTTGACTTGACTTGACTTCTGACGTACCGATTTCGATTCGGGAGACGATAAGTATAAAAGGGCAATATCAAAAGGAGATACAAGACGGTAGTGTACTTGAATCGGGTAAATCTTTCTTTCGACACAAGAACACAGTGTTTTTATAATACGAAAGTCGACAGAGACTCTCCTAATTTAGTGACTGACTTTGTCTACAACAAATTTAGTAAAAATACGTATTATAAAAGGAGATTACCGGAGGACTTTTATTCCACATCTGTCAAGTACCACTATCGAAATCTACTGTCAAATGAAAATTTGGGTTACCTAATACGAATTTATTGAATTACTTTATAAATTACGTGTCGACGTTTAAGAAGGAGGATACTATGTTTGAACCACTGCCTCCCAATTAGACCTGTCTTCTACTGTAGTCCATAATCGATTAAAGTTTCCATCAAAGTTCTTTCTTAATCTAAGATCTTCCTCTCACAATCCAATCCTGACTATTTAAACTGTTTACCATATATAGATGTAAATCGACGTTTTACGACGTCTCTCATTAAATTTTTGGATCTATTTATTTTTCTATATAGATAACTACGAAGTCTTGTAAGTATAATAATTCTACTGTTTAAAGGGGGTAAAATCGATATCTAAGTTACATAATGATTACTTTTCGTCCGAAAACTACATATTGTTCGACTAAAATTATGTACTTTTACGTATCCTAATTCTCATAAATTTTGTTGAAATAGTTTCTTTTTTTAACCTCAAGAATGTGGTGTATTAAATTTCCGAATAATATTTCGATGTTATTTGTCCTATCACATTATGATCGCAATTCCTCTCCCATTTCATTTGGTTACCTTATGTCAGGTCTTTATCTGGGTGCGTATATAGTAATTAACTAAAAACGGTCTGCCGATCCTTCTCTTTTCTATTACAAAAGATGTTCACAACCTTGTTAATCTATCAGTAAACCTTTTTACTTCGAATAAGAAAAGGAGTACTATATTTTTGTTATTGAACTTTACCAAATATCTCAAATCACATTCTCGATTTTTATATTTTGATAATCCTCTTTTACAAGTACTGGAAACCAAACCGTTTCTAAAGAATTCATGTTGTCTGTTTGGTTCTTCATATATTTCATTTTTAATTTATTAACTTGAAGTAACTTTAATTCTTGGAAACGAGAAGTTTTCTGTGGGATTTCTTTTTCTTTTTGCCTCTGTCTAACTATCTTTTATGAATGTTTATACGTATACTACTTCTTAAACTTAGAAATTATAATTTTTGAGAATGTTGAGTTATTATTCAAATTTTTCGAGTTATTTTACCCGTTTTTCTAAACTTGGGTGTGAAGTGGTGTCTCCTATATGTCTACAAGTCTATTCATGTACTTTTCAAGAAAAAGTAGTAATAAGTAACAACGATAACAAGTCAGCTATTCGACACAAATTGAGAAACACTGGGGTACCTAGCGCTGTGCAGTCCGAGGGGACAGGAAGTGATAGGGGACATCACTTCTCTATCTGACTCTTCTGTACGAGTCTAAGTACAGTCACCTTAACCACTACGATAGATTGGTAGAGTAGGAGACGGTGGGGGAAGAAAACGGAAGTCAGAAAGGGTCGTCGTCCCAGAAAAGGTTATTCAGTCGAGAAACGTAGTCCACCGGTTTCATAACCTCGACGTCGAAGTCGTAGTCAGGAAGGTTACTTATAAGTCCTACTAAAGGAAATCCTGACCGACGAAACCAGAGGAAAGTAAGATTCCCTGAAACTTCTCAGGAGGTGGTAGTGTTAAGTCTTTGTAGTTAAGAGACCACGAGTCGGAAGAAATACCAGGTACAGAGTGTAAGTATGTACTGATGGCCTCTTGGGTCTCGAAATTGAATTACCTGGAAACGGTTGTTTCACTACAGAGACGAAAAATTATGTGACAGACCCAAACAGTATCCAAAAGACTATTCCCCGTTCGTAGAAAATTAAAGTACTGACTTCAGTGTCAGACGTCACCAATACCTCGGGGTCTTTTATTTTAGACAGTAACAAAGGTAAAAAGAGGTAGATAAACGGACTTCAATACACTGTCCTTCGATACTAGAATCAAAAAACTTACAACTCAAAAAAAAAAAAAATTTCTCCGTTTTAATAAAATAAAAGTTTATTACTTTAAATATTAATTTTTTGGATCTTTTAACTGATTCTTGGGTACTCTTTTTAGACTCTTACTTTACCTCATCGTCAAATGTAATTAAATTTTTCATTTATTGTGAGAAAATATCTTTTTGTATTGACTGATCTCTTATAGTACTCCTCCCACTTAGGACAACTAAACCTACAATAGACACCGTTGTTTGTCTATTTCGTAATACTTTTTCCTCGGTGATTCTTAACACATGTTGGATATACTTATTTTATAATTATACGGAGATTTTTTCTATTTCACTGAATTTATTAGTTTTTTTCAGAAGTATTTTAATGAGTCTTTCTATAAATGAACCATGGATAGTTTTACGTCCTATTATAAGATTCGTGATGTCCATTTGATAGGGACTATCGAGCCAACTATTTCTTAGACGGAAGTTAACTTCCTCTGGACCCAAACTAGGAACCCAACCCTTCTAGGGGACCTCTTCCCTTTCCGATGGGTGAGGTCATAAGATCGGACCTCTTAAAGTACTTGACATATCAGGTACCCCAGCGTTTCTTAACCTGTGTTGATTAGCTTAAAGTGAAAGTGCCTGTGTTGTCACTTATTCTTTCTATTCTAAGGACAGAAATGCTACAGAATTTCCGTGACTCTTAAGGTAGACAGGTTTTGATTTGAGTAGACAGGTTTTGATTTGAGTAGACAGGTTTTGGTGACGGGGGTTTGAATCAGGATAAGGTCACTGAGGGTATCGATTCTTTCTATGTGGTTCGTACGTTCGGTCCTTCACCCTAAGTAAAAACTGTTACGAGAAAGGGGATGACGAGTAAAGTTTCAATAGTTATTCGACAACTATATGACTGAAAGAGATAAGTTATAAAGAACTTGTACAGAGGAAGGGTAGGAGTGTTTATTTGTTGTAGAGATGGAGTTGGTGGTAACAGAGAACGGTCTGTTACTATTTCGATGGTCGTGATAGACTAGACGGTAGTTGAAAAGGGTTTTCTTTTTACAAATTACTGAGTAGTAGTAAGTCTAAAATTGAGTTTGTAGTCAAGGAGTACCTCTTGGAAGGACCGATAAGTATTAAAGAATACCATAATATATGATTGACCAGGGAACTGAGTCGACTATAAACCAACATATTAAATTAAAAAAAAATTAAAAAAAACAAGAAAATAAAATAAAAATAAAAATAAAAAAAATTTAAAATTTTAGAATTACAACTCAAAATTCGGTCGGAAAATTGAGAGGAGAAAGTAAGAGTAGTTATCCGAGAAATCAAGGAGAAGTGAAAGACGGCAATCTCACTATAGCAGACGTATAGACTCCAACAACTATAAAGAGGACCGCTAGAACAAAGATCGAACACTAAGTAACGGGACCGTGAAGCGGACTACATGAGACGTACATTCAATTTATTTGTCCTACTGTCATATGTCGGACCAGTATGATGAAAGGGTTAAACCTTAGTCAGACAGAAAGGTACATCCTAAGAATGACAACGAAGAACTGGGTGTATGTCCAAAGAGTCCTCTCTCTATTCCACCAGATAATGAGGGTAGAGAAATACTTAAAAGGTGTCAAACAACACTAGGTGTCAGTCTCCGAAATCACATCAGTTAGTTCGTCTTCATCTACAAAAAGACCTTAAGAGAATGAAAGAGACACTAGGTTGTTTACAACCTTTAAACTAGAGACCAAGGAGATGGAAAAGATTTAGGTCGAACTTGTAGACCTTCAAGAGCCAAGTGCATGACGACTTCGGATCGAACTTCCTAAAACTCGTATTGGAATGATCGAACACTTTACTCAACTTAACTACCACCAAACACATAAGAAACCGTACCGAGAAGAAACACTAATATTACTTTTGACTGGAAAAGGTCAGGACACCGGTGACGACTCAAAAGGTCTAAACGACTGTGCAACTCACGTCGTGAAATTCTCGTAGTTGAAAGTCCTAAACTTTATCGAGTCGACCTTATGGTAGCGGAAGTGATCGGAACAAGTATCATTACGAAGAATTCAGGGTGAACCGAAGTATGAGATCATCCTATAGTCCGAAATTCACTCACTGGTATGGTAGTACTAATAGACACAATAATTCTGGAAAAAACATATCAAGAAGACACATAAGAACGGTGTAGAAAAATTAGAGAAGACGAAGACAATCCGGGAATAGTAAAAACAGGAAATAACACGGGTAGGAAAGTACTTTATAAGGGAACTATAGAAGTTAAAAGAACCTCCATAGTGTTCAGAAAGGGTAAGATGACAAAAGGAGACGAAGAAACGTGACAAGTAAATTCTTTCAGAAGAAATTTCCGGAGTTTCCGGTAAGAAGGGGTCATCGTGTCACCTGTGGAAGGTTGGACCCCTGGAATAGAAGACCATAACTGAAAGACGAAATAGTATGAGTACAGTATGAAATAATATGAACGGCATAGTATACGAAAAAGTTCGAAATAGTATGAAATACCATAAGAGTACCGTTCTTATGACCTCACCAAACGGTAAGGGGGGAGGTCACCTGATGAAAAACAGTCTTGACAGGTGATACTGGACAGAAAGAGCCCACCGGAACGTACTGTACCGAGTACCGAAGTAACTCAATACGTTTGGGGAAACGGTACTGTTCCGATACTAGTAGTTCCCCGTAATAAGTAATCCCTTTAAGTTTATTTTTGTGTTATTTTATAAATAGTGATACGGGGGTAACCTGACCCATTTTTATTTTTCCACTGGTGTGAAAATACTCCTACACTTCGTTGACCTTGGATGTTTGTAACAAACACCATTTTCTTTTACCCTTTTACTGAAGGTTCCTCAAACCGTTAAGACATTTTTTTTCGTCCGTATCGGAAGAGTATACTAGGTCAGTAAGATTAGGATAGGTTCTCTAAACTTTCGTATACAAGTGTTTTTCTGTACATGTACTTATAAATATCGTCAACACAAATATTATTGGTTTCACCTTTGTTAGGTTCACTGGTGGTTGTTCAATTACGGTTAATCAACACCATATCGGTATATTACTTTATAATGAGTTGTTATATTTATTTAGTTTATAAATACGTAAGTTGTCGTACCTACTTAGATTTCATTAATTCTACTCATTTTCTGAGACTTGTTTTCTTTTATATATGGATACTAAGGTGAACATATTTTAAGGTCTTCCAAGTTCATTTATAATTACTGTCTCTTATTTAATCAACAACGGACAGATACCGTACTTCTTTCTTACCCCTCCTTCCTAATATCCGGACGAGATCCGTTGAGAACGTCTTACCCGTACGAAAAATACAACTAAACCACTGCCAAAGTATCAGTAAATGTGTACAGTTTCGAGTGGTTTAACATTCTCTCACGTTCTACCACTGTATCCTTCTAGGACTTGAGTAAGAAGGAGGACTAAGTTGTTTAGATGTTGATATACACCTTATTAAGGGAGTCTTTTCTCTGTACTTTTGACCTACTTGTCTCGAAGACGTTGTTTCCAATTTTCCTGTCATAACTCTATGTCCACTCCGTCTCCCTACTAGAACGGTTTCCTTTTGTGTGTGTGCATATGGATGGACGCTATAAGATGTAGTCCCCCCTAGTGTTTCCATGGTCAGAAGGGACTCCTCGTTCTCCAAACTCAACACGTAGGGTTTGGGATCTAGGACGTGTCCTCTCTACTTGGAGGTTTGTGGACTGAAACTTTTGGTTACCCTTGATGCAGGTCCTTTTGATATCTTGATCTCCCTCACCTTTTGAGAGAGAGTTACGTAGACATCAGTTTGAGTGAGTTGGGGTTTTGGTCACGTTTTTGTGATCTAACTTTTCATGAACCTGGTGTCCACTTCACCTGGGTAAATAATTGAAACTTCGTAGTCGATCTCTCCGTTTTGGGTAGACCCCACGATCGGTCCATGTCTCTGTGACCGTTCTCGGAGAAAACGTCAAAATCCGACGGAACGATTAAGTCCACGACCGTCCGTCGTAAAATTTTATTAGAAAAATTGGACAATTACGTTCACCCACATGGGACGACTCTCGAACGAGTGGGGACTGAAACCGACCGGGGGTGTCGGTAGATTCGTTACTGGGGCGTGTGGTTACACCGGCGTCACCTCCCATCTGTACGTTCGATCAGACTCCCGTTCGAGGTAGGTGATCGTACGACGTTGAAATCGGTACCGGGGTAGTGTTGTCCTCCCTTATCATAGGTCGGAATCTTTTCCTTCTTTAGAAAGATAAATGTTGTACTTACCTGGAACTTATATAATATCATTTACTTTATTCAGTCGACCTCTTTCTTTTTATGAGATACTAAAGTGAGTATACACCTTGGATGTTTTTATTTACTTGTTTGTTTTATTTTGATTGAGTATCTATATCTCCAGTCTAATCTCCAACGGTCTCCCTTCCCCCAACCTCCACTCCCTTTATCTACTTCCCCTAGTTGACACATCACTAGCTACCATTGACCTGGACACTACCACTAGTAAAACATAAATACATCTACACCTTATTATTACGACATGTGGACTTTGAATATATTATTTTTGTTGAATAGTTTGACACATGAAACTTATTACGTTTTATGAATTACAACTAATATGGAATCATTCCTCTTCCGTTACCGTGGGGTGAGGTCATGAGAACGGACCTCTTAGGGTACCTGCCTCCTCGGACCATCCGACGTCGGGTACCCCAGCGATTCTCAACCTGTACTGACTCGCTGAAGTGAAAGTGAAAAGTGAAAGGACGTAACCTCTACCTTTACCGTCGGGTGAGGTCACAAGAACGGACCTCTTAGGGTCCCTGCCCCCTCGGACCACCCGACGACAGAGACCCCAACGTGTCTCAGCCTGTGCTGACTTCACTGAATCGTCATCATCGTATGGAATCCTTGCCACATTTTGTTTGGACAAATTTTCTTTAAAAAGAAGAACCTTTATTCTAGTTCACTGATTTTTCCTGATTATTTTAAAATGACCTTTACAATACGTTTAAGTCATAAATTATCTTTCGACTCGTGACTTCTTAACTACGAAAACTTGACACCACAACCTCTTTTAAGAACTCAGGGAACCTGATGTTCCTTTAGGTTGGTCAGGTAGGATTTCCTCTAGTCAAGACCCACAAGTAACCTTCCTGACTTCGATTTCGACTTTGAGGTTATGAAACCGGTGGAGTACTCTTCTCAACTGAGTAACCTTTTCTGGGACTACGACCCTCCCTAACCCCCGTCCTCCTCTTCCCCTGCTGTCTCCTACTCTACCGACCTACCGTAGTGGTTGAGCTACCTGTACTTAAACCCATTTGAGGTCCTCAACCACTACCTGTCCCTCCGGACCGCACGACGCTAAGTAGCCCAGTGTTTCTCAGCCTGTACTAACTTGCTGACTTGCTGACTTGACTTGACTATCATAGTTATAAAACATAAAACAAAAAGTATTATATTCAAAAAGAGGTTCAGTACATCTTTGGGGGTGGGGGAGGGACAAAAGGGGTCACAAGACACCTTTATTGTGTTAACACACACACACACAGTTTACTTGTGCAAATCCTTCGTGTGCCCTTTTACTCAATGATAATTCACAATCGTTGACTTTCTAAACAGAAGGAGACGAAAAAATTCACGAAATAATATAATTTCTAGATGTCACTTGTACCTAAAGATTGTCAAGACGAAGTGAGGTCTGGAGAGATGAAGTTTGGGATCTTGGTGTTCGTATAGGACTCCCTTCCCCTATCCCACTTGAAGATTCCTTATCTTCATTTGAAACTTAAATTATCTAACACTCAATTTTCCTTACACAAACAGAAAATTATTGATTTTACTCTGGAAGGTCTTTTTACTCTAAAACTCAGTTTGACTCTACGGTTAATCCTTTGACCCATGGGTCATCCTTTGCTCCATGGAAACTTGTACCTTCCATGGTTAATGACCTAGTTTTCTTACGAAAAGTACAAATACGGGGTCGTTAAACTCTGAGGTATCATTTGCTCAGTATATCTAAATTTCACAAAACGTTTAAAGTAAGTTTTAACCAAACCTATGAGTGGGATATGTGGATGAAAGTTTGTAAAGTTATCATACTTAGTTTTGTTTATCCGTCGGATACTCATAGGTCCAAATTGAAGTACGAATAGGGGAAGAAGAATAGGTGTTTGAATATATGTTTTATTTTTAAGTCCGAACGGGGATTCCAAACACGTCATTATATATTGTTTAAAACGGAGGGTAAAACTCCGTACTAAGGTCCTGACTTATTAAGACATGTATCGGTTCCACTTACAGTATGTTACTACTATGTTTTTTATATATAAAAGTGCATAAACCTCCCCTCTAGTCTTTTACATAATCAGTACTAGGTAGGAACTTTTACATAAAATTTTTGACGAGATAGTCTGGTTTGGTACATAATTCCAATTGTAAAGGTCTCATTACTTTAGTATTTTCTCTGACGACTACTCACTTTTACGTTAACTTATGTTCCAATTTAAGATTTATTAATATTATTTAAATTTATAAAATTTATTTCCTTTATATACATTTTTAATTTATAAATAATAAACACCCAACCTAAAATTTGAGATTTAGTCACAAAAAGTTTAATGTAAGACGTTCTTTGATCAGAGCTCTACAAAACACACCTTCCGAATGTATTACCAATGCATTAAAAATCTCTTCGAGACAGAGATCAGAGTCTATAAGGACGACGTATAATTTCCGAAGTCTTTCCAACGGAGTTTCGTTGTCCAAGTTGAAACACATTTCTCATAAAAGGTGTAAATAAACTGGAATCTTTTGAAAGAACTTTTTGGGATGTACAATCCTTTAGGACAGGCTTTTTACGTGTAAAATAGTTTGTTGTCCTCCTAATGTAATTCCTTCCTAATGGTACGAATTGATGAGTAAACAAAACCCTGTTAGCTTTCAAAAACAAATCAAGAGTTGAAACTATAATTCATCCATATACACACTTTATCCGTTTATAAATATATGGGACGTAGTTGTCACACCTCTATCACTACCTAAGTAGGTAAGTAAAAATCAATTATGAGACTGAAGGTATTTAAGACAATCAACATTAAAGTAATTAAAAGAGAAATCTAGAGGGGTCAGGTCAAATAGGTTCTTTGTTCTGTAAATGAGTATGGTCAAAAAACTAACAAACAAAATTAATCTTTGATAAAATTTTAACCTTATATCAACTAAATGTCATAGTCCAAGTAAAGTCCACATGTCGTTTCACTAAGTCAATTTGTGTATATATTAATATATATAAGAAAAAAGTATAAAAAGGTAGGACCAAATAATATATTATAACCCATCGTAAGGGACACGATACGTCATCCAGGAACAACTAATACATAAAATATATATCATCATATATATATATACAATTAGGGTCTGAGGATTAAATAGGTGGGGGAGTAGAAAGGGGAAACCATTGGTATGCAAAAAGATACAGACACTCAGACAAAGACAAAACATTTATTCATATTAAAAAATCTAAGGTGTATATTCACCATAGTATGTTATAAACAAACAGAATATGATGATGTCACTCAACTCCCATCCTCTAAGTCGGATGAAGTTATGTGTCTTTTGTTCGACCCTCAATAGGACATCATTAGTGCGACGACGGGAGTGAAGACGCAGGACATGTCTACTCCAAACTGTCTACCATAATAAACAGACGACCGAGACCACACAGGAACGAACAAGTGTAGGGAAGTATATCAACCGCCCCAAAGATCTAAAGTGTGACACGATAACACTTAACTTTAGTGACTATACCTTCGACATCTCGAAAGTCGAACTTCAGGCGACTTGAGATCTGGTATTCGAGTCAGAGTGACACCAGTTCCAGTATAATGATCCATCGAGACCGATGGAATCACGTTTAACTACCCAAAGGAAACAAGATTTGAAACTCATCGTCCTTAACCCCCTGAAAATTAGAGTATATTCCGGTACTCGAAGAATGTGTTTTACTGGTGAGTGAGGAACCTTGAAGAATGGTGTCTCACAAATCGTGTATTGAGTCAGTTAGTTTTTCGGGACACACAGAGATGACGTCCAGTCCTTCGGACAAACGCAGTATAAATACATTGGTTTCAACTAAAAAGTACAATGAGAAGTGTTTCAAAGTTAACCTAAAAAAAACCAAGATTTAAGAATATTTTTTGGTTGATTAAAGAAACGAACGTTTTTATTAAAATTACAGATGTCCCTTTACGACTATCAAAGGATACGATCGTCTTACCACTTATACTTTATACTATGTACCAGAAGGGTCCACCGAGTCACCATTTCTTGGGTGGACGGTTACATCCACTGTCCTCAAACTAAAGACCCAGCCTTTCTAGGGGACCTCTTCCTTTACCGTTGGGTAAGATCATAAGGACGGATCCTTTAGGTCACCTGTTTCCTTGGACCACTCGATATCAGAGTCGTCAGAGTCTCAGTCTGTACTGAATCTCTGATTTGTTGTTATTTTATACATACACGTTATTTTTATTTATCATGTACACACACGAGTACACACATACTGTACACATAGTCCTCAAATCAGTGATAGAGTGAACTCTTCTTTAGATCCCCATCTGGTCACCCCCAACAACGAGAACGAGTTTTACGGTAGTCTCAAGACCCGTGAAAAGTAAACAGACGACAAGAATCGGCTACTTTACAGACAGTAGTGACGTAGTATACCAGTACACTTTCGACAAGGTGAGGTCAGAAAAGTGGACCTTTTAGGGTGCCTGTCTTCTCATACCTCCTGATATCTGGCACCCCAGCGTTTCTCAACTTGTGTTGACTTCACTGAATTGTGTGTGTCGATAAGGCTCTACTCTTATGTTTCCTTTCAGGATCACCACTCTTTCCGGAAAAATTTTAGGAAGAAATATACCTCCCCTTCCGAAAGGATCTTCAAGGATACCTAAGAGAGGACGACCTCTCGTGTGTAGTAAATCCCAAGTAACTAATCTTTGCAAAATGTACCAATAGAGGACCCACTACAATGGGGAGGTCTTGATACAGTGTCTTGACAGTGTTCTGGCAAGGTCTTTACAAAGATGACGGTAAGCACTTGGCACAACGTACCGGTGGGTCCTGACGCAGGATACCGGTGGTCTCCGGACACGGTGTAGCGATGGGTTCGTGGTATGGGCGTACCGATAGGGTCCTGCCAGTGAAGTGGTAGGTTCTCGAAGAGTGAACCGGTGAGACCCATACGGGGTAGTGGTGTAACGGTGGGGTCCTGATACAATGTACCGGTGGGATTTCGATACACTGTAGTGATACAGATCATCGATCCTTCTGACCACTGACTGTAAGATCCAAGGACACCCTCCGTCTGATAGGATCGTTTCTTCTTGTCTCCTCTTTTGACCCTTGGTAACCCATCTGTTGGTTAGGTTAAAACACAATGATTAACATACACACACACACACACACACTCTCTCTCTCTCTCTCTACAGTTTTCGTTTTCTATCCTTCTCTGACTCAATAGAACTCTAAGTCCTTTACATAGTAGGCTCTAACCCAACTTAATACCTTACACGTTTTCACTTAGTAATAATACCCTTCCCTTCTTACTTAAACGACTTTGTCTACTCTCTCCGTCAATTACCTCCTTCCGTCGTTGGTCCACGACACTCGACAAAAGGTACAAGGTCAACGACACGAATCAACCCGAAGACCGTGGAAGTCTTTTCAAGGGAGCGAACAAGGGTGGGGTCACATTTCGGGGTCCTCAAGTGAGGTCCCGGCTCCGAAGAAAGAAAGGTAGTCCCATCGTACCTCTAAGTCAAATGGGTCGTCTCTTGTATCGGTCGCCGTCACTGTACCCGAGTGGGTCGAACGCACCGAGGGTAACGCCTACGTGTCACTGTGTCTACGACGACGATTAAAAAAAGAGAACCCACTCCCGGTCTTAGAATCGTGTTTTCAGTTCCTTCCAATAAGTGTAAGGTATGACAGGAAGACCACCCCGTCCTCGACTCTTCGGGCCAAACAATAGTCTCGTCGTAAAGGGTACTCGAAGTTTCCGTCGCGAACCTTGTATCGTAGAACGACCGGACTGCGACCGTTAGTGGAAGGGCTTTTTTTTTTTTTTAGAATTAGAGTCAGTGATTAGTATAGGTAAAGAACACTACGAAGGATTTATACTGGACTGACCATAAAACTGTATAATAATAAAAAAATTAATTTTAAAGTTAAGTAAAGGGAGAAATGACTTTAAAATACATGTGTTTTGGAATCCCCAATAAACAATGACTTTGACAGATCATTAACACTCTTTTTTTTGAGTCGATGTATTTTTACAACTGTGTACAAGTCTTCCGATGACTCTTCCTTATATATATATATAAAGGAAAGACAACAGAAATCAAGTCCCATTGTAACTCTCCGGTGTCTCGGGAGAGAGGGCTCCATCTACCAATACCCCATCAAAAGTTCCTCCTAAACCTCCCATTCCACAACGGATATCGGAGGACTGTAGGTCTCGAAAACATTCCGTCGACTCGTGTCGTAAACTCTTTTAATGTCTCGGCTCAAGGACGATCCTCGGAAGGGGGGAGGGTGTCAGATTAAGGTCCGATGCCGCGGGTGGCACAAGAGGAAGCAAAGAGAAGTTACTGTTGGACTGAGAGTTTTCACAGTGATTATTCGGCCAAGGGTTAATCGACACCTCCAAAAAGTCCCTAGAACCGTTACAAGGGCATCGAAGACCTCCGACAACGACGGATGTTTGCCTCCTAGTAACGACAAACGTGCTAAGTTTCCACTCTCGATGACCCTTCCGTTGTGAGGCCAAAGTAATAAGGAAAAAATCGTTCTCTTGTCTTATGTAACAAAAATTACGGGTTTATACAGTAAACTCCTTTTTTATACATCCAGGAAGACGGACTCGGTCGAAAGACGGTGAATAAACACGTTCACGTACGTATGTTGGTTGTCGGGTGCCACAAGAGTGTCTGCTCAGGAGTCTTTTAGGATGTGTCGTTAAATCTCTGACGTCCCATAATATTTCCTTCGGGTTGAACTCCCAAACGTGACTTAGAGATTTACTCCGTCGTTGCCCTAGACGGTAATTCGACAACTACTTTATCCCTGTCAACCAGCTGAAACGCAAACTGAACCCGAGGTTCACCCTTTCAATTGAGGTGACCACGGCACTGTCCGTCGGGGTCAGAAGGTCAGAAGTCGGTGAAACGACCATCTGTCACTTAGTGACGAAACGTTGACACAAGTCACGCACGAATCCTGTTTATCCTTATTACGGAAAAGCAGTAGAAACCTTCTGTCATCACGTACCGACAAAAAAGTGGACACCGGAGATTTATATCTTAACTTAGAGTAAATAGGAGGTTCTCGTCGAGTCCGTAGTGTCAGCAATCACGAACAGTATCGGGGAAGAGATCCTCGGACGGAGAGTCCGACAATCTTCGACATATTCCGTTTACAATCAAAGGTGAAGTGTCTACTAAATTCAAATGAACCGGTCAGTACCCATCTCGTGTCGAATGTGTTCAGATCAATTGAGATTTAGGGCACGAGAACAATAACATAGTAGACAGTAGTCGGTCCCTAACTTGGATATCTCTGGAACCTATACCATCCACTCGCAACTCAGTGAAGTCAACACAGACTGAGAAACATTAAGATCCCTGACATCGGGTGGTCCGAGGAGGCAGGTACCCTAAGAGGTCCGTTCTTATCACTTCACTTAACGGAACGGGAGGAGGTCCGGTAGAAGGATTGGGTTCCTAACTTGGACGTAGAGAATGCAGATGGACGTAACCGTCCGTCCAAAAAATGGTGATCGAGGTGGACCCTTCGGGTTCTCTTATCCATCATTTCCTTTTTTCTTCCTCTAAAGTCGGTGATTAATTCTAGAAACCACGAAACGTGTGGTTGAAAACCCTTACCATGTGGTTGTTACAATTCTCACTTTATAAAGATCAGATTAAACTCACTGTACCCTTTTTAAATTCATCTTTGTGTATTAAAGAATCGTTCCCAGATAAATGTACAAGAACAGTGAATGACTTATGAACCGTACGTTGTTCGTAACGAGATTCCCGGAACTTATGTAATAAGCATTGTTCACGAATCATTTAGACACAAGTCACGACGACAGAAACGGACACCGGTGAGTGTGTATTTACCTTCTTTACCCGACACAGGGGAAGTACACCAACAACAAGTCGGCGAGTCAGTACAGACTGAGAAACGCTGGGGTACCTGAAGTCGGTCCGGAGGGACAGGTAGTGGTTGAGGGTCTCGAACGAGTTTGGGTACAGGTAACTCAATCACTACGGTAGGTTGGAAGAGTAGGAGACAACAGGGGAAGAGGAGGACGGAAGTTAGAAAGGGTCGTAGTCCCAGAAAAGGTTGCTCAACCGAGAAGTGGAGTCCACCGGTTTCATAACCGCGAAGTCGAAGTCGTAATCAGGAAGGTCACTTATAAGTCCCAACTAAAGGACGTACACCTCGAAAAGAATCTATTGTGAAACGTGTAAATTAGTAAACCCACTTCAGATGCTACAAGTCTCATTTTCAAGGTACTCCCATCACCGGGAAACTAAGAGGAGACTTAGGAGTCTCTGAACGTCAGAACATCTTCGTAGTACCTCTCTCTTACTTATCTATAAACACTTACTGACTGAATGGATAATGTGCCATGATTGTGTATGTGTACCGTTCCACACACACACACGCACACACGACTATCTAAGGTTATCCCGGTAACAGGGTAAATAGGTCCTCATCGAAGTCCCTTTCTCTGTACACTATCCTCCCACCTTCCCCTTAGAAGAAGGAACAGGTGATCAAAGTAGAACCCTTATCTCTTGTCCTCAGCCAGATGGAGAATTTTATCCCTATCGAAACGGAACAAGATCACGAAGAACGGTTACTACCTTTTGTCTTACTCAATAATTTGTTCTTTTTTTTTTAATTTAGCACCAAAAGGGAAAAGAACGTCCAAATGTATGAAGATGGAGTTCAAAGAGAAAGTTCTGTACGGTGGAGTTCGAATGAAAGGAGAAGGATACTTTGTCGTACAATATCTTTATGTCGGATTTAATCGTTTATTTCCTCTTTTTTTTCCTTTCATCCGAAAACTGGGACGAAAAGAAGTAGAGATGAGGGACGCCACAAGTCCCGACCCCCTTCCTTTCGGTAACCTCTATTCGGTCCCAATCTCTCCTGTTTTCTTAATGGAGAGTATATCCTTCTAGTTGTGTCGTTTTTTGGACAACACAAACTTAGGTTTTTAAACTTATACGCAGTTATTATGTCGTTTTGTCTATACTGGAAATACTATGGTAATGAGTATACCCTCATCTTAAAGAAACTAAGTGAATTTTTTATAAATTCGAAGAGTAGACTCATAGTTGATTTATAACTATTGACTTCGTCACTTAATAGAAAGTAGCGTCAATCACTCCGTATACAATGTGAGGACAGAGGATAACCAACAAAAGTCGTGACAAAAAGTAAAATAACAGAATGATTCGTAATACTGTTTAATATGTATTAATATAATCTGACTCATTAACTCCTTTTAACGGTTTAGAGGAGGTCTGTTCACTAAAGTTGTAACTATTCTAAGAGTATAAAAGTAAACCCTACGTCCACCACATGACCTACTAGTATTATAAGGGTATGTGCTAATACCCCTTCAGTTCTCAAATAATTATACAATCCTCTGTA
Organism: Capra ibex; assembly: GCA_006410555.1. Classification (NCBI taxonomy): domain Eukaryota; kingdom Metazoa; phylum Chordata; class Mammalia; order Artiodactyla; family Bovidae; genus Capra; species Capra ibex. The sequence continues at coordinate 17,562,747 of SJYO01041852.1, forward strand.
GGTCCTAAGTACGTTAAGTAAAAGAGATTCCTTTTCATATAAAAGATTCAAAATACTTAGGAATACGGTAGACACACTCCTAGGACATCTGTTTCTAAAGACACAAACGTTTACCCCATCAACTTCGTGACTCACTAATCCCATACCAAAATGATTTTTGTATTATTTAAAGAGGTACGTTGAATCCTAAATATAACAGTAGAACGAGTGAACACAGTTTAGAGTAACGGAATCTTTGTCCTTGTCCACACTTCCTACAAGCGTAAATTAACCGACGTAGTAAACGGTCTCCTTCACTTAATAGTTAAGGGTTGTTCCACATCATCTTGGTCCTCCGACGTACGTGAAGAAAGATAACTCACAGGTAGGGAGTCACAAGAGGGAGGTGGACCCTAAGTTTTTTCAGAGGGAGGACCCTGAAGAAACCTTCGACCTACAACCTCCCCCACAAAGAACCGGGAGAGAAAAGGAAGAAGGAAAGGAGGACATTTACCTTTTTTTATTCAGTCCGTCTTCCTTAAAGAGAACAATTCAAATTGAAGAGAAAACGACCTCACAACGGATAGCTTCGAACAAAAATTGGAAGTAAAGTCAAGTCAGAGTGTCAGCACAGGCTGAGAAACGCTGGGGTACTTAGCGTCGTTCGGTCCGGAGGGACAGGTAGTGGTTGAGGGTCTCAAGTGAGTCTGAGCGCAGGTAGCTCAGTCACTACGGTAGGTCGGTAGAGTAGGAAACAGCAGCGGAAGAGGAGGACGGGGGTTAGGGAGGGTCGTAGTCCCAGAAAAGGTTACTCAGTTGAGAATCACACTCCACCGTTTCACAAAAATTAGAATTAGCTACTATTTAACAATAGTTTTACATTTTTGGTGAGTTAGAAGTATATAATTCCAACTACGGAATCTAATCATACATGAATCTTATACATTAAAATAAGTCAATAACGGAGACTCTCCCAAGATAAGATAACCATGTAAGTCACTCTGAGACTTAATTACAACCAAAGACCCCTTGGAGTAGTCCGTGGGTTTTACAGTGAAACAACGGTAAGTAAACTATCGGACGGTCGGTCAAAAGTTCGGTTAAATTTATCTAACTTACTTTAGAATTTCCAATGAAATACTCAAACAGTGGACGGGTGGTTTAAGTCTTAATTAGAACATCAAGTTTTTCTCTTGGTCAAATCACTCAACTAGTGTTTAGAAATAAATCCTTAGGAACTTTGATAAATACTTTGAGTGTGATAACATCTTCACTATCACTAAATAAAGACATGAGATATAACTCAGACAAGATAAACTCTAATCTTAAATAAAACCAATCAATATAATAAGTCTTTTGTAACGAAGAATTGTAAATTTTTTTATTTAACATTGTTTAAGAGGGTTAAAACTGGAAAGGAGAGTTTAAAATATTGTAGATTTAAATTCCAAGTGAAAAAAGACAAGGAAAATAACATGTTTTAGTATCTTTATATTAATTTTTTTATGGTTATCAAACCTTTTATAATCGATAGAGGGAGTAGAAGTTTATGGGGTCGGTTCAACGATAATTATAGTGGACGTAAAAAGGACAAAAGTAGTATAAAGGAGTAATCTCCAAAATCAGTGAGAAGTAAAAAGAAGTGAATATTAAAGTTAGACTTTGAGAAAGGGGAACACATTACATAAATTTTAAAGATAAAGAGAAATACGTGGACAAAGAGTGAGTCAAGACGTTGAGGACGGAGTATATGGAGGGGGGTGGTGACTAAACGAATAAAGTGAACAAGTAAAACAGTGGTGACAGAACGGAGGGTTGACCTTTTGTCAATGTCTAGTTTACTACGACACCTTTCGAATTGAAGACGGAGAGTAAAAAGGGATGGTATCCCAATCGAAATTCACTACTAAAAATTTATAAACGGATGAAGTAAATTTTAACGTTAAGAGCTTGGGTTCACAATTTTGGACGACCACACTACACAATTCAACACTAACCTAATCACTCAATAAACTCTACTAACTAAATGGTGTTCAACACGTACTAAATGAAGAAAAAAGAAATTCCCTAAAAATTTACTAACAGATCATTACAGTAACGATATACAACGACAAGTCAACGAGTCAGTACAGATTGAGAAACACTGGGGTACCTGACATCGTACGGTCCGAAGGGACAGGAAGTGGTAAAGGGCCTTGAACGAGTTTGAGTAAAGGTCACGTAAGGTTAAAGTAAAACCTTAACGTGTCTTAGGACCCATGTAACTTCTCTTTCTCGGAGAGGGGACAAGAGACGGAAACAGACAGGAAACTTTTTTGTTGTCACCACTGGTAGACAGGGTAATGTGTAACACTTTATTTTCTTTAGTGGCAAAGGGAGTAAAAATGGAAGTATATAATGTAAAGTAGGAGTTAAATAACTACGGTAATAACAGGTAAAGGAATTTCAGAGGTGGTCATCCATACATTCCTAGTCACATACGACACCTGGAGCAATCCTAAAAAACTAAAAGACATGGCTTCCGTTTGAGAAAGTTCTGACAGACCAGAGTCTCCTAACTTCCTACCTCTGGGTCAGAAGTCTTTCTAGAGGTGTGGGGACTTTCGGTCCACGGACCTAGGTAATGAGACAGGAAAACATCATCGTCGAACAACTTTCCAGACCCAACCACGGTTATAAAGAACCTGAGTTTTTGGAACAAAACCAAGTATGGCAACAAAAACGAGATCGCGTAGGAGTTCATCGAAGAATCCTTTTTCACATACATTCAATTTTATAAACTCAAGAACGTACAGATTTTTACAGGAAAAAGAAGAGAAGGTACCTCTTTCTTCACGACAATCGACCGGCGTCTGGACGACGATTATCACTACGAAGGATAAGTTTACCTGTTAAAGTGTCTTGTGGTTGTAATCTGTCCAACTGAGACACTGGTACTACCTCGTTTATTTTGAGTCCTAGTGAGACCTTTTCACAGACACGTGTCTGTCGTTACTCTTGTGTCTCGTTTAAAATTATTACAGGTCGTAGGAGAGAGGATCGATCGTACTCACTAACGACAAAGACATGAGGAATTAGAAATCTGGATGGACGAAGTACAGACACCTCAGGATCTATTTTTAATAATTCTATGGAAAAGTATCCTAGGAAGGGTGGTGGCCTGTCGTGGAGTTAGTTTCGTTTGGGGTGAAGGACCGTAAGAAAGGTTTTAATGGTTCGTGTTCGGATTTAGAATATTATTCATGACGGAATCGTGAACGAATGTCTATAGGTATGGAGGGGTACCCCACTTTGGAAATGACGTCGGTCTTAGTTACGTAAGTTAGAATATAAGTTGATATCCCTATAAAGACAAAAGAAAGAAAAAAAAAAAAAAATGATAACTTATAACTGTCGAATAAAGATTAAATCGACCTATACGTTAAAATCCAATTTTATAGAGTAACAGTGTCTTGAAACCTTCATAATAACAGATGATCGGAATCAGAAAGACTACTCCTCAGACAACGGTCTGATCTAAAACAAAGAAACATTTTACATATAAATCCAGGAAACTTTCGAAATCCCCTTTCTTATTGTAATCCATTATGTACGGCTCGTGAGTAGTACAAAGTCTGGAATTTGTTACATAAGAAGTACGGAATCAAATAAATTAGGAGTGTTTTCGGTTTACTCTCTCGACGATGGACTCCAATTATATTTACTTCGTTGACCGAGTTCCAGTGTTCCGATCAATCACCGTCTCGACCTGAAGTCGGGTCTAGACAGGATGAGAATTAGGGACTCCGACGTGTTAATACGATTACTGTGAACTCCTAACAGAGTACTCGTAAGACCGTATTTCGAAATGAATCACTTTTTCAACTTTGATGACTAATTTTAGTCCTAAACTCTAATGTATACCGAAAGTAACCGTCCGTCGAGAGTCAAATGTTTACCCGAACACAAAATTTTAAAGGAGTAAGAATCGACTTACATTAAGTTGGAACCCCTATTCTTTCAGTCGTCGTTCAGGTTTCTCTTATCTTATACTACTTGAAGAGAGACGGGCGAGGGGGGTGGGGGGTTTACGACCTTAGTAAAACTTTGTAACCGTAAAGGGCTGGTTGTACGATCTGGTGTTCTCTTTAAACGTAACATTTTGGATCTTTAAAGTAAATCTTACTCGATTCTTGGAGACACAATAAATAAATAAATAAAACACCGTAAACTTTACGTTTATCCACCAATGTTGTTTACTCTTACATTTGACTAGGTTTTTTTACAAATGTTAATGTTATGTTCTCCAGATACACTCCCTCCCACCTCATACTTTTACCGACGGTCTGATCCAGAAACTACTACTTTAGAGATGTACACTTCAAGGGTAGTCTCAAAGGTTCGATCGTAAGTCTAGTACGATACCGACTTGTTGATGAGTTGAGAGAAGTTTTAGTATCGTTGGAGTCGTATAGAGGAAGGAGTAAGGTACAAAGGACACACTGGAGATCAAAAGATACGAAAGTACCTTTTCTTCTCGTTCACTGGTCTCGGTCAAAAAATACTGTGGTACAACTACGTTAAAAATCGTTCTTCAGAGGGTAACGTAGATCGTAAATTTGTACATTACTGAAGGGTCAACACCATTTATCACGATATGAGCCGAAATGGTACCAGTTCGTCTTTTCAGTATCCCAAACCTTATACTTAGAACCGTGTCCCTTGTACCCTGATGAGTGAGTAACCGATTCTCGTGTCGTAGAGAATCACTAAGGAGATCTTTAACATCTCGTTAATGTTGGAGACCCTAAAGAAACCTTCCTTACTACGATTTCGACTTCGAGGTCACGAATCCGGTGGAGTGCGCTTCTCAACTGAGTAACCTTTTCTGAGACTACGACCCTCCCTAACCCCCGTCCTCCTCTTCCCCTGCTGGCTCCTACTGTACCGACCTACCGTAGTGCCTGAGCTACCTGCACTCAGACTCACTTGACACCCTCTACCACTACCTGTCCCTCCGGACCGCACGACGCTAAGTACCCCAGCGTTTCTCAGCCTGTGCTGACTCGCTGGCTTGACTTGATGTTGGAGAGTAAGAGAGGGTAGAGATTCGCCGAAAATTTTTACTTTACTATTGAGAACAACCAGAGACCTCACCCTATTGACAACATCTTTTACCACACACATACAGATCTTTCTCTACAAAGGTCCCGTAGACAAGGGTAAAGGGTCATCCTACCATCGAACTCCTACAACACTCGGTCTCCTCCGTCTCCACCTCCAGTCTTACTTCCATAGAAAGACTTGTAACTAAACGAGACAAGGGATCACTACCACTTTCTATCAAAGTCACTATTATTTCGATCGTCAAAGACAATTAGGAGTTGACTCACGTGTGTGATCAATCATTTCGTTTCAATGTTTGAGGACATTGGTAATATCCGTCCAGTTGACTGGGAGAAAATATATTGTGTGTGAAATCATCCTCATATTTCAAGAGCTTCTTCAGTTCCTTCTACTTCGGTTGTCGGACTTAGGGTGTGATAAGACAAGACATCCACCTTTTGAGTCCTTATAAAGAAGGGGGTCCTTAATTTTTTCTTAACAGTAATAGTGAAGATGACTTAGGGAGTCCAGAGACGAGAACGTTCAAAAAAAAATGAGAGGACGTCCGTAGAACTCTAAGTCTCCTCTCTTTTGTCCTAAAGGAACTCTCGGTTTAGAGACCTACAAAGATTACACGATATCGAGTCAAAATGATTGTTAAAGACTAAGTTATACTAATCTCGACTCATTATAAATCTAGGTCACCGGGTCAGTGAGGGAGGTCGTCAAACTACCACGACGTCTCCCTTTCTTCACTTCCCTTCATTAACCTCACTCGACATCCTTCTCCTCTCAAGACAAATCAAAGGAGACTGTTTTTACGACTATACGGTTTTTCTTTTTTTGTCTAGTGTGTGTCTCGACGTACAGGATGATATCTAATTTCAAGTCAAAAACGATTATAGTAGACGAAGAGAATTGGTTTTAGTTTGTTATTTCTGGTTTTGTTTTTACTGTCTTACAGTTTAGGAGACAGAGAGTTTCTTATACATTTAGAAAAACGTTTAATTTGTCATTAATAATAACTAGACTTATCTCAATATGTCCGATTTGGAACCGGGACTCTAAGTAAAGAAAAGACTATTATCAGTTCCACTTCTTTATCAAGTAGTAGACGACATATAGTTCTAAGTTAAGTCAGAGAGTCAGGACAGACTAAGAAACACTAGGGTACCTGACGTCGTCCGGTCCGAAGGGACAGTTAGTGGTTGAGGGTCTCGGACGAGTTTGAGTACAGTAACACAGTCACTACGGTAGGTTGGTAGAGTAAGAGACAGCACGGGAAGAGGAAGACGGAAGGTAGAAAGTGTCGTAGTCCCAGAAAAGGTTACTCAGTCAAGAAGCGTAGTCCACCGGTTTCATAATCTCAAAGTCGAAGTCGTAGCCAGGAAGGTTACTTATAAGTCCTGACTAAAGGAAATTCTACCTGACCAACCTAGAGTAAAGTCAGGTACCCTGAGAGCTCAGAATAGATTGTGGTATCAAGTTTTCGTAGTTAAGAAGTCACGAGTGGGAAGAAATACCAGGTCGAGAGTGTAGGTATGTACTGATGACCTTTTTGGTTTCGAAACTGATCTGAGTTGAACCAGGTATTTCGTTACAGAGACGAACAATTGTACGACAGATCCAACCAGTATCGAAAAGAGGGTTCCTCGTTCGTAGAAAATTAAAGTACCGTCGTCATTGGTAGACGTCACTAGAACCTCTGGTCCTTTTATTTCAGACAGTGACAAAGGTAACAAAGGGGTAGATAAAGGGTACTTCACTATCCTGACCTACGGTACTAAAATCAAAAGACTTACAACTCAAAATTCAGTTGAAAAAGTGAGAGGAGAAAGTGAAAGTAGTTCTCCGAGAGATCAAGAAGAAGTGAAAGACGGTATTCCCACCACAGTAGACGTATAGACTCCAATAACTATGAAGAGGGACGTAAGAACTAAAGTCGAACACGAAGTAGGGCGGATCGTAAAGTGTACTACATGAGACGAATATTAAAGTTATTCGTCCCATTGTTATATGTCGGAACTACACGAGGAAAGGGCTAAACCTTGGTCAAACAACAAGGTACAGGTCGAGATTAACAACGAAGAACTGGACGTATGTCTAAAGAGTCTTCCGTCTATCCCACCAAACCATAAGGATAGAGAAATTCTTGAAAGGTGTCAAACAACACCAGGTGTGTCAGTTTCTGAAACTGTATCAGTTATTTCGTCTTCATCTACAAAAAGACCTTGAGAGAACGAAAAAGTTACTAGACCTCCTACAACCGTTAAACTAGGACCAAGGAGACGGAAAAGATTTAGGTCGAATTTGTAGATCTTCAAGTACCGAAGACAACTTCGGAACGAAGCTCTTAAAACTCGTAACGAAATGATCGTACACTCTACTCACGTTAACGCACCATCAAGCTTGTAAGAAACCGTAACGGAAAGAAACCCTAACCTTACTTTTGACTGGAAAAGGTCAGGACACCGGTGACGACTCAAAAGGTTTAAACAACTGTATAACTCACGTCGTGAAAGTATCGTAGTAGAAAGTCCTAAACTTTGTCGAGTTGACCTTAAGGCAGTGGAGGTGATCCAAACAAGCATCACAACGAAGGATTCTGGATGAACTAAAGCGTAAGGTCCTACAGACCGAAATCCACTTACTAGTGTGGTGACACCAATAGACCCAGTACTTCTAAAAAAAACATATCAAGAAGACACATAAGAACGGTGGAGAAAATAGAAGACGAAGACAATCCAGGTATGGCAAAGACAGGAAATAACACGGGTAGTAACGTACTTTACAAGGTGACTATAGAGATTAAAAGAACTTCTCTAGAGATCAGAAGGGGTAAGATAACAAAAGGAGATAAAGAAACGTGCCTAGTGACTCCTTCCGGAAGAATAGAGAGGAACGATAAAAAACCTTGAGACGTAGGTTTAGTCATATAGAAAGGAAAACAGGAAACGGAAATCGAAGAGAAGAAAAGAGTCGATAAACATTCATTATAGTTCTAATGACGATCGCTTTTTACCATTAAAAACTAAGTTGGTTCCCAGACACCAATAAGTGTTTAAGGAACTTTTCGAAGAAGAGGATTACACAGTCACCAGAAACCAAAGCTCTTATTCTACGGTAACCATTAGAACGGAAGTGACAGAAATATATTAAATGGAAAATTCACATCAACTAAACAAGTTCTTAGATGATGACCATCTCATCGTTCCACAGGATATAGTCCATGTCCTTTTAGTCCCAAATTGACTACTAAAGAACAACTAACCAACGCCAGTTGACAAACACTGGGGTACGTGACGTCGTTCTGTCCGAAGGAACAGGAAATGGTAGAGGACCTCAAAGGAGTTTGAGTACAGGTAAATCAGCTACTATGGTAGGTTGGTAGAGTAGCAGAAAACGGGAGAAGAGGAGGACGAGAGTCAGAAAGGGTCGTAGTCCCAGAAACGGTAACTCAACCGAGAAGCGTAGTCCACTGGTTTCATAATCTCGAAGTCGAAGTCGTAGTCAGGAAGGTTACTTATAAATACTAAATAAAGGAAATCGTAACTGACCAAACTAGAGGAACGACAGGTTCCGTCAGACTTCTCAGAAGAGGTCGTTGTGTCAAGCTTTCGTAGTCAAGAAACCGTGAGTCGGATGAAATACCAAGTTGAGAGTGTAGACATAGACTCGTGACCTTTGTGGTGTCGAAACTGACTTACCTGGAAACAGTCTTTTTACAACAGAGACGGAAAATTATACGAGGGATCCAAACCGTGTCGAAAAGAAAGTTCCTCGTTTATAGAAAATTAAAGTACCGACGTCAGTGGTAGAAGTCACTAAAACCTCGGGTTGTTTTATTTCGGACAACGACAAAGGTAAAAGGGGGTAGATAAACATTACTTCACTACCTTGGTCTACGACACTAGAATCAAAAAAGTCACACTTCAAAAGTCGATCGAAAAGTGACAGGGGCAAATGGAAGTAGTTCAAAGAGTAATCAAGGAGAAGGGAAAGATAGGATACCACAGTAGACACATAGACTCCAATGACTATGAAGGCTGTCAGAACTAAGGTTGAACTCGAAGTAGGTCGGGCCGTAAAGTGTAAAACAGGAGACGTACATTCAATTTATTCGTCCCACTGTTACATATCGGAATTCCAAATTTAAGTTCGAAATGGTGGTTTATCGATAGACTGGTACTAGAATCTGGAACATAGAAGTCTTTTCCTTATAACTATTATACATAAAGTGACTCAACAACACTTTGAAATGTCTCCCATATATTTTACCAGTTTGAAACATATTGTACCTTATTCACGGTTTATTTACTACAATCCAAATGGGGAATGGTCCCATTCACTCTAAACCTATGTTATGTCTATTATCAATTCTGGGATGAATCCCGAATTCAATTAAGGCTAAAATAATTGAGAATCGATACAGTTTTAGACGTCGTCTTGGAATTACTTACACCTATTAATTGAAGTCTCAAAGACCTTTCACCTAGTAAAAGAAGATTCTGGATGGAAGTACTGAAAGAATCTGAACTCCAAATTTTGCTCTGGATTGGAGGTATGATTTTCGATTTCAACAAGAAAGACTTCTCTTCTAGAAAGAAATAACACTTCTAAGTTCAAGAGGGTTCGAGAAGAGTATAAATTTTACACAAAACTGAAAGACTGTCAACGATTTTGTTATTGTCAACAGTGTATACTGTTTCCTTAATTTCTTGTGAAACACTTGAGAGAGAGACTAAACTTTTGGGAACTGTTGCCAAGATCGACTACCATCGTCAAAAGTCTCACCCGGTGGTGTTATGGAGTCACTGATATCTGTTGAAAGAACTACAAACTAAAAGAAGGGTCATTGAGTTCCTAAATTGTCTTTCCAATTTAGAAAGTGTCTAAAAGATCGACGGTAAGGACGTCTATCGGACCCCACTGAAACACTAATCTTTCTTCCATAACCTTCCGGACTGTTGTACCTGACAACCTAGGTACTTAGAAGAACTTAGAAAATTACACAGGAATAGTCTTTCGCAGGTATAAAAGTTGGAATGTATGGTATAGTTGGGAAATTTATGGGGAACAAATAGTAGAAATGATATTTTACAATAAGGTCAGACGGTCGTTTAGGGATCATTACACGCAGGTGTTTCGGGTCTCCTAAGTCCGTACTCTTTATACATTTTAATGGCCATTGTAATAAGAGATGTTTAGTAATCTTCAGACTCCAGAACGGAGTCACCAATCTTAAGTGACTTCGACCTGTTCTACTTTCATGTAAAAGTTTATTGTATTTTGACGATTTGTAGTGACGTCTTACAGAAAAGAGAAAATATCTACGACAACCTTAGATTCGTAAAGTTATTCTCACGGAAGAACGATGACCCACTTTGGACATTCTCTTTTAACCTAAAGTAACTTCATACTCCACAAGGTTTGTGAGTAACGGAGTTAGATGAACTTTTTGTCGAGGGAGTGGTGAGTCTCTATATAATTATAGGGAGGGGACAGTCAAGAAACCCAACGTTGATTCGGTTCTTACTTTAAGTGACCTTCAACATTCATTGTCTAGAAACAGTATTTTCGGTCTTTTAATAACACCTCTTTTCAATGTAAAGTAGTCGTAAAAAGTTTCTAACAAAGCAAAACACAAAAAAAAAGGACATTTCTCTTTTCTTAAAGTAAAGATCTGACACTATTGAAAAGATGACCGGACCGGATTCAACTTTGTACCTCAACTCGCTTTTGTAAACGTTTTTCGAACCTTGGAAAATGGACCCCTTTATTATAGGTTTACTAGACTCCAAATCCTTACAGTATATTATTGTCTAATACTAAAATACCGAAATCCCCAAATGTGACGAAAAAGTATGAAGTCCATTACTGTGGAAAGTTTTATACAGGTATTAGGACTACAAATGTAAAAGAACTCATTTACAAAAGGTTGATATTCGACGAGAAAAAAAAGGTGTAGGAGTTAACGGGGACTGTAAACATATCGTAAAAGAACGAAAGAAACCAATAGTAGAAGACGTAAAATAAACGTGAAGTACTCGGGTTTCCATCTCACCATCTCTCTTTTACTTATTCTTGAATGTCTCAGGAATCGCTATAATTACAATAGCTAAATTTATATATTCCTAGTCGTTTCGGACAGAAGAACTTTTTGACTAGGACAACGAGTAGACTAAGACGTAATTCCGTCAGAAGTCAAGTCAAGTCAAGTAAACGAGTCAACACAGACTGAGAAACTCTGGGGTACCTGACGTCGTGTGGTCCGAAGGGACAGGTAGTGGTTGAGGACCTCGCACAAGTTTGAGTACAGGTAACTCAACCACTACGGTAGGTTGGCAGAGTAGGAGACAGTAGGGGAAGAAGAGGACGGAAGTTAGAAAGGGTCGTAGTCCCAGAAAAGGTTACTCAGTCAAGAAACGTAGTCCACCGGTTTTACCTTGAAGTCGAAATCGTAGTCAGGAAGGTTACTTATAAGTCCTACCTAAAGGAAATCCTAACTAACCAAACTAGAACGTCACGTTCCCTGAACTGAGAGTTCTCAGAAGAGGTTGTGGTGTCAAGTTTTCGTAGTCGTGAGTCTTTAATACCAGATTGAGAGTGTAGGTATTTACTGATGACTTTTTTGGTATCGAAACTAACCTGCCTGGAAACGACCGTTTCAATCCAGAGACGAAAAATTATACGACAGATCCAACCAATGTCGAAAAGAAGGTTCCTCGTTCGCAGAAAATTAAAGTACGGTCGTCAGTGGTAGACGTCACTAAAGTCTCGGGTTCCTTTATCAGACAGTGACAAAGGTAACAAAGGGGTGGACAAACGGTACTTCACTACCTTGGCCTACGGTACTACAAACAAAAAACTTACAACCCAAAATTCGGTCGAAAAAGTGAGAGGAGAAAGTTTAAGTAGTTCTCCGAGAAATCACGGAGAAGTGAAAGACGGTATTCCCACCACAGTAGACGTATAGACTCCAATAACTATAAAGAGGGTCGTTAGAACTAAGGTCGAACACGAAGTAGGTCGGACTGTAAAAAGTAGTACATGAGACGTATATTCAAGTTATTCGTCCCACTGTTATATGTCGGAACTACATGAGGAAAGGGTTAAACCTTGGTCAGACAACAAGGTACAGGCCAAGATTGACAACGAAGAACTGGACGTATGTCTAAAGAGTCCTCCGTCCATTCCACTAGACCAAAAGGGTGGACAAATTCTTAAACAAAACTACACTAGGTGTGTCAGTCTCCGAAACCGTATCAGATATTTTGTCTTGATCTACAAAAAAGGAACTTAAGAGAACGAAAAACATACTAGGTTGTCTACTACCGTTCAAATCGATTATGATTTTAACAAAGAAATCTTTATTACCTCCACTTACCTAAGTACCGATGATAAACCACAATATTCAATTGTGAGTGATTCGGAGTCCGATAAGGACTACTCATGACTCCTTCCTTCGGTAGGCCTTACGTCAAGATTCTTTGACCTACACTCGCACTCACTCACACACATGTACCCCTTTGTGAGTGTACCGTCTTAACGGATCTTCACATGAATAAGTCAGTTTTGGTTCATTGTATTAGGTCAAGGACCGAACTTAGTTTCTTTCTACTGTAAGAGGAAGTAAAAGACTTCCTTTCTTACTTGTAGAGGGGTTGGAGAGGGTTTTCTCTCTAACTTACGAAACGAATACTAAAATCTTTTGGTTATTGTTGTGTTGTAAATTTGAAAGGTTTTAAATAGCCTGTCTAATTTACAACATAACCTCTTCGCCAAAAATTTTATATGGATCTTTTGTTTTTACGGAAAAATCACTGATAATTACAAAAAAATCAGTGATAATTCTAGACGACTTTATCGTATAAAATACGACAAATTCATGAATAATAAAAAGTCGGAAAGAATCGGAACAGTTAAAACGAAAAGGTTTGACCTCTTGAGTTCCAGCAAATTGCAAGATGATTTAGAACAACTCAGAAGTATTCTAAAAAGTGTACATAAGAAAGGGAAAGATGACATAATGATAATAGATCCAAAAAATAAGAAGATGGGTACTGGAAGATTATAGAAGGGAAGACTAGAGTACTGAGACTAGGAAAAGGATTAGATAGAAGACTTTATCACCGGTTAACGTAGAAGGACTTTCTGAATATTCCGAGAACCGTTTGTTTCGTTGGTAATTCAGAAAAGTAACTAAAGAGTACGGACCTCCTATTTCAGGTCTGAAGAGATGACCCACACTTAAACGAATGACTAAGGGGTTGAACAGATCTTGTAGTTTTAAACATGTAGAAATGGATGGACAATGAAAAGGAGATCGAAGTAGTTTTCCAATAGTCCTACAAGAGTCTCAGACAAGTCAATTTTTTTATAAAATTAACTACATATCAACTAAATACACAATCAATATAATCACAATTACAATGTAATAAAAGACTACATGTCGTTTCACAAAGTCAATATGTGTAATATAATAAAAAGTATTAGAAAAGGTAATATCGTATAATATTTTATAACCCATATCAAGGGACCCCATGTTTCCTCCAGGAACAACCAATAGATAAAACATATATCATTGCACGTAGACAATTAGGTTTTGAGGAGCAAATAAAGGGGGTGATGGTGAAAGGGGAAACCATTGGTGACAATCAAAAGATACTTACACTCAGATAAAGATAAAACATTCATTTAAGTAAACATAGTAAAAAAATCTAAGGTGTATATTCATTATAGTATACTATAAACAGAAAAGACAGACCGAATGAAGTGAATTATGCTATTAAAGATCCAGGAAGATACAACGACGTTAACCGTACTCAAGTAAGAACAAATACTGACTGATGATAAGGTGACGTATCTGAATGGTGTAGAAGAGATAGGTAAGTAGACAGTGACCTGTGAAACCAACGATGGTGCAGAACCGATAACATTTATCACGGCGATACTCGCATCCCCACACACATAGAAAATGCCAATATTAAAAAAAGGTCGATATACGGGTCCTCACTCTAACGACCTAAAAAATCAGAAAATTCCTTCAAGACATGATAAGAGGTATCACCGACATGGTTAAATGTACGGGTGGTTGTCACGTCTTCACAAGAGTCCCGAACAAAGATCTCGTCCAGGTTACTATCCCGACGACGAGGACGACGACGACGACGACTCAGCGAAGTCAGCACAGGCTGAGACACGCTGGGGTATCTGTCGTCGGGTGGTCCGAGGGGGCAGGGACCCTAAGAGGTCCGTTCTTGTGACATCACCCAACGACAAAGGAAGAGGTTACGTACTTTCACTTTTCGCTTTCACTACAGCGAGTCAGCACAGACTGAGAATCACTGGGGTACCTGACGTCGGGTGGTCCGAGGAGGCAGGTACCCTAAAAGGTCCGTTCTCATGACCTCACCTAACGGTAACGGAAGAGGCACTATCCCGATATCTCGGTAATGACTATCGTATCTATCCTTTACTTGAAATTTTTTTGTAATTCACTTCCTTATATTAAAGAACATGACCCTTCCGATTTCAACACTAGATGAACCCCCTCTTTACTTCTACCGCTGATTCACAAGTGGACGTCTTAATTTTGTCACTGAATAGTCTGTCTCTTTTACGTCTCGTTTCAAACACCCACCGTACTCAAACGGTCCCGACGGAATTGGTTCACGGTGTTTGACTCACTGAATTTGGTACCTTTATATAACAGAGTGTCAAGACATTCGATCTTCAGGTTATAGTTCTACAGTCGTCCTACCCAAGGAAGACTTTCGATACTCCCTTCCTACTCAAGATCCAGACGTTGACCGAACATTTACCGATAGAAGAGACATATAGAGAAATGTAAAAGAGAAGAGATACGTACGGACAGAGAGACTGATTTAAAAGTGAAAAATTCCTATGAGCAGTAAAATCTGACCTCGGGTTGAATTACTAGAGTAAAATTGATCTAGTGGAACCACTAAGTCAGAGGTTTTATCCAGTGTAAGACACTATAAGACCCCCTTATATAGTATTTAATTTTATCTAATTCACAACAAAACGAACGAGATTTATTAAAAAAACCAGTAAAATTGAATGATAGAAGACACAACGAAATACTGTAGTTGGTACCAACGTTTACCGTTATTAGAATCTAAAAAGGACGATGACCTTTAAATTGGGTGTCGACTGAAATAGTATGAAACGAAAAAAAAAAAACGATCATTAACTTTATCAGGTTCGGGACCTCTCTTCTGTACCTCCACCTCTACCTCACGGAGGAGGATCATTATGAAGATTCCGGTCCTACTCATCCTCAAAACCGGTAAGAACATCGGTGTTTGTCGACACTTCATTCTTTCCCCATACTCAAACACATTACCTCCTAATGTCCCGTGTCCTTTACCTGGTCCTTCCCCCAGGTGGGAACCAGTTCGTACTTGTTGTGAAAAATGACGAGACTCCTTGTCTTTATAGTAAGAACAAGAACTAAAAGAAAGGTACCTGTGTGTTTCATCTTCGTCCCTCTTCGACTTTTGTATGACTTAGTCCAACATCCGCAGATCGTGTCTCACCTAATTTCTGTCCTACTTTATAAGTCTCCGACACGGTTGGGAGGTCTTTAACACATTAAAATTTTTATCGTTATTATTTTATATAGGTGTAACACCATTCACAATACACTATGATGAAACTTTTGTGTCGAACCACGTCCGTAGTCTCCCTCTCCACATACTCAAAAAAAAAAAATTTGACCATATATTGTTATTGGTGTTTTCATCACCGAGTTTTATTATAGACAAATAATAGAGTGTGAAAGACATCCAGTCTTTAAAACAGTGATGTATCTACCTCCAGGAGACCAGTCCGAGAGTGATGTTACTTTAGTTCCACAGATGTCCCGATACAAGAGTAAACCTCCAGTCCCAGACAAAGTTTGAGTAGGTCCAGCAACCGACTTAAGTCAAGGACACCAACATCCTGATTTCAAGGAGGAAGAACGATCAAAAACTGGTTCCAACGAGAGTCAAAGATTCTCAACGGGAATCCAGGATCAGTACAATGGAAGTGTTTTGTATTATCGAATGTAAGAGTTTTAGTCATCCGCTTAGAGACATCGGAGAAAAATGACTCAGAACCATATTACACCGTGCTAGTACCCTCACTGATCGGTAGAACTAGTGTCCAAGACAAGTCTGTAGTCCCCTCCCCTAATAATATATCCTGTACATATGTTCCATTATCTTTATAAACCCCGGTAGCATTTTAAGACAAATACCTTTTTATAACTTTAAAGTAATTTTCCAGTCTAATCATTTTGTCGTACTACACAAAAAAGTTTTGAGGGAGCTTTGGTTTTTATAAAGAGACACATATCATCATCATCATCAATTCAGTGATTCAGCATAGGCTGAGAACGTTGGGGACACCAGACATCGGACGGTCCGAGAAGACAGTCGTAATATTTAAGAGTCAATAACACCCTCCACTCCTGACTCTAAACGAGCACCGTTCCGATTCACTTCTCGTCAACATTAACAGCATTAATTTTAAGGGAAGGGACAAGATTACAAGTAGGAGGAAACGTAGAGGGTAAGTTCCAGACTGGGACTTAAAACGACCATTACTTAAAGAGATTTTCGAATTAAAATTATTTGTTGAACCGACTTCATACCTCGTTCCGTACTACATTCTTCGGAGGACTTCCGAGGAAGATATGTCTACACCGGTGTCTTGACAAAAGTCTCGTGGAAAACGGAGTAGAGACGACCACGTACGAAGATCCAACAGAACTCTAACATAAGAAAGACAGGTTCATTTATCGGTCCCGTCAGAGTATACACTTATACTTTGTTCTATCTAAGAGGAGGGCAAAGGGTCCTGATCAACATCAATCTACACAGGTCAACCGTTCCATGCACCGACACAAGACCTCGAAATAGGGGACCACATTGATGGGAGTCATGGTGAGACAACTCATCACCATTCGATGTAGATTCGGACAGTGACACCAAAGAGACTTTAGATGGAGCCTTCCATATCCGCTTCGTCGATATAGTAGAACTCAAACAGTGAACATTCCTGTCCACTTATCAAAGGTGGAGAGTGGAGCACACGCAAACGGAGACGAGGTAAGAGGGGGTCCAATCGAGTGGTCCATCCACAACGGTCGAATCCGCAGTCCTCCCAAATAAAAGGAGTCACGACCGAGGTTGGGGTACAAGGACCGGACAGTCAAAGTACAAAGGACGGGCTACTTTCCACACCAGGATCGTGAAGAGTCGGACGTCCCCAGTCCGAGGCGAAAGGTTTCACACACTTACGAAGTGGAGGGTTCTTCGGGTGGAGAAATTCAATATAGTCTACTTCTGTATCCCCGAATACAGACGGTTCTTATAACATTCGAGGAAGAAATTTACTCCAGTATACGGGTTAAAACACCACTGTCCTGTAGTAATAACCCGATTATTCTGAGATAAATTCATATTGAAGTAACAGACTCTTATCGGCTACTAAAGGATAATTTACGTTTTTCCAAATTCTAAATGTGTATAAAAATTTTTAAGTCCATAACACAACGGTCAGTCGCAATTACAAGTAATATGATCCCTATTAAATCCAACTTTTCTAATCACTGTTACATTTATATTTTATAGAGTTGGTAACATACACGATTACATCTAATCGAACTTAAAGAAGAAAATCTTTATATAGATCGAAAGATGAAAGAGAATGTATATACTCTGTGTATACATGATATACACAGACAGAGAGATAGTAACAGTGACAAAGTCAATGGACAACTACGTATGTATTGTGGCTGATGTAAATGAAACGAGTTCCTAGACGACAAACCTGTCCCCGAACCACCCCTAGCAATCAAAGACAGAGTGACCCATAGTCGACTCACAGAGTTTCCGACCCCCAACCCTAGTCACCTTCAAGAAAAGGGGACGTAAAGTCCACGGGTCTAACCCTTCGAAGTTTGTTGACCTCCGTCCGGAGGATCCCATAGATAGACGTGTACCAGAAAAGTACACCAAAAAATTTTTTTAATTAAATAAATAAAATTAACCTCTGGTTAATGAAATGTTATAACCCCACCAAAAACGGTATGTAGCTGTACTTAGTCGGTGTCCACATGTACATACCTTGGGGGGAAGGTGGAGAGAAGGGTGGGGTAGGCAGACCCAACAGGGTCTCGTGTGACGAAGTACGTAACTCGTACGTGACCAGTAGATAAAATGTATGCCATTATATGCACAAAGTCACGACAAGAGGGTTTAGTAGGGTGGGAGTGGAAGAGGGTGTCTCGGGTTTTCAGACAAGAAATGTAGACACAGAGAAAACGACAGAATGTGTACCCCAGCAACAATGACAGAAGGATTTAAGGTGTATATATACACAATTACAAAAAGATCGTACTAATGAAGTCCCATCGACGGGTAGAATGAGCAGAGGAACCCGATGGTCCCCGTACAAAGGTCTTTCTGTCTCTCCCTCTCTCCTACTCTTTCTCTCGTCCGAAGTCCTCCTCCGACGTATTGGGAAGTGACAGATCGGAGCAGTCGTCTGTCGTAGTGAAGACGGTGTAAGACAAACAACTCAGACAGCAATTCCCAAATAAGTCAAAGTCTCCACCCCTTCATCCGAAGTGTAGAGGTACCCTCTCATCGTCCGTAGATCTTCCCGTTTACCCCGACCTTTATAACGACACTGGTAAAAACTCTCCATGTTAGACGGTATTAGAGTAATGACTTACATCGTCCACACCTTTGTCTTTAGACTCCCTCACCTAATCTCCACTCCTGACCTTAACGACAGTGTTCGACTCTTCACCACGACCACGACACATAATCACTTTCACACGACTGAAATCTCAGATTTCTTGATTCAAACTTCGTGTCAAGGTACTGTGGGACGTACACTCCGACAGTCGTTCAATGGTTTGGAGATACTCGTAGCCCAACGGGTAGACACTCGTATATAACGAAGGAGGGGTCGTAACAAGTTTCTACTTTATTTCATTACATGTATACTTTTACGTATAATGTCATTTTTCACGATAATTTACAATCACATTGGGATGTCCATCGTAGATATTTTCACAATCACATTGGGTTTATCCTCTGTAAACCGAAGACATAAGGAGACCCTACACTCCCAGTAGGAAGAGACTTTACTAAAATTTTTGGTGGAACACGAGACACGTCTTTTCTCAATTGTGTCGTTTGGGTTCTGACGACAGGAATCTTTTCGGACGAATACTCCTACCGGGGACGGACCGTAGACCCTTGAACCTACGACGACTCAGGACACTCGGGAAGACCGGTTTGAACTTGGATCCCTACCGTAACCTATGGGACTGTATCCAAGGATCGGACGTCAACCACTCTTAAGTCAAGAGTCCCCTGTCGAAAAAGAGGATCAGCGACGAACGAGGTCCAAGGTGAAAGGAGATCTCTACACAAGAGGAAGGATATAAAGACGCAGAAAGACGAACCTGACAGAAAGGACGGGTGGGGGCGGGCGGGGGACTGTTCCTTTGAGTTGACATCCTACCTCGAGACACGAGACGACTAATAAAGACATATCGTGGGCGATAGTCTTCGGTTACCCACCTTGTCTGGTAAAGATTTCCAACGTCCGTCAGCTCCTCCTAATGACACGTGTGGTCGTGCTCTGAAGTGTACATTGTATTCTGGGTGTAGAATTCTTAGGGAGTCGGTTGTAGTGGAGATCTTCTAAAAGAGACTGGTAACACAGGAGGTGTCTGTAATGAACCGCAGAGGGGGAAAAGAGGAGTAACACCAGAGAGGTAGACAAGAGGAAGTCGGAAGTCGTTACGGGGTCAATACAGACCAGAGAAGTAATTCATACGGGTCGTGAACTCAAAGGAGACACACACAATCATGACGTCTCGACGTCCCGGTGTATGATCACGCACTGGTTCCTCGGTTGGTTCTACCCCAAGAGATTCGTTACTGTCAACTCCATTCTCAAAAGTTACAAAGACAATAGTGACTAAATACTAAATTTACAACCATAATATATAGATGATTAAAAAAGTCTCTGTATTTGTGACTAAACCAGTTTCATTAATTATAGACTGACAAAGTCTCGGTGCATCAAAAAGGACGGAAATCGACATTGAACTCCAGTGAATTCCCCCGACGTCTTAAGTTGGTTACTTTTTTATCTTACTTAAGATGTTATAAAAGGAAAAAACGTTCTTTGAAACTACTTGTCTTTGTAAAAGAGATCAAACGAGAACAAAAGACATAGTCATAAAACCTACAGTATTACTTATAAAGACTAGGTGGAAACCGGTCTAATGTGTCACGGGGAGATAGGATGTAAGACCCCAGAGGTAAACGACTAAAGGAATAAGATGAGCAAAGAAGTAAGACCGGAAACATCACGTCGCATTTCCCTCTTGACTATGAATGACTCGTAGATAGTACATGATCCACGATGACGTCCGTGACACGGAAACCCAAACACAGTGAAGTAAATTAAAAGTTTTGTCGGACCCTCTTTATCCGTAGAGGGGTTGTAACTGAAGTGAAAGTGAAAAGTGAAAGTACGTAACCTCTTCCTTTACCGTTGGGTGAGGTCACAAGAACGGACCTCTTAGGGTCCCTGTCCCCTCGGCCCACCCGACGGCAGATACCCCAGAGTGTCTCAGCCTGTGCTGACTTCGTTGAATCGTCGTCGTCGTCGTCGTCGTCGTCGTCGTCGTCGTCGTCGTCGCGTCGTCGTCGTTGCAACATATATATACCTTTGGTTCTGCCTCTTCAATTAGTTGAGCTAGTAGTGACGTATTGGACAATCTCGCCACGTCTCCCTGAACTTTAAGTCTAGAAGTCAAGATCCCGTGGATGAGAAAGGTGGCTATACACGACTCACCCTTCCTGTGTCTTCACACGATTTATCAAAATAAAAAAGAAACTTTTGACTACTTCATACTCCTATAAAATAAGTACTCTATCGAAGTAGATGTTTAGACTTGTCAAGAAAAAGAGGAATTTTCAATAGAAACGCGTTCAAAAGTATTCTACAATTTAGAGGTAAACCCCAAAATAAAGGACACACTTTTTCAATTCAAAGTACATAATTGTATGGGAAAAGGAGGTGACGTGAATTGTAAGACAACCCGGTTAATTGAGTAGTCCTACACTGAACGACACATATTACAACCGCGACAGAAATGGTACCTACAGTGGCCACACGAGTCGGAAGAATGTCTTCACGACTTAAACCGAGTCCATAAAAATCGAGTAGAAATCAAAAAAAAAAAATTTGTTATATGACACCATTCCACCCTTGTGGTTAAACGTCGAGTCGTGACTCCTCTGTCTGGACTACCGTTGCTCGGAAAACTTGTGTTGTTTGTGCTACGAGGGGGAAACGCACACATTTATAAGAACTCGAGACGGAACCCTCTCCCAACGGTTCGTCTTGTTTGGTAGAACGGAAGACGATTCCAAGAAAGGGAACCGAAATTGGTTCGACTTCGGATTCATCTTTCCTCTTCGAGTCTGGAACGAAAGTACTCTCACAAGACGAAGGACTGAAACCTCCAGTTTTTTAATTAATGTGGTCAACATAACAGACGACGGATTCAACATAACAGACGACAGACGACAGATTGTCTTAACAATTCTGTTTCCTCGAAGACCGTATAGACTTCCCGGGGTTCAGTCCGTCTCCGGTCCGGGACACACCTGTCCCTCCTCCCGTCCCTGCCACGACTTTTTCTGGGAGTGAGTGTCCGGTATAACAAACCAAATATCCAGTCGAGGGAAGTAAACTTTCTTACACTCTTAGTCGGGGTAACTAAAAGTGACGTCACTGGAATGATCCCTGAAACTCTTGAATCTATCTCTCTTGACCCTCTTAAAGTACTACCTGAAAGTCAAATCTTCCGGTTACAAATATGGAATAAAATAATATAAGAACCGTTCAGAGAATCGAAGTAACTAAATCAGAGGTGTTGCTTCGCGTCAACAGAGTTGCCGATAACTATGACTCTGAGACGTGAACTTTCGTGGAACAATAGACGTACACGGGACGTTCACAAAGAACAATTGTATTCACGATAAAAAGATGACATCCCGAAAACAGGGTGGTTCAGATCGGCACGAACGGGATTAAGAAATCTCGGGACTATCACTCTGGAAAGGAACTCGGAAGACTCATTTGTCAACGGTGGTACTCGTACGTGAAACTCTTATAAGGGACCGGAGACCGGTCAGAGTACAGACTAGGAGTTAATCTCCATACTCTCGAGGTACCTCTTAAATATTCTGGTAATGGTCGGAGTAATCTCCGAGGTTTGTAGGTTCAGTGACCAAGTCATGGGGTATCTCTCTCTTCATTTCGACTGTTGTCTAAAGTCTATAGTCACTCCCCAAGAACTCCGTTTTAACAAAAGGACTATTCAACCGGAACAGACTTTGGTAGACTACTACCGACATCCTTTAAGGGTCCCGGGCACTTAGTCGTCTAAGTACGTGACCGAAGACTTTTGTCGGGTCGACTCCATAAAGATCTAAAGTCTAAACAGAGGAAGATCGCAAATGACAAACCGTATTAAACCATCCGTCGATTTTTCCTTGGTGAGAAACCGAGAGTTCACTTCGAACTACGGTCACATCATATTACTTACTTTCACACCCGAAATGTCAAGGTGACCGAATCTTAAGGTTAGGGAGCAATATACGAGACACTCGAATCCATCTGATTCATTTAGTCAATTCTACTCTAATCGACGACATTACTTATGTACGGTCTTTACTTCGTATTATCTTTACATAAAGAATGAATGTATTTTAGGTTTTACCAAGAAGAACTAGTCGACCACCGAAAAGAGATTCTCCGCCATGTGTTCGGTCCTAGGAAGGGAGAACATCTAGGAGGTAGAAATTGTACGTCAAAAGTTCCAACGGTGTTTCCTTCTTTCTCGTCTCCCTACCTTGTTCCACCCCGATCACCTGGTTCGGACCTTCATCGTATTGGGACCGGAGTGCGCAAGGTGAGATGAGTCAATGTTCCGGTGCAGATCCGACAAATGGGTTAGACGTCGATACACGGTCCTTTTCTCCTTTGTCTAAACACTCTTTCCTTCTACTTTTATCACTGACGGATACTCTTCCACGGCACATCAATTACGAGTTAATTATATAATAATCATAATACTACTGGAACCAAGGTTGATTTTAAAAATATATTATTAAAAATTATGATCCTCACATCTAAGTTTGGAAGTAGTAAAAGGTCAACGGTACTCACTTATAATTGTAAAGTACCTATCATTAAGACTTCATTATTCTCTTAGAGTTAAAATAATCCATACGGTATACGGTCCATTACATAATTGTAAATAGAAGTCAAAGAGTAAATTAGAACATTTTTGAGAGACTTCAGTCGTATTACAATAATAGGAGTAAGTGTTCTTCCATTTCCAGTCTCTATGATTCCCTGAATGGTCTTGGTGAGTCGATCACTCATCATCTTAGCCTCTAGTCATGGGTGAATGATTTACGATCCGACCTACCGGAGGGACACTTACATTCCAGTACCCGAGTAAAAGACCGACCTAATAGAGTTCAGTCACTACGAACTTCTATTAGTATTAATAAACCTTTATAAAGATTGTAGATAAACCTAAGTTCCACCTTTCGTCTTTATCTCGAAACAAACATCCTTAGATGTTTGTGGCTATTGTACCTGTCTTTGTGTGATGACTCTTATGTTGAAGTATGTTTTCGTAGTGTATATTCACACTATCTAATGAAAAAAGCATTTGCTTAGTTGTAGAAGAGAGGGTATAGGATTGAAAGGGGTGGGGTGGGGGTAAATGAGGAAAGTAAACTGGATTAAGTTCGTCTCAACAAAGGTAAATTAACGGAGTCGAGTCCTTACTCCCGTCCGTCCCATCTATGACCTTTATCCAAGGATCACACAGTCTAAGAAGATAAGGTTTTCGTGAATTCGGGAATTACCTGGATTCACTCCTATCTATTTTACTGACCCTGTTTGTCACCCTCCTCCCATCCCAGGTTCCGATCCTTCCGATCCTTTTATTAGGGACCCTGAACACTTCTCCTCTGTCTACTTGTCCACTACTCACATCTCCTCACCTATCAAGGGTTCCTTGTCTTGGGACCCAAGACAAATCGTCTTTCTAAAGGTTCCTCCGTTAATCTCTCACCCTTTTAACTCCGTCTGTTCCGGTGTCTGTCGGAGTGTTTCTAAAGAAGACAGAATTCGAACCATATCTTTATTGTATGACCTCATGAAGATTGAGACTGTATTTCTATGGGACCTCTAGACCAATCTTACGTCTGAGACTACGTCATCCATACTTCACCTCAGTCTTTAAGACGTAAAGGTGATTTATGGGTCCACTATGGTTTCGACGTACGAATCTTATTGTTACCGTATCTCTCACCGACCTGGACTTTCCCGGTGCACCCGTCTTGACTCGTGGACCCCCAACACACACTTACCTTAGTAGGAGACGTCTACACTTCGTAGTAGACTCGTTTAGGTTGTTTAGGTTGTTATCAAGTTTAATAGAAGTGGAAACCAGGTGTGAAAGGAAACAGTTATTAGATGGGGAACTTATCACTGTAGATTCTTTCCAGTTCGGGTAATCTTAGACTTTGGAAAGGAGGTGGGTGTAGACTGAATAGGGGGTACTTGTGGGGACCCTGTAGGAGGTTACTGGTAGAACTTAAGTTCGTTTCCACGTTTGGGTCTCTTCACTACACTACCCTTTCCGAGGACATGAGTGTGAACACGTGGTCAAAGATTTGGTATCATCAATTACAAGTCTTGATTGTCGTTGTTTTTGTCTCGGAACCGAGACCTCGAGTTGTGTGGTTCTAAACGTAATACCGGAATGGTCGAACGATCGACCCTTTATAGAAAAGGGACTTCAAATAATAACCCCCCCCCCCCCGCCCGTCCCACCAAACGATTTTACTCTGAAAAAACCCCTTTATTTATTCTCTTATAATCCAAAAAAGTACAACCACAATCACTTTTGACTCAGTTCACCCAGTCTCTCCCTTACTCAACCTACTAGGGATTCCAGGAGAATTTTATCAAGTCATCCCCGAAAAAAAAAAAAAAAAAAAATTGTCGTAAAGTAGAGACACGTTTAATATAAGTCCGTCAAAAATCAAGGGTTTTGTATCTCAAGGAAAGGACGGACTACCACAACCTACAAACCGTATTCTCGGAATTTCCCTCGGTTAACATTTGGAAGAAAGAGGTAGTTACTAGGTAATCAATGAATAGGATGGAGACGGAAATCCGGTGAATAGACATTTTCTTCAAACGAAAATTAAAACAAGACATCAAGTTTCGGTTCCGATAAAGGGAATCAATGGAACTAGAGTTTCCTTCATTAAAGAATGATAGTTCTAGAGAATACTAAGTCTAAGTTTGTTTAGTCTAAATCTGTCTTAACGGTCATTTATCACAAAGACCTTAGAGACCCTGTAAGGAACGAGGACGAGGTAAACAAAGACCAGTACGACGTGAAATGTGGTCTCTAAGACGGTGTAAACGAAATCACTTCCAATTAAAACGGTGTATATGTGTTAGTTACCGTAAAATTTCCTTTGTAAAGGGTAAATGAGGACACTAATCCAATTTTCCCACTGACATTCTAACCTCAACCCGAAGGGTTGAGGTCACCGAGTCACCACCGAGTCACCACTTCTTAGACGGACGGTAACGTCGTATGTGATGTCTCCTCCTGAGTTAGGGATCCAACTCTTCTCGGAGACCACATCCTTTACTGTTGAGTAAGGTCACAAGAACCGGACCCTTTAGGGTACCTGTCTCCTCAGACCGTCCGTTGTCAGGTACCCCAGCGTCTCAGTGTGTACTGACTTGTGCGGAAGTACGGGTTCTGACCTCGTCGTCATTTCTACGGAGGTTTCCTCTCTGGTTACTGGGTCATCAAGACTTTTCACGTTCCTGAGGGAAAGATTCCTTCGCATTCCATGAACGTCGTTGTGTAATCACTGATCCTTGTAACTTGAAAGGTACGATATGATCCTTACCTTTACGAGACTTGTAAGGGAAAATACTGTTGTAGTCACCCGTATGGTTGTTAATGGTGACTAACCAACGACGCCGTCGCTAACCATTATTCGTTTAAACAAACTGTGTTTTCTACTCAAGTTTACCCTGATTCTCTACTACTTAAATTACCTTTTTCCTACCTACACGATTATTCCTCGAAAGAATGTCACTAGTTCTTAAATCTCACTAACTTGGGGAACGACCGAAAATCCGTCTCTTTGTTATAATAATATTATATAAATTCCTTACAACAAAGACACCATCACACGAGATATCTAACTATTTCCATCTCTATAGTCTATCCAAAACCACCATCTGGTTTTATGTTTCACTAGTATTAAAAATGACATTAATACAGGAATTTGTACTTTATTAATACAATCTCTACACAAAATCCTTTTTCTTTTGTGGATGGTTTTATAAGGAACCTTACCTATAATTCACACCTTTCATCTTTTCCATTATAATCGTGAAACAGTAAATTTTTTATTATATCTTTTATATAAGAAATCACTCGTAAATTACCCATTCTGTTCCCGGTAAACTGGTCAATACCTATTATTTTGACCATACTCGATTTCCATCTTAGACCGAGTGAATTTCCTAAACAAACGTGTCGTGTCAAGTCAAGTCAAGTCAAAGAGTCAACACAGACTGGGAAACGTTGGGGTACCTGACGTCGTGCGGTCCGGAGGGACAGGTAATGGTTGAGGACCTCGAACGAGATGGAGTATAGGTAACTCAACCATTACGGTAGGTTGGTAGAGTATAGACCGTAGGGGAAAAGGAGGACGGGAGTTAGAAAGGGTCGTAGTCCCAGAAAAGTTTACTCAGTCAAGAAACGTAGTCACCGGTTTCATAATCTCAAAGTCTAAAGGAACTTCGTAGGTAGTCAGGAAGGTTACTTGTGAGTCCTTACTAAAGGAAATCCTACCTGACCAACCTAGAGTAAAGTCAGGTTCCCTGAGAGTTCTCAGAAGAGGTTATGGTGTCAAGTTTTCGTAGTCAAGAAACCGTGAATCGAAAGTGATATGTTGAGAGTGTATGTATGTACTGATAACCTTTTTGGTACGGAAACTGATCTGCCTTGAAACAACTGTTTCATGACAGAGACGAAAAGTTATACGACAGATCCAACCAGTATCGAAAAGAAGGTTTCTCGTCCGTTGAAAATTAAAGTACCGACGTCAGAGGTAGACGTCACTAAAACCTCGGGTTCTTTCATTTCAGACAGTGACAACGGTAACAAAAGGGTAGATAGACGGTAGTTCACTACCCTGACATACGGTTCTAGAATCAAAAAATTTACAACTCAAAATTCGGTCGAAAAAGTGAGAGGAGAAAGTGAAAGTAGTTCTCCGAGAAATCAAGAAACGTGTATAGACTCCAATAACTATAAAGAGGGTCGTAAGAACTAAGGTCGAACACGAAGTAGGTCGGGTTGTACAGTGTACTACAAGAGACGTATCTTCAATTTATTAGTCCAACTGTTATACGTCAGTATGAGGAAAGGGTTAGACCTTGGTCAGACCACAAGGGACAGTCCTAGATTGCCAACGAAGAACTGGACGTATGTCTATATAGTCTTCCGTCCATTCCACCAGACCATAAAGGTAGAGAAGTTCTTAAAAGATGTTGAACAACACTAGGTGTGTCAGTTTCCGAAACCGAATCAGTTTTTTCGTCTTCATCTACAAAAAGACCCTAAGAGATCCAAATAGATACTAGGTACCTACAACCCTTAAACTAGAGACCAAGGAGACGGAAAAGATTTAGGTAGAACTTGTAGACCTTTAAGAACCAAGTGTATGACAACTTCGGAAGGAACTTCTTAAAACTCCTAATAAAACAATCGTACACTCTACTCAACGTTAACACACCATCACACTTGTAAGAAACCGTAACCGAAAGAAACCCTAACCTTACTTTTGACTGGAAAAGGTCAGGACACCGGTGACGACTCAAAAGGTTTAAACGACCGTATAACTCATGTTGTGAAAGTGTCTTAGTAGAAAATTCTAAACTCTGTCGAGTTGACCTTAAGGTAATCATCACGAAGGATTCCGGGTGAACTGAAGGGTAAGGTCCTACAGACCGAGATCCACTCACTAACGTAGTAGCACTAATAGACCCAGTACTTCTAGAAAACACATATCAAGAAGACACATAAGAACGGTGGAGAAGAATTATAGAAGACGAAGACAATTCAGGTAAAGTAAAGACAGTAAATAGCTCGGGTAGAAACGTACTTTACAAGGGAACCATAGAGATTAAAAGAACTTCTCTAGATAGTAGAAAGAGTAAGATAACAAAAGGAGACAAAGAAACGTGACCAGTGACTCCTTCCGAAAGAATAGAGAAGAACGATAAGAGACTTTGAGACGTAAGTTTACCCATATAGATCAAGGAACTGGTCCCTAACTTGAACCCGGAAAACGTAACCCTTATCTCGGAATCGGTGACCTGGTGGTCCCTTCAAAACATATCGAGTCATAAATCAACAAAAGTTACTGTCTTGAGTTAAGTGATGAGACAACAGAATACACATCAGTGTTTTATATCGTCAAATGGATGGACCTGACGCATATGTAAACTTAAACACTGGAGATATAATGTGGAAAAAACTCTAGGAGAAAGAGATCAAAATATCACGACACGAAGATGTAGTATCGTTTTGACGTTTTTAACGGTAACGGAAAGTAGAACATCGTCGTACCAATGTGTCGAGGGTGTGTATCTAGGACTTTAATACGTTTGAAAACCTTCATCTTCTTTTTTATTACAAAGAGATAGTCACACACCCGATGTCTGTCTTGTAATTCCAAGAGAATTTTACGTTCGGTATTCCTTCGACGTCTTTCGCTACTTAGAAACGAGTGCTCCAGAATCAGTTCTCGTTGGAAATTAGATGGGATCATTTGTCTCCCTGTCTTTCTTCCATTTTAGTCTCTTCTTCTAAACCGCACCAAAATCGCTCCTTCCTCAGTGTATTTATTGATACCGAACCTCCGGAGAGCCCGTTTGACTCATTCTCCGGTCTCCTATTTGGATTACAGATCCTCTCCCGGTCCTGTTTAGTGTTAAAAAGAGAGTCGAACCGAATTTAAAAGTTAAAATACCATGTCAGAACACGTCAACTTCACTACCTGTCCTTTTCACGACTACCGAATATTTTAGTCCTTCCAATTTACTGTGAATCGACCTAACTCCTTTCTATGTCTCTCTGGTTGTACTTGTGCTCCAACCGAGTTTTACAAAGTCCGGTCAGTTCCCTCGGTATTATTGTAAAAGAGAATCCTGTTTTACATCTATAGTAAAATTTTTCCTAATGAAACAATTTTATGTGGAAGTGATCTTCCTTAGAACGTATGATTATATAGGTAGGAACCCCGAAGGGGCCACCGAGTCGTCATTTCTTAAGTGGACGTTACGTCCTCTGGGTCCAAACTAAGGACCCAGTCCTTCTAGGGGACCTCCTCTCGTACCGTTGGGTGAGGTTATAAGGACGTACCTCTTAGGGTACCTGTCTCTTGGGACGGCCGATGTCAGGTATCTAAGTGTTTCTCAACCTGTGTTGATTTCACTGAATCGTACGTGTGTGTTTATATATAGGAGTATCCTCTCGTGAATTAAAACAAAGGTTCTTTCGTTCATATTTTCGATGATAAACAAACGAACGAACAAAAAATCTATTTTGGATTACGTCCAAATTCATCTGAATATCGTAAGTCCATATGGGTGACAGGGGGAGACACGGTGTAATGGTCGATCGGGTACCCTAAAATTAAGGGCAATAAAATTGACAACAAAAACAAGAGTTCTCTTGTTCCATTTCGACTTAAAGTATTGTAAAAGAGGTAGACGGGACTCCGACGCGTTGAAGTCTTTAGACCCAACCATGTGATTTTGGAACACAAGTTTTCTCATATTAATAAAACATGGTTCCGTCATTCTACCCTCATATGTTACATTAGTTTTAAGAAAGTTTCATGGATAAATCTATGAGTTGAAAGATTATGAAACTTACGAATTCACAATATCGGAGTCACAACGGAGTCCTAGTTCCTTTAAAATACCTCTCGATTTAATATCGAAAGAAAGATCCTACCGTTTGTGTACTAAATCAGTTCTTCTTTCCCCATGTAACCTCTGGAAAGTAAACTTCTACTAAAATTTACTATCATAGAATTAAACACCTACATCAGCATATAAGAATAAAACTTTATGTTAGTTGTGTATCACTTATAAACGTTACGTAGGTTATGGTACTAATCACGAAAACGTACATACCTCATTAATAAGAGAGACATCGGGAGACCGATCTCTCGTAATCGCAACAAGATTGAAAGTTCTACTTTTTGTGACTACGAATTTCCTTAAACGGTGTCAATTGTTCACCGTTTCACTCTTAAATTTGATGTTGAGATTGAAAATAAGATACTGTATGTTTATTTAGTAACAAGTTTTACGGACATAAAGACCTCTTATATCGTTAAAGGACAACTTGTCAAACTTACGTGACCTAAAGGTTGTTGAAACGATGAAAGAGATCAACATGTACGAGACTTACACACATACACAAACATTTACATCGACTAAACCCCCTATTTGATGAAACACTTTGATTTAAGAGTCAAACCCCTTTGTAAACGAATTAACAGTAGATGGGGACTAAGTGACCACCGAGTCTGACATTTCTTAGACGGATGTTAATACCACTGGGTTTAAACTAGGACACAACCCTGTTAGAGGACCTCTTCCCTTACCGATGTGTGAGGTTATAAGAACAGACCCTTTAAGGTACCGTCTCCTTGGACCGTCTGATGTCAGGTACCCCAGCGTTTTCTCAACCTGTGTTGAATCGATGATTCATTCTTAGGGACTAAATTTACACCGTCAATTTATTTACTTTATAAAAGACTTAAGTCCATTCTAGAAAGGATAACAAAGGCTTACATTATATTCACTACAACAAAGGGAACACGTAGCTGACAATATTTCATAAGACTGATCAAATGAATTTAGTCGAAAAGGGTTGAAACTTACGACAGTCTATTCACAAATATTTTCGGGATAACGATATTAAAAGGAAGAATGAATTTTTTAACTCACCAATTTTTTCATAAGAGTACATGCTGAAGGATCAAAGAAGGTAAATAGGACGGACAACTTTCCTGAAAACAGAAATGAACAAATCACGGAAGAGTAAGTAGGAGAATCCCTTCCCCAAAAGTTTAGTCTAAAGTCCTCTAATAGATTGCTCCCACGATTTTTGAGGTAGAAAGAAAAGTGATTGGTGCTTTATTTTAATTTGTAGAAGTTAATACTTAAATTCACCGTTGTTTACTTCCATTACAATCACTGTAACCTTCGAAAAGGTGTTATCTTTATGTAAATGTATACATTCATGTATAAATATATATGTGTCCATAATATATGTAAATATGTATATAAATTAACATCTATAGAGTTTTACAGTAAATGTGACTAGTGATAAAAATTAAGATCGTCGACAATTAAAATAGTAGTCTAGAACAATAAATTACACATCTATTTTCTGTATATACAACAACAAATTTGTGATTTCGTACAGGTTTTGAAAACATTGGGGTACCTGACATCGGGTGGTCCGAGGAGACAGGTACCCTAAAGGGTCCGTCTTTGTGACCTCACCCGACGGTAAGGAAAAAGGTCCTCTAGAAGGACTGGGTCTCTAACTTGGGTATAGAGGACGGAACCGTCCGTCTAAGAAAAGTGACTCGGTGGTCCCTTTGGACATACGGTTCAGTGAAGTCAACACAGGATGAAACACGCTGGGACACCTGACACCGGGTGGTCCGAGGAGATAAGTACCCCAAGAGGTCCGTTCTTATGACCACACCCAACGGTACGGGAGGAGGTCCCCTAGAAGGGCTGGGGTTCCTAGTTGGAACGTAGAGAACACAGAGGACGTACCCGTCCACCCAAGAAATGGTGATCACGGTGGACGCTTCGGGTTTTCTGTATATGATGCTGTGCTAATAAATTATAGTACAAAATGAGTGATGCAAAGTCAGACAAACCAAAAGAAACATCAGATCACATAAGACAACATCCGTAAATCTTCGTAACAAGACTCTCTCCAGGTGTCCGAAGTGACCTGACGGGCGGTCAACTACCGTGTGTATTGTAATATTCGGGGACGACATTGCTCTCAGGTCAGAGAGGACCCCCTGAAGTTCTAACGGATTTCCTCTTTACTACCTAACTATCTCCTCCCTGTTTCTTTGTACCCTTTTCCATCTTCCTCTTTCTTTTCATTCCTTCACCCTCCCCCTTGATCCTTTCACCCTTCCTTCTTTTACCGTTCACAACACACTCAACCACTTCTTTGTCTTCCACTTTCTGATCCCTATCCCTCTCTGATACCGTAATGCCGTCGGGCGAGGTCGTGAGAACGGACCTCTTAGGGTACCCGTCTCCTCGGACCGTCCGATGTCAGGTGCCCCAGTGTTTCTCAGCCTGTGCTCAATCGTCGATCCGCGTCGTTCGTACCTTCAATTCTGTCCTTCCTCTTGTCTTTCTCCTAAAAATTTTCACAACGAAAGTAATGTTTATCGTAGGAGTAAGTATAATGTTTCATGGTCTTTACGCTAACGAAACAAACGACGAAAAAGAGAAAGGTGAAGAGGAACAGAAAGGGTAAGGGGGAGGGAGGAAGGAAGGAAGGAGAAGAGGAGAAACTGAGATAGGACTTGACCCAATACTCCCGTGACTCTAAATATGGAAGTCACCTAGCGGTCACTTTAAGAAGTCCTTTTGAAGTTCACTTAATCGGACCTGATTTTACGGGACCTTAACACAGTCGGAAAGTTTACATATGGGCAAGTCAAGGGTCGAAGTCAGGACATAAACTTGGTTCAGTATGAAAATGACAGGGAACTGGTAAGGGTTCGTAGAGAATGTTTATACGGAGACGATAAAGATCTAAGAGACGGACTTAAGAGAGGAAAGTTGGGAAAGGGGTAAAAATGGTTACTGTATCCGGGTTGAGAAGATGTGGGTGTTTTGGAAGACATTGTTGATGTGATAGTCGTTTGACTGAGATGACGATTGAGTGAAGTCAACACAGGTTGAGACACACTGGGGTATTTGCCGTCGGGTGGTCCGAGGAGGCAAGGACCCTAAGGGGTCCGTTCTTGTGACCTCACCCAACGGTAAAGGAAGAGGTTACGTACTTTCACTTTTCACTTTCACCTCAGTACAGGGTGAGAATCGTTGGGGTACCTGACGTCGGATGGTCCGAGGAAGTGGGTACCCTAAATGGTCCGTTCTCATGACCTCACCCCACGGTAACGGAAGAGGCTTTGACTGAGACGTTTTATGTTTTACATTATTTATAAAATCCACAACGTATGAATTAGTTCAGAGACAAGTCAAGTCAAATCAGCGAGTCAGTACAGGTTGAGAAACGCTGGGGTACTTAGTGTCGTGCGTCCGGAGGGAGACGTTGTGGTTGAGGGCCTCAAGTGATCCTGTGTACAGGTGTCTACGGTAGGTCGGTAGAGTAGGAGACGGCACGGGAAGAGAAGGACGGGGATTAGGGAGGGTCGTAGTCTCAGAAAAGGTTACTCAGTTGAGAAGCGTACTCCACCGGTTTCATGACCTCAAAGTCGAAATCGTAGTCAGGAAGGTTTCTTGTGGGTTCTGACTAGAGGAAATCCTACCTGACCAACCTACAGGAACGTCAAGTTCCCTGAGAGTTCTCAGAAGAGGTTATGGTGTCAAGTTTTCGTAATTAAGAAACCACGAGTCGGAAGAAGTGTCAGGTTGAGAGTGTAGGTATGTACTGGTGTCCTTTTTGGTATCGGAACTGATCTGCCTGGAATCAACCGTTTCATTACAGAGACGAAAACTTATATGATAGATCCAACCAGTATTGAAAAGAAGGTTCCTCATTTTCGCAGAAAATTAAAGTACCGACGTTAGTGGTAGTCGTCACTAAAACCTCGGGGGGTTTTATTTCAGACTGTGACAAAGATGACAGAGGGGTAGATAAAGGTCTACCCTGGTCTACGGTACTAAAAGCAAAAGACTTGAAAAAGTGAGAGGAGACAGTGAAAGTAGTTCTCCGAAAAATCAAGGAGAAGTGAAAGACGGTATTCCCACCACAGTAGACGTATAGACTCCAATAACTATAAAGAGGGCCGTTAGAATTAAGGTCGAACAGGAAGAAGGTCGGGTCGCAAAGAGTACTACATGAGACGTATATTCAATTTATTCGTCCCACTGTTATATGTCGGAACTGCATGAGGAAAAGGATAAACCTTGGTCAGACAACAAGGTACAGGTCAAGATTGACAACGAAGGACTGGACGTATGTCCATAGAGTTCCCCGTCCTGTCCACCAGACCATAAGGGTAGAGAAAGTCTTAAAAGGTGTGAAATAACACTAGGTGTGTCAGTTTCCGAAACAGTATCAGCTATTTCGTCTTTATCTACAAAAAGACCTTGAGAGTACGAAAGAGGTACTAGGTCGCCTACAACCGTTAAACTAGAGACCAAGGAGACGGAAAAGATTTTGCTCGAACTTGTAGTCCTTCAAGTGCCAAGTGTATAACCACTTCGGACCGAACC
Source organism: Capra ibex (assembly GCA_006410555.1). Taxonomy (NCBI): domain Eukaryota; kingdom Metazoa; phylum Chordata; class Mammalia; order Artiodactyla; family Bovidae; genus Capra; species Capra ibex. Next base: position 17,597,520 of record SJYO01041852.1, read on the forward strand.
TCTTAAAACTCGTAATGAAATAATCGTACACTCTACTCACGTTAACACGTCAGCAAACTCGTAAGAAACCGTAACGGAAAGAAACCCTAACCTTACTTTTGACTGGAAAAGGTCAGCACACCGGTGACGACTCAAAAGGTTTAAACGACCGTATAACTCACGTCGTGTAAGTGTCGTAGTAGAAAGTCCTAAACTTGATCGAGTTAACCTTAAGGTAGTGGAGGTGATCGAAACAAGCATCACTACGAAAGATTCCGGGTGAACTGAAGTGTAAGGTCCTATAGACCGAGATCTACTCATTAGTGTGATAGCACTAATAGACCCAACACTTCTAGAAAAAACATGTCAAGAAGACACATAAGAACGGTACCGAGTCAAGACGAGTAGATTGTCTTTTCTCTGGTATTTTTATATATTTACTTACTTACACCGATATAAGATTATTTTAAAATAAATGTTTTGTCCACCAACCGGTCTAAACCGGGTACCCACCATCAAAAAACTGGGGACGAGGTTTAGTGACGTTGAGAAGAAAATAGACTTAAGATGATGGTCGATAAAAAGTAATGGTGAATAAATCAAGATAAATATCGGAATGTCACAATCAATATAAAAGATGATATTCAAAGAAGTCTCTCTTTAGACTTTGACACCTGGGATGAAAACTTCTTTATATACTTGTTTATTAATGTTCAGTCACTTTATTTTACACGATCTAGTTGTGTAAAACTTATTCATAAAGATCAGGTAATACAGACATTTATTATGTCGAAGTTAGTACATATTAACAGTTAAATCTGATTGGTTAGGGGTATGACAGTTCTTTGTAAGTTTTGAAAAGTTTTTGTGACTATAACAACTGAACGTAATGTCTCTTTTTAATTATTATAAAAAAGGATGGCACTTTAAAAAAGGTTGAAAAACATGGACTAAGATTTTTGTAATTTAAATGTAATAGACAAAGTGACTATTCAAAATCACTTAAAATGATTTACCAAATAATAATATAAACAGTATTTGCGACAATGAAGAGTTTTTCTACCTTAAACCTTAAATTTTTTCGGATCTATTTCGGATCTAAACTCTGGGTCGAGGTAGGTGACCGAGACATTGTAGTCCATTTAGTAAATTATACATCCTAGAGATAAAATGAAAAAGTATTACTGTCCTATTGTGTACATAAGTGACGGGATTTTACTTGTCACTTACACATTCAGGAAACATTACCCACTTTATTACATTGAGAGTGAATGACAACAATTTTTACGATGAAAACGAAATTCCTAAAAAAGGAAGTTACATAATTCTTTTTTTCTTTCTTGACGAAGAGTTTATCTCAAATCCCGTCACCATCAGATAACTAAACCATAAGACCATCGTGAAACCAGACCCGAAAGGTCCACCACGATCACCATTTCTTGGAAGGTACGGTCACGTCATCTGTATTCTCTACAACCAAGCTAGGGACCCATCCCTTCTAGGGGACCCCTTCCCGTACTGATGGGTGAGGTCATAAGAACGGACCTCTTAGGGTACCTGTCTCCTCCGACCTCCCGAAACCAAGTATCCCAATGTTTCTCAACCTGTACTGAATTCGTTGACTCGTACGTACAGTCCGTGTCGTGAACCAGGTATCGGATTCATTTTCCTTGAACAACCTCCATTTACTTTTTTTAGTTCCAGTTTAGTCCTTGAGATAGGGAGTTCCAAATTTAACTAAGTTCTTTCACACTCTTTAAGTTAGGTAACTGATACTTTCATGGATTCACCCAGATCTAATTTACCTCATCTACCCTTTGTTGTGATCTTTACGTGTTTTCTGTATAGGATCACAAACCATTTATTGAACTGAACTAAGACCTCTTAGTAAAACTCTCGTTAGTCTTTTTAACTCTTGTCCCGAGTTGACACGGTCCTTATTTCCTACCCCTACTCGGTGTCGACCTTTTTTTGAATTTATGACCTTGATCCGAAAAGGTCCTGTAGTGTAAAAGACTCCTTCTCCTGTTCGAACCTACCCGTCCTGGACGACTCCTCGGATAGTCAACCGTCCCCATCTTGTACAGATGTGCAACTATCTCAACCACATTATGTCACCTTTCTCGTCTCAAGACCTCGATCCGTTAAACTTAGAGTCTAAACAAGGAAACGACTGAGACACTCCAGTCAAAAGGTTTTTAGAGTACGAGAAGTAGAACATCTATAACACTTCTTTCATCCATTACGTCCCGGACCGTACATCTTACGTAATTTATTTACAATCAAGAAAAATTCTGTCAGACTCAGACACAAATTCTGTCATTTTAAACAAAGGTTAATTGAAAGACGAAAGCACTTCAAAAGAGTCTTAAACGTCCTGACTATTTGTTACAAACTCGTCCAAAATCCACTGGGTAATTTATAATTCCCATAGAACTTCTTCATGTCACCCTATTTCTTGTAGATCTAAAATTTCTTAAAAAAAAAAGATCAAAGACAAGAATTGACATCAAACTCTTTCTGACTAAAGGACCAAAATCTATTCATACACGTACACACGGATCTGTGAGTCAGACTCCTTGGGGTACCTGACATCGGACGGTCCGAAGAGACAGGTACCTTAAGAGGTCGATTCACATGACCTCACCCAACGGTAAAGGAGGAAGCTCCTAGAAGGGGTGGGTCCCTGACTTGAACACAGAGAACGTAAGAAATGGTGACGGTGGACCCTTCGGGGCATCTATTCCTTTGGATAAATTTTTACACAATTAAATACATATAGCTGACGTTAGTGAAGGACCTAAGTTACATTTAACTTTTAAACTTTCTGATCAAACTCACAGGAACAATATGTTGTTAAAATGTAGACAATTGAATCTTAATGTATGTATCTAAAGGTAAAAAGTAAAGACAGAGGATCTGTGATTAATATTTGTCTGAATAATCCTTACCGAAGATATAAGTAAAGGATGTCAAAACTTCAAATAAAGGACGAAACACCGTAAGACAATGTCAGATACTTGAATTAATAATTCAATTTTAATAATCTAATAAAAGAATTTTCGTAGAGACACAAAAAAATTTGAAAAAAAATTAAATCATAAAATCGTGAAACTTCATTTATATTACAAGTTACATATTGCTCAATACATTCACCTTTACAATATTTCATAAAATTATCTTATATAATAATGACACATAATTAATCTGGAACCCAACAAAATCAACTTCTGTCATTGAAAACGACGAAAGTTGTCTTACCCTCAAGTCGAGTCAAGTCTAGTAAGTGAGTCAGTACAGGCTGAGAAACGCTGGGGTACTTAACGTCGTACGGNTGCAGGTAGCTCAGGCACTACGGTAGGTCGGTAGAGTAGGAGACAGTAGGGGAAGAGGAGGACGGGGGTTAGGGAGGGTCGTAGTGTCAGAAAAGGTTACTCAGTTGAGAAGCGTACTCCACCGGTTTCATGACCTCAAAGTCGAAATCGTAGTAAGGAAGGTTTCTTTAGGGTCCCGACTAGAGGAAGTCTTACCTGACCAACCTAGTGGAACGTCAGGTCCCTAAGAGTTCTCAGAAGAGGTTGTGGTGTCAATATCCCTTACAATGTAACGAGTCTCTTAACAACTTTCTAGACTTCTTTATTCGAAAAGTGAAACTCTTTGTTACCTTGGAGTGAAAATTAACCGGACTATCACTAACGATAACGATGGTGGTTGACGTTTTGTTACTGTCGTGTGGTCGTTTTGACTACAGATCGAAGGACGAAAGGTACCGAGTGATTTCAGAGGTGTCAAGTCAAGTCAACGAGTCAACACAGGCTGAGAAACGCTGGGGTACTTAGCGTCGTGTGGTCCGGAGGGACAGGTAGTGGTTGAGGGCCTCAAGTGAGTCTGAGTACAGGTAGCTCAGTTACTACGGTAGGTCGGTAGAGTAGGAGACAGCAGGGGAAGAGGAGGACGGGGGTTAGGGAGGGTCGTAGTCTCAGAAAAGGTTACTCAGTTGAGAAACGTACTCAACCGGTTTCATGATCTCAAAGTCGAAATCGTAGTAAGGAAGGTTTCTTTAGGGTCCTGACTAGAGGAGGTCTTACCTGACCAACCTAGAGTAACATCAGGTTCCCTGAGAGTTTCTCAGAAGAGGTTGTGGTGTCAAGTTTACGTAGTTAAGAAGCCACGAGTCGAAAGAAGTGTCAGGTTGAGAGTGTAGGTATGTTCTGGTGACCTCTTTGGTATCGGAACTGATCTGTCTGGAAACAACCGTTTCATTACAGAGACGAAAAGTTATACGATAGATCCAACCAGTATTGAAAAGAAGGTTCCTCATTCGGAGAAGTGTCCATGAAGATTAACTACCTTGAAATCCGTACACAGACGTGGGGTTTCCTTTTATTTTTCATAAAAAAGAATTTTAAAATTGGGTTCTCACATTCTAAGTTTTATATCCTTGGATACTTTACACCTCTCTATAAGTCTCAAAATGTTCTCGGGACTTACTGTAATCTGGTTCACGAGACGAGCCACAAGAGATATCGTCCCCTCTTTTGACAGTATTTTCAAATAAACTTTCGTCTCTTTTTTTGAGAAAAAGTATATCAAAAGAAAGGTAAAAATCCTGAGTACATTTATATGAAATACATTTGTAAAGGTTTTAACTTAAAGAGGAAGAACGGACGAGGGGTAGGTAGGTGACGACGAGTAGTAAGAAAGAATCGAGTCATTTACCGTAGCAATAAGTGACTCTCAGTCGGAACGAAAGAAAGAGAAAGTAGTGAGAAGGGAGGTTAGTGTTTCAGAATGGTTAAGTCTAAAACCTCGTACATAGTTGATATAGGTGGAACCAGACAGATTTGACAACGTTGTAATCCGGGTCAATCGCAATAGAGAAAGTGTCTGATAAACGTCCTCACAGAATTCAAGAAAGAGGAGAAGGCGAAAAAAATAAATAATTCTAGTAGGGGAACGGTTTCCTTCACTCATACGAATCGTTATACAATCGTTATACGAATGTACCATGGGTATAAAAAGGTATGTATTGAAAAGGTTAATGTGAAAACATGTAAATATCAAATTATTAATAAAAGTATTTAATATTTGATACATAAAAGGTGACTTGACGTTCGAAGGTCTTTCGTCCCTGATACTAAAAGTAACTATAAAAATACATATTATATTTATATCAAAAATTTCACATTCTTACTTCGATTGTAATGTATGATTGAAACCTTCTAAATTAAAACGTTTCCAAAAAGAGGTGTCGAAATTTCCAGGACTTCTTAGACACAACGACAACAAATCAGTAATTCAACATAAACTGAGAAAACGTTGGGGTACCTGACGTCGGACGATCCGAGGAGACGTCTTAAAGGGTCCGTTCTTATGACTTTACCCAACGGTAAAAGAAGAGGTCCCCAGAAGGGGTGGGTTCTTAGTTTGGGTTTAGAGGACCGTCCACCTCAGAAATGAGGACTAGGTGGTCCCTTCGAGAATTTCTCTTAGATGAGTTAGGAATTACGAAATGAGTTACGAGTTTCGAATTCATTCGAGTTACGAATTAGAAAACTTCTTTCCTGTGGTAAAAATTATAGTTATAGTTCTTTCTCTGGTCCTTCTTTTGAATAAGTAGGATCTATCTGGTCGTGTACCGAAAACAAGTACTTACCCGGAGGTACTGATGGGTTTGGTCTCAATGGATGTTACCTTTAAAATAAGAAAAAAATACATAAAGAGGTGACACGGTGATTATACACCCAAAACATTTTCTCTACGAGTTAAAGACAAATAGTCACTGTAAACATGTACTAAGAAGGAAAAGGTCAGGGCTCGTTTACGGAATACGTCACCGATACTTAACGACATGACGTGGTTGAGAGGGGTCGTGTTGATTACATTCCTTTGTTTCTTTTCAACACGAACAGGAGCAGTCACGTGAGTACGTTTGATTCAAGAGGGGAAGGAACGAACACGGAAGTGAGAGGGATATCGGTGGTAAAACATAAATACTCCTTACTTTCGTACTGGGTCGAATAAAGAAACCTTAAACAATAAGACTGACGATCCGTGGACGAAGGACGTCGAGGAAAACACATCTCTCGTCATTCGGAAGGAAGGTAAGTGAAATTCTACGAACTTCTTAGTACAGTCATCCTACATTAATTTTTTCTGTTCTCGTCGTCCCTTTTACGGTCCGTTAAATGATTCTCTGCGTCCCATTTTTGTTCCAACTCTGCTTGTTCAAATATAGTCTTCCTTAAGACTAATGGTGGTACCGATAATAACCATAAATTGTAAATAACTCGTGGTTGTGTTTTAATGTGTGACACGTCTTGTGTCTTAATCTGGGGAAAGATCGGTCCATTGTTATTAATTTCTCGACACTCTAAGAAGAAAAATAAAATAAAATAAATAAAAAATTATTAAAATAAAAAACCGAAGTGACGTACCGTACACTCTAGAATCAAGGGGCTGGTCCCTAACTTGGGTGGCGGGGGATGTGACCTTCGTACAACAGAAATTGGTGACCCGGTGGTTCCTTCAGGGTCGCGACACTGTAAGAAGATTTTGACGACCAGAATCCCGTATGAGAGGACGCTCCTCCTAACCTTCGAATACTAGGATACGTGTAGAACCTTGAAAATATCCCCTTTATTTACTCCATTAGTTGATTTTTACTGTTAACAAATGTCACTCTTGAGGTCTTCTTAAACAATATGACTTCCCCTTTCGTTCGAATTAGTAAGTGTTGTCGTAACCCATGAGGACCGAAGGACCTCTTACACCGAAAAGGTACATACTTTGACTTAAGAAATCCAACACGAAATAAGAGTGGTTCAGGGACGTCTTTTATGATAAAATCAAAAAGAACTCTTTTACAACAAGTTTCTTGAACTTATTATAATAGTTTACGTTTATAAATTGGGATCCGTTCGGTCTATTATCGGGTTCAGGAAACTGAACCGTCTTCTAATAAAAATTAGAGACATCTAGAATATGGACTTTCTCATGGACCATTTATTATCCACGACTATTCTACTCAATTCCTCATCACTCGTTTTCGTTACTTTTGTATAAATTTATTGGTTTGACAGTTTTGTTGACCCAAGATTTAAAAGGTATGTTTTTCGAGAAATCTTCTTTTTTTCGGAAATCAGTTGGTATGGTTTGACACCACCTCGGTATTTAGCATTGGCTATGTCCGGCACCGTCGTTACACTGTGCAATCTCGGTTCTTTAACAGACAAAAACCGTTTATCGTTTGACAATATGAACGATAATCGGGTCGGAGACAATTTCAGATCAATTAGAGATAAATAAACAATTAAAAGTCCAGACTCGACTAAGAATATTCACGCAAAAGTCTATTTTGAATGAGAGAAATTCAGGATTTTGATAAAACCTACCTATAGAAAGACTTTATACATATGTAGTGACAAGAAAGGCTTCGTCTTGTCTAAGATAAGTCAAAATTAGACGTGTAAGAACCTCATTACAACCTTTTAACCTCGTCTAAATCTTTTATTGAAAGGCGTTTGAAGTGTCGGGCCCTGTGTCTAGGACTTGAACAACGAAAGGGTCGAACGTTGAGACTCTGTAAGCTCTTAAGGTTTAAGGTTAGACCACAAGGTCCACCAAAATTTCCTATAATCAAATCCATCCTTCTATTTCATCTAAAATAAATTAACTACCAAAAGAATTTTTTGGACTAAATATACAAAATTTATTAAACCTGAGCTGAGACAAGTATAATGACAGAGTACCAGTCGTTTTCTATCCGATCTGGACGTGGTTTAAACAGGTGTACTCGGTAGGAGTTTCTTTTGTCTCTTTTGCCTCGCACTCACAAGTAGGTACAGTGATATTCATTGAGGAAAGGGTACTGTGGAAAATTACTTAGTTTTCACTGACTCTCTTTGGACCCGAAATTAGGTCGTGTTCGGCAGAAATGAGACCCGTATATACTTAGATTTACCTTGAGAACTTACGATAGTAAAGAGATTAAGATATCTCAAACAAGACAACCGATACTGACGTACTGGAAACCTGTCGTTTGTAATTCTTTCCGTTCGGAACCTTTTTTGTTAAATAGTCCCACTTTAGGTACGATGGCATTTAGTACTTCTCATAAAGGGGCTCTCATAAGCGGTCAAAAAAAAAAAAAAAAAACTCCTATTTGACCCTATTAGTCACGAACGATAAGTGTATTGTTCTATTTCACTGACAAAAAAGAGAGGATACATATTTTTTACTTGTCTTTCGAGACTAATATGGTCTATTAATACATCTACCTAGACTTTCGGACATCACCGCAATTACTGTGCTAAATTGGACTTGAAGTGGTGGAGGTAAAAGAAGGACGTGAGTGACCTCGTGAGTGATCATCAGTTTACATTTACAGTCGTTTAACGAAGAAGAACTACTGAACCGATTGACTATAGACGAAAATTTGACAGGAGTTCTGAGTTTACGTTCGGTGTGTTAGATGTTAAAGTTCGTCTTAGGGGAGGGTTCTTCCTCCGGACTGAAGAGTCAAAATAGGGGACTTCGACCCAGTAGTGGACTCGAAGGTGAAAACGTCAAACTTTTGAACGTTTTGGTTCAGGACAAGGACACAATGAAGGAAAATGAATGTTTTTTGTGAAAGAAGTAATAAACGGTCACTACATTACACTTCTTTATCTTTTATATGACGAAACTTATGTCAAACCACCTCTATTTTGTAAAAGATTACTTGACATTTGTGAAACTTCCCCATAACCTTCTTGTTAAAAGTGTCGTTTACCTTTACACACTTTTAACAAAAATGACGTAATCACAGGTGACGAGGTCATAAAACTTATGATCGGTTGACACACTTATTAATCACACCAAATTGTTGATCTATACAGGTAAGCCAACACACACACTCTTTATTTAAATAAGACGTACCGAATAAAGTAGATTATAAGAATGTATATGATTTGTATCAGGTTGGTTGACTTTACAACGATACACTAGGATCTAAGTATCCTAGAATGTAATACGAATCGAAAGGTTAGGTATTGATTAATCATCGACACTGTCGAATGTGTTTTCGGACGAAATTTCGTCTCTTCAGATCCACCATTTGGACTTTATTTTCAGTTAAATTATTTCTTTGACGTAAACTATTGTCATCCTGTACGTACCCCTAGAACAACAAGAACGAAACCGTTTACACCTCCATTACAACTAAGTCTGAGTGCCGATATTTAATGACGTTTTATTAAATTTTCAGGGTTTCCAACGACGACTGACAGGGTAACAACCCTCTTAAGTGAATGCTTGAGAAATCAGAAGGAAGTCAAATTGATCTAACTCGTGGGGAAGTCCCTTTGATCTTCTGTATGAGTGGGAATCAGTTAAGAACTTTTTCAGTCAACTTGTATCATTATTATTATTATTTTGGGACTCACTAAAGTACCGTGACCCCTGGTACAGGACTAGTACACGTGGCAGTCAACCCAAAGGTGAGTCGGTGCTCGAAGTTCTACTCCCTATGACAAAGTCACAGTCGGTAAATTGAAATTAGTTCTGCGAAGTCTTTCGTTTTTACTAGAGTGTAATAAATGTTGAGACACCAACATTCATTTAAAATTCTTTCATAATTCACTTACACCAATATTCCTACCTTGAACTTTTCCTACTAACACCTAGTAGTCTTCGTTGTACGAGACTCAATCTCTAACTACACTCTAAGTTTCTAGTCACAAGACATAATCTATATTGTCACAATACACAACCGTAACCCGTCTTAAGACGAAACTGAGACCGAAACGAGTGACGATCAACCGATTTAAAACCGACAATAAATTGTAGAGACGTGGAACCACGGGAGTCATACGTGTTATTTTAAATTATTATGATTCTACCTTTATGGTCTGGTGGACTGGACGGAGAACTCTTTCGACATACGTCCAGTCCTTCGTTGTCAATCTTGACCTGTACCTTGTTGTCTGACCAAGGTTTATCCTTTTCCTCATACAGTTCCGACATATAACAGTGGGACAAATAAATTGAATGTACGTCTCATGTAGTACTCTTTACGACCCGACCTCCTTCGTGTTCGACCTTAGTTCTAACGTCCCTCTTTATAGTTATTGGAGTCTATACGTTTACCGTGGTGGGAATACCGTTTTTCACTTCTTCTTGATTTCTCGGAGAACTACTTTTACTTTCTCCTCTCACTTTTTCAACCGAATTTCGAGTTATAAGTCTTCTGATTTTAGTACCGTAGGTCATGGTAGTGAAGTACCGTTTATCTACCCCTTTGTCACCTTTGTCACCGACTGAAATAAAAAGACTCGAGGGTTTAGTGACGTCTACCACTAACGTCGGTACTTTAACCTTCTACGAATGAGGAACCTTCCTTTCAATACTGGCTGGATCTGTCGCATAATTTTTCGTCTCTGTAATGAAACGGTTGTTTCCAGGTAGAACAGTTACGATACCAAAAAGGTCACCAGTACATACCTACACTCTCAACCTGACACTTCTTTCGACTCTTGGCTTCTTAACTACGAAAACTTGACGCCACAACCTCTTCTGAGAACTCTCAGGGAACCTGACGTTCCTCTAGGTTGGTCAGGTAGGATTTCCTCTAGTCAGAACCCACAAGTAACCTCCCTGACTACAACTTCGACTTTGAGGTTATGAATCCGATGGAGTACACTTCTCGACTGAGTAAACTTTTCTGAGACTACGACCCTTTCTAACTCCCGTCCTCCTCTTCCCCTGCTGTCTCCTACTCTACCGACCTACCGTAGTGACTGAGCTACCTGTATCCAAACCCACCTGAGGCCCTCAACCACTACCTGTCCCTCCGGACTGCACGACGCCAAGTACCCCAGTGTTTCTCAGCCTGTGCTGACTCGCTGACTTGACTTGACTGGCTTGGTCCCTCTAAGTAACAATCATAATTTCCCTTATTCCAAGTCATGGATCTTATCTGATCTAAGAGTCGTTCGGTTTTAATATAAAAGGGTAATTATAATTGTATTTCAATTCTTTCATTCAGGAACGGTTTAAACTTGTTTAAGAGGGTTTCCCCGAAGGATCCACTACGATCACCATTTCTTAGGTGGACGGTTACGTCCTCTGTGTTTCCTGTGTTCAAACTAGGGAACAAATTCTGTTAGGGGACCTCATCCTTTGTCGTTGGGTAGTGTCAAAAGAATAAACCTTTTAAGTTACTTGACTCCTGGCCCACCCGATGTCAGGTACCCCAGTGTTTCTCCGTTTGTGCTGTAACACTGACTCGTGTGTACGAGAGATTTACGTTTCTACCGACAAAGTTACCTGTGTTACGTTCCTTATAGAAAATATAGAGACCACCCCTGTAGTATGGAGTTTCAAATCTGGTAATGTCCATCCGAATACCCTCTCGTTAGGTAAGCCCTCGAAATCAAATCAGTTTTTCAGTAAAGACACTTGTTTAAATTAGAAAATACAAAAATTAGTAGAGATATCTGGTCCTTGTACAACTCATAAATAATACAATTACCTATACAAAACGAATAAGACCCTTAGACTCAGTCAAAGTCATTTGTCGTTTTAAAATCTTTAGTACTTTTATGATTTTATATCTATCTGACCTCGAGGTCACGCATTGGAAATTATTGTTAGATCCGTTGACGGACGTTTGGTTCGAACTTTAGGACAACCTGTAGTCTCCTGTACCTGAGACTGGGGGTAAAGGGAACATTGAGTCGACTTTCTAACTAAAGACCAAGAGTGTTCGTATTCATATGGTGTACTGAAAACGACCTTCACATAAAGTATCATAGAAAGTACAAGTAGAAAAAAGGAGGTCACAAATATATAGAGGGTACAGAAAGGGGAAGTCTTAAAAGAGATAAGAACTTATCGGATATGAAAAGGAAGGAAAATTAAGTAGTTGAAAGAGGAGGTAATAACAGATACTTTCTAGTACAGTAGTACAACAGTCGTTTAGGAATTTTAACCCCAAACTCTAAATACTAAGGTAGTATTATGAGACAAAATAGGTCGTTATCAGGTAATGTGACTTTAGATCTTCCTTTTGACAATCGGTTATAAGTATAGGATTGGGAAGTGTCCCTCTTCCGTTACCGTTAGGTGAGGTCATGAGAACGGACCTCTTAGGGTACCTATCTCCTCGGATCACCCGACGTCAGGTACCCCAACGCCTCAACCAATGTTGACTTCACTGAATCGTCGTCGTCGTCGTCGTCGTCGTCGTCGTTGGGAAGTGTCATAATAAGTGGAAACCATAGAGTCACACAGTATCTATGTGTCACTCCTAACCTACTGTGTTGGTTTTGAAAGAACGGTCAGGAGAGAGTTCTTTAACTATTTTTTTTTTTTCTCCTGTATTTTTTACTTTCGTAATGAAATCACTCTGTGTTTTATAGATGAACTATAAATAAAAGTACGTTGTACAAGTATTTATATAAAGATCTTTTCTGTTTTGAAATCCCGTAATATCGGGGAGATCTGAGAAAAGACTACTTATGAGTAGAGAAATTAAATCCAACTAACAATCTTAATAATCGTGTTCTTCATCTCTGAAGGGACACCAACGTGTCTTGTTCAGTCTTCTACAATCCTTAATTCCTGAGAACTACAAAACAAAGAACGTGATTAATTATTCGTGTATAGGAGAGATAATCGACATGTTTTCCGTATAGACCACAGTCATTCATTTGGTATACAAATAGTCCGTCCTTCATACGTCGTGTCAAAGAAAGGAAGATGACAGTCCTCGTGTCACGAATTCTCATGTTAAAACCTTGTCTTCTCTAAGTCTTACGGTACTCCGACAACGTCGATGTGGTCCGAACCTCGTGACCTCCAACTTCTCTCCTTTGGCGACACCACTTTTCTCGAAGGATTTGTCATGTCCGACTATAAAGTAGGGGGACGGATAACCGTGTAGGACACCTTTATGCCTAGTTCGACTTGTACGTTTATTGAAGTTTCACACATATCATAATACTAACTGACATATCACGACAGTGGATAAAGGGTGAGTTGAGTAGAAAACATCACTTTTATTTTATGATACACCGTCACTCCGACGAACTCTTCGGTTACTAATGTCCCATGTAATTGTTATTATGGGGTCAATCTCCGACCACCAAACAATCGTGTCCCTTGTGGGAGTCGAAACGAAACTCGATAATTAATTGGTTGGCCAGTAATTGACGACGATTGTTAACTAAATCTTCCTTAATAACGAATTTATCGTCCTCCATAAATTCTCCTTTTATTTAATTTCGTTTTTTGACGACCTAGGACTCCTTTTTTTATCCTCAAGAACTTTATATCTCTTATCGACGTTCCTGAGACATTAATAGTTCACTATTTGTTAGTAACCCTTCGTGTAAGGAAATAAAATAAAAAAAAGGTCTTTATCACTGTCACAGAATATTAGTTCCTGTCGTGACAGAAATGATTGACTTACTAGATTTTTCCTTACTATAACAGTCTTCGTATTGACTTCATCACTTAACAATAAAATTACTCAATGGTTTTGTAAATGTGTCTAGTCTTGATGTGACAGAACCGTTACATAACACCTGTAACTCAAACGTTTGTTTTAAATTTTTATTTGTTTTATTGTTACATAGATAACGGGTACTCGACTCAGTGTCCTACTCGAATGACGTACTGAGGTCCCCGTCGCAAAAGAGGATACAGACAGGAACCCAATCAAATAAAATTTCTGTTATCGGAGAGGACTACTAAGAGGGGAATAATGGAATTCTTAGTTCAAATACCTCCAATAACCAAAACCACATTTCTTCGTTATTCTTTTTCCCGAAGGTTCCATCCTGATCACCATTTCTTGGGACAATTACACCGTCTGCATTCTCTACCGTCCAAGCTAGACACCTAACCCTTCTAAGGGACCTCCTCCCGTACCGTTAGGTGAGGTCGTAAGAAAAAATTTTTTTAATTAAATAAATAAAATTTGTCTTCGATTAATGAAATGTTATAACACCACCAAAAATGGTATGCAACTGTACTTAGTCGGTGTCCACATGTACACAGGGGGGTAGGGTTTGGGGGGGTGGATGGAGTGAAGGGTAGGGTAGGGAGACCCAACAGGGTTACGTGGTCGAAACTCACTGGACAAAGTACGTAACTTGAATCTGGCCACTAGATAAAATGTACGTCATTATACGTACAAAGTCACGACAAGAGAGTTTAGTAGGGTGGGAACGGAAGAGGGTGTCTCAGGTTTTCAGACAAAAATATAGACACAGAGATAACGACAGAACGTATATCTCAGTAGTAATGGTAGAAAGATTTAAGGTATATGACATAACCACAAAAAGAAAGACTGAATGAAGGGAGATATATTATCCGAGGCCAAAGTAGGTGGAGTAATGTTGACTGAGTTTACATAAGAAAAATTATCGACATATTATAAGGTAACACACATATACGGTGTTGAAAGAATAGGTAAGTAGACGGTTACCTGTAGATCCAACGAAGGTACAGGATCGATAACATTAATCACGACACTACTTGTAACCCCATGTGCACAGAGAAAGTTAAGACTAAATGAACCACCCATACGGGTCGTTACCCTAACGACCCAGTATACCGATAAGATAAAGGTCAAAAAATTCCTTAGAGGTGTGACAAGAGGTATCACCGACATGAGCAAACGTAAGGATGGTTGTCACATTTTCCCAAGGGAAAAGGGACGTGGGAGAGGTCGTAAATAACAAACATCTGAAAAACTATCGTCGGTAAGACTGACCGTACTCTACCATGGAGTAACACCAAAACTAAATGTAAAGAGACTATTACTCACTACAACTCGTAGAAAAGTACATAAACAATCGGCAGATATACAGAAGAAACCTCTCTGTAGACAAATCAAGAAACCGGGTAAAAAACTGACCCAACAAATAAAAAGACCATAACTCGACGTACTCGACGAACGTATAAAAACTCTAATTAAGAAACAGTCAACGAAACGAACGATAATAAAAGAGGACAAGACTTCCGACAGAAAAATGGAACGAATATTAAAGGAAGTAACAAGTTTTCGAAAATTCAAATTAATCCAGGGAAAACAAATAAAAACGAAAATAAAGAAAATGAGTCCCTCCACCCAGTATCTCCCAGAACGACACTAAATACAGTCTCTCACAAGACGGATACAAAAGGAGATCCTCAAAATATCAAAGAGCAGAAAGTAAATCTAGAAATTAGGTAAAACTCAAATAAAAACACATACCACAATCTTTCACAAGAAAGATCAAAGTAAGAAAATGTTCACCAACTGGTCAAAAAGGGTCGTGGTGAACAATTTCTCTACTAGAAAAATGGTAACATATAAAAACGGAGGAAGTAGTTTCTATTCCACAGGTATCCACGTACCTAAGTAGAGACCCGTAAGACAAAACAAGATGACTAGATATAAAGACAGAAACACGGTCATAGTATTACAGAATTACTGACATCGAAACATCATATCAGACTTCAGTCCGTCCAACTAAGAAGGTCAAGATAAGAAGAAAGAGTTCTAACGAAACCGATAAACTCCAAAAAACACAAAGGTATGTTTAACACTTTAATAAACAAGACCAAGACACTTTTTATGGTAACCATCGAACTATCCCTAACGTAACTTGGATATCTAACGAAACCCATCATATGAGTAAAAGTGATATAACTAAGAAGACTAGGTCCTTGTACCATATAAAGAGGTAGATAAACACAGTAGAAACTAAAGAAAGTAGTCACAATATATCAAAAGATATATATCCAGAAAACAAAGAAATCCATTTAAATGAGGATTCATAAAATAATAAAAGTAACGTTACCACTTACCCTAACAAAGGAATTAAAGAGACAAAAGAGTAACAATCATATATCCTCACGTTCCTTAAAGACACATAATTAAAATATAAGACGTTGAAATGATATAAGTAACTAATCGACATCGTCAAAAGACCACCACATAAATCCCAAAAGACACATCTCACATTACAGTAGACGTTTGTCCCTCTCAAAATAAAGAAAAGGTTAGACCTAAGGAAAAGAAAAAGAAGAGAATAACGACACCGATTTTGAAGGTCATGAGACAACTTATCATCACCACTCTCACCCGTGGGAACAGAACAAGGACTGAAATCTCCTTTACGAAAGTTAAAAAAAGGGAACTCCTATTACAAACAACACCTAAATAGTATATACCGAAAATAATACAACTCCAAACGAGGAAGATACGGACGAAAGACCTCTGAAAAATAGTATTTACCCACAACTTAAAACAGTTTCCGAAAGAGACGTAAATAACTCTATTAGTATACCAAAATTGGAAAGTTAAACAATTAGGTGAGGTCATAAGAATGGACCTCTTAGGGTACCTGTCTCCTTGGACCTCCCGGGATCAGGTATCCCAGTGTTTCTCGGTCTGCGATGACTTTGTTAAATCGTACGTACGTAAAATTACGATATTCTCTAATAAAGTAAACTCTCATAAGACGAAAAAATCTTCGTAAAACCATTAAACACCCCTTAAAAACAAATAGTGTTATACATCCTTTCTCAAACAGTCAATGATGACTGTAAATGGTCTGTCCGTAGATCCCTATATGTATAATTCATAAAAAACATGTAAAAATTATGCATGGTTTAAATGGTCCGTACGTTTGTGGTACTTTTAGTTATTTTATAACAAGAAACAAAACAAACCTTTAAAGGGTTCTCACTAAACGTTAAAGTTCGAGTGAACTGACTGTTGTTACGATAAACACCATAGTCCTGACGATTGTCAATGTGTATAAAGTCAAACAAAACATAGACAGTGTCAATTATGTATGTCGGTCAGGAACAAAATGTGTCGTGGGTACAATTAACTTTGAATACGTATAACCTCGACACCGGAGGGAGACGTACTAAGACTTTACGTACTAAAGTCAATTACATCACTTTCTTCCTGACACACTACGTTCCTGATAGACACTATTCTAAGTTTTTAATCTCTAAAGGAATTGTCTGACGGAATTTTAATTACCCGAAGGTCCACCACGTCACCATTTCTTAGGTGGACGGTTGCGTCCTCTGTGTCCTCTACACCCAAACTAGAACCCAACCTTCTAGGGGACATCACCCTTTGCCATTGGGTGAGGTCATAAGAACGGACCTTTTAGGGTACCTGTCTCCTCAGACCGTCCGACATGTCAGGTACCCCAATGTTTGTACTGACCCCAGTTAGTCTGTGCTGACTCGATGATTCGTACGTGTGAAATTGTAATAATCTACTCATCTATCTGTTTTATAATACTTTCCTATAGTACTTCCAAACACTTATTTTAGACAAATTTTTTAAGAAAAAAAGGTAGTGTATGAGAAATTTACAACTTCAGTCTACTATTCTTAGTATTTTTAATGTACTTTTATTAAACAAATAAATACTAACATTACGAAGAACCGAACTGACACTGAACAATATAATGAAAAAGAAAAAAGGTAAGGTGGTAGTTAAAAGGTAACAAATAACTTCCTACACTGAAGGTACTAACACTACCAATTAAAATACTTCTCACTAAAACTTAACCTAATTACAAATTTGACCATTTTACTCCCATTCTGTCTAACGAGAAGTATTACCCTCGTCTGGAATAGATTCGTCAACTTCAAGACTTATCTTGTTTTTCTGGTTGGAGGGACTCGTTTTACTTTAAGAAGTCGTCTGACAGAAGTATAAAGTGGACATGGTAACTGAGAGGAAGCAGAGGTCTAACGGTCGAGTGTGACGACGAATCCAGAACAGTAGGAGGTATTAGTTCACTCGGTAAGAAACATTGTGTGTGTGTGTGTGTGTGTCTGTGTGTCTGTGTGAGTGCGTGTGTGTGGTAGGACAACAAAGACAAAGAGATCTCTTGGAACTGAATATGTTACTAAATTTTTTTTTTTACTGTCACCCCAAAACAAAAAAAAAAACCACATACCGTCATACTGAAATTGTGTATGTATCGAAGTCACACTGGTGGTGATATTAGTCCTTTGTCCTATCGAGGTAATGAGCTTTTTGAGGGCGTTTTACGACGAAATCAATATTGGAAGGGGATGAGACTTGGGGACTGTCACTCGTTAGACAAAAGACTGTTCCAGTTATACCAAAAACGGAAAATGAGTCCTATTACGAAAATTCTAAGTTGATTTAACAATGTACATAGTCATCAAACAAGGAAAGGTAGCGATTCGTCATGAGGTAACATACGGGTTCCAGAAAAGCATATATAGAGAATAAAATTTTACTCTATACAAAAGACACTATTATAAAAAAAATGAGAGGTATTATACAATATTTTTCCCTTAATAAGACTTTATTCAATATTCAGTCCAGGTCGAATAAACACTTTTTTATATAAAAACATAAAAGAAAATACCTGTCAGACATTAAATAGAATAATACAACGACGGTAGAATCAATTCTAATTAAAAAGAAACAGTACAATTGTCAAGACGAGACAATAATATACACAATAGTGACTAAAGATAAGTTACTATTCTGTTCTCCGAATTCTGTGTTAAAGATAAGTCTCTAGGTTTCGGACTTGAAAGACTTGAAAGTAACAGAAGAAATAAACTTAATACATCTACAGAAGCCCACAAGTGTGTATGACTTTGTGTACAATATTATTATAACTTTATATATAATGGAACATTTAATGAGAGTAAAATAATTGTAAAGAGGAAGAAAATTATGAATCGCATAACGAATCTTAAAAAAATTTCAAGATACCAATGACCCAGTATTGTACTTAAAGTAAAATTGTATAATTTCTTGATTAAAAAGATTTATACCCTGTGATCCTACCTATCGATACTCTTGGTACCGAATATGGATGTCGATGAATGAGAAAAGAGAAGAAGAGGTCCCTGTAATCTTGGAGGATCAAACTGATCTACTAAAGATTGAAGGGAAACGTAAATCTCTTAAATCTTATACATAATATATGTACTTACACAAAAAAAAAGATAAGTACAAGATAGTCAGTCGAATCAAACTCAATAAAAAGTTATTATTTGTCGGGGATTTAGAATTACCGAAAGTTATTGTTCTAATAAAGAGCGAGTACAATGTGGGACCCAGTTGAACTACCGGATAAAACAGAAGCACGACTTTGGGTCCTACTTTCTCACCTAGACCATACACGACTAGAATGGCATGTCATCTCTCTTTTCTCGTTACCACCTGGTTTACTGAGGAGTTTGAAAAAAGACTTGTACAAAGTACAATTAAGGTGGATGTAAAGTAACTGATTTTGTTAGTGCACCAGTTCGGACTTCATAGAAGGATAATCCCTCTCAGTCGTTTATAAAGACTTATCACTATGTCAAATGGTGTACAGTGAACGTTCATGGTTATAATAAAATAAAAATGAGATAATAATAAACTTGATACTCGTATATACGTCGAATATCAAGTATTCGTGTACAATTTACTAATATACTCAATCCGTGACAGAATTCTCAAAACATAGAAGAAATAAAATAAATTGAAAGGGTATTCATTGGTATTCTCTATCGATTATAAACATCACCACTTATTAAACGTTTTTAAGTCAAAATAGAATTTAAAATATATTAGGATCGGGTGCCTGAGAGTCATTTGATAAATTCCTTGATAAAAAGTACCAAGGGAAAAATTAACATTCGAATATTCTCACAGATCCGTTAAATAATTTATGAGACGTCTTTTTATACAGTCTTCGTAAATCCATGAAGTATCTTAAAAAAAGAGTAAGTAAAGAGATATCTCGATCCTCACGAGACTTCTCACTTTGGTAGAAACTTAGAACTGCCATCGACTACGATAGTAACAGGTCAGGTATAGAAGAGACTTACGGGTGGTCTCACGAGGATCAACAATCGAACAACTGAAAATCGGAAACCGAAAAAGAAATCACTGTCCTCAGGTGACCGGATACACGTTCTGTCCGTCCTTCACGGGTCCTCTATTGGAACGGGGACCCGACTTCACTAAAACTCTGTACCGGATGTGACCGAGGGTCTCAAGAACCACCCCAACTCGAGGTGACAGGACTCGTCATTGGACGTATCATTGGGGAAAATAATGGAAGGAAAGGAGGAGTAGAGTGAATGGATGAGGAGAATGACCATGAAAACCTTAGTAAGTTCAAGTGAGTTTGAGAAATATAAGTATGGAAAATGGATTCCCAGACAAAGACCATTTTGGACTAGATTGTACGAATAGTACACCCAATTTCGGACCGTTCATTATCCACGAAACACTTACAAATAGTATTACCAATCTTCATCCTTTCCCTCATTTATAAAAGGACTCTTTATAACAAGTTACCTGTGTACATTTTACTTAAAAATTTAAATCATAAAGAACCCCTAAGAGACCGTCGGGTGAAAATTCTAAACCACTAGAGTGACGATCCCGGGGTCCAAACTATGGATCAACCGCTTGATTCTAGGGTGTTTGACACTGCACACCGGTTATTTATTTATTTAAACCATAAAGAGAGTCATATATATTATTTTAGTGGACGAATATCAAATTATAAATTTTTAAATAGTACAGAATATAAAAATGTAAAGACAATTCAAGAAGATGGACCATAGGAATGTTATGGTTATAGGACATAGAATAAAGGTTAAAATTTCAGGATGTTTTCTGGTACGGGACTTTTAATTGTTGTTATAATAATAATATTGTTAGTATTTATAAGTTTACACGACACGATTTATGACAGGATTGCCGAAACATAATTAAGGAAATTCGTGACATCGTATAAGTCCTCGTATCATAATAATAAATAGGAGGACAACCAACTAACTCTTTGTGTGTTTCTTTTATTCGTGTTTCCTTTGTTTTAATAATATAAATCTACTATGTAAACTTATAAATCTCATATGAAATTTTGATTACACACACACACAACACACACACACAATTCAGTGAATCAACACAGACTGAGAAACGTTGGGGTATCTGACATCGGGTGGTCCGAGGAGACAGGTACCTTAAGGAGTCTGGTCTTATGATCTCACCCATCCGTAAGGGAAGAGGTCCCCTAGAAGGACTGAGTCCTTAGTTTAGGTCCAGAGGATATAACGTCCGTCTAAAAAATGGTAGACTCGATGGTCTGTTCAGGGGAATTTTGATTAATTTTGATTATCTTAAATACTTTATTAATTGTTACTTTTTTCTTTTATGAAGTCATCTAATCTTATACCTTGTTATAACTAGTGGAGGGGAGGAATATCCGAGAAAATATTAGAATAGGTTGGTATTGGGGGAAGGAGTAATGACACTCGTGGACCCGGTCGTTCCGTGTATAATATTACAATCCATCCTTCCGGATAACACTCTTAAGTTCGGTTCTCTGTATTCTCTGTACTTCTGACAATACAGTCAAACACCGACCTTGTTGCTAGTACAGTTCGGTTTAGACCTTGGTGTAGTATGACTTAGGTTGGTGTTCGACCTGTAGTAGTACTTCTCATCTTTGACACTCCTTCGTCTCTTTCGGTCGATCATTTCTCCTCTCTCTTGACTTAACTCGTCTGCGTACCGGACACTGGACTGACTTTCCTGAATGGGTACAGGTCTTGCACTCTGCAGTGTAAGGACCTCCTTACTGTCGTTCACATCTCCACGGTTCCGACTCTTCTGAACATCCATGGTCCGTACCTCTCTTCGCGTCTCACATCCTTGTCGTACCCGAGTCTCTCCGACTATGAGGTCAAGTCAGTGAGTTAGTACAGGCTGGGACACTGGGATACTTGGCGTCGTACGGTCCGGAGGGACAGGTAGTGGTTGAGGGCCTCAAATGGGTTTGAGTACAGGTAACACAACCACTACGGTAGGTTGGTAAAGTAGGAGACAGCAGGGGAAGAGGAGGACGGGAGTTGGGAAGGGTAGTAGTCCCATAAAAGTTTACTCAGTCGAGAAGTGTAGACCACCGGTTTCATAACCTCAAAGTCGAAGTTATAGTCAGGAAGGTTACTTGTGGGTCCTAACTAAAGGAAATCCTACCTGACCAACCTAGAGGAACGTCAGGTTCCCTGAGAGTTCTCAGAAGAGGTTGTAGTGTGAAGTTTTCGTAGTCAAGAAGACGCGAGTCGAAAGAAATATCAGGTTGAGAGTGTAGGTATGTACTGGTGACCTTTTTNACTACGGTAGGTTGGTAAAGTAGGAGACAGCAGGGGAAGAGGAGGACGGGAGTTGGGAAGGGTAGTAGTCCCATAAAAGTTTACTCAGTCGAGAAGTGTAGACCACCGGTTTCATAACCTCAAAGTCGAAGTTGTAGTCAGGAAGGTTACTTGTGGGTCCTAACTAAAGGAAATCCTACCTGACCAACCTAGAGGAACGTCAGGTTCCCTGAGAGTTCTCAGAAGAGGTTGTAGTGTGAAGTTTTCGTAGTCAAGAAGACGCGAGTCGAAAGAAATATCAAGTTGAGAGTGTAGGTATGTACTGGTGACCTTTTTGGTATCGGAACTGATCTGTCTAGAAACAACTGTTTCATTATGATCTACTTCCGTTGCTCCATCGTCGGTTCGACTCATCCCCGGCCACCCGACACCTCTCCCCAAACCTAAAGAGTTAACCCTTGGGGTCGGGTCGATGAGAGACTTCGACAAGGTAACCGAAACGACTTACCTTAGAGTTGAAGAAATCTTGAAAGTGACTGTATGTAGAGATTTTTAAACGTATATTTAGGGACCTAGTCTCTAAAAAATCTTATACAAAATAGAAAGTTTCTTACAATACAGAATTTTTAGTCCTCGGCCTTAGAAACACAGGAGATGTCTACCATCACTCGACTCATCCACGTGTCATTTATAAACAACCGGGTCATTACCCCTGTCATTAATTTATAAGGGGTGTCACCGGTTTCAAAGAGTGATACGAGAGAGGTCTTTTCAAGATTTGGGTTTAATATACTGTGGTTTAACAACTGGTTCAGAAAGAAACAGTTTAACCGAAGAGTCAACTCGATTACTGACACCTGGCTATTTAGACAATAATTCCCGAACACACAAAATGACAGACCTTTTACCCCTCGTGATAAAACATTTAGATCCTTTTTGACGTGTCGGTATATTCATTGTTAATAACTCGGAGATGGCCCCCGTCCCAACACAGATTACAAAATATTCGGCAAAATTTTAAATTAGAAGTTGGTTGAGATGATCAAAGGGTGTCGATTGATCATACACCGTTTTAATCAGTGGGTTGGTCCAACCAACTTGGACTCAGGTACGAGAATTCGTCGTCCGATTTCAACAAGGTCTTACATACCCATTTTCGTCTATTAAAAGGAAAAGGAAAACAAGAGTCAAACTGTATAGTCGTGGAAGAGGGACCACTTTCGGTATGAATTGAAGTATATACCCACTCTAAAACTAATAAAAGAGATTATAAACATTCTGACTTCCTAAGTTCGAATATCTTTATCTAAATGGATAGTCAGAATGAGAAAGACATCACGGAAGAATTAGAAGTGTAAAAAGACTATAACTGATACTTTAAAAATATATGAATCGACACAAATTATGAATGTTCATCTCATACATCATAATCGTTTCGTTTGACAAATTAATATAGATATATCAATCAATATACATAAATATTCTTTTATGTATCTTTTATACAAATGTGAAAAGATAACTCCTTCTATTTAATGGGTAATTCTCCAGAAATTTTTAGAAACTATTATCGGTAAATAACTAAGAACGGATATAGACTCTAAATATAGTTTATAAATTTGTAAACTATTTTTGATCTAACTACTATTAATTTTAAAATCAGTTTACCCACTGTAGTATTACATATTTCTATAAAAAACAGAAACTTTTGATTTATCATCCGTGCTAAACGTTCTTATGACTTCCATACTTAATTGTCAAGTAAACTACTTTTTACACTTGTTATTTTTACTACTCAGTTGGTTCTTAAAGAAAATGTTCGAAGAGGTTCAATCTTAGTCGGGATGGTTTGACGTCAATTAGAATCGAGCTAAGACGGAATGTATGGACACGAAAGTCTACCTCCGACACCAAACCGTTGGAAAAGGAGTCAGATCCTCCTGGAAGATCCACACCACTATGACCTGGTCTTGAGTCGGTGCCCCGACATCAATCGACGCCTATAAAATCCTGACACGAAGAACTTACACCAGTAGGTGTGACAATGCACTTCGATGTTCGATCCTTGTAGTCAGAACTGGTCACCTTTCATTTACTTGATTATCAAACATACAATTTTGTTTGTACCTGTATACTACTTCATCCTTCGTTTTCAGCGTATGTAAAAAGGTATGATATATATTCTTTTTCCTAAATTTTTTAACAGTTAAACCTTACAGACCTAAGTTCGAAGTGAAGAGAGACCGCAAACTCCGCATTAACTCTAATAACAAATTCTAAGTCTAAATTGGTCTGAAGACACCAAACTTAGGACCAAAACGACAAAGGATTGACCTTGAAAACCGTTTAATAAATTGAAGACACCCAGAGTCACGAAAAGAACCATTTTACTCCTATCGTGATCATGGACGAAGTGCCCGAACAATCTTTCTAATACACTCAATTGTAACATTTAACGAATCTTGACGGAGACCGGGTATCATTTACGATACCTTCATAAACATTTTATTTACTCGTTCGACCATGGTGTCATCATTCAAAACTCTCGTAAATCAACGAGAGTTCCAGTCCTCATGACAGACACTTTTACCGACCCGTTAAACGGACTCTAGACTTAAGACGACGGAGACAAAACGAAAGGAAAGAGAGGGAGTGGACCTTTAAATAGACACTTAAGTAGGAGTGGTTCAAGAACTCGGGTAGAAACCCGAAATCTAGGAAACAAGAAAGTTAATAGGGTATATAAGGTTTGCCATATTTACACAAAGTCTCGTGACGAAGAGTTTGAAAATACACATATATTTAATGGATCCCTACAACGATTTTATATACAACACCAAGCCTTTTAAACCCGACCCCGAAGTTGAGGACATACACATCGTACGAGGGTGTACAGGAACGACGACCAGGTCCTAGTGTAAGACTCATCGTACAGGATCCTTTAAATTAGTAGATTCTTTCACTAGATCGTGTTACATTTATACACGAAGGCGAAGTCCAGGGTCCGGGGATTTATTAATAACGGATCATAGTACCAGCTCTCTTATAAGAGGAAACGAGAAATCATAGAGTACCAATACTCCTTTTGTCTATCTTATTTCGTTACTGTAAAGTTTACAGTTGGGTAGACGATGAAAAGAACATGTGACACGACCCCCACCCCCACCTCACTCGTCTTGTAAAACTTTTGGAGTGGGGGTTCAACTAAACGAAGTCCTCGTAAACTGTTACCTTAAAAGTCTCTTAAGCATAAAGTATTAACATCCGTCTCCGAGAAAGGACCTAGATCGTCGTATACCGTCCGGACACCCGTGACGGGAACCACCCACCCCTTCACACTAAGAGACTGTCGGTACGAGTCCGAAACGGTTGGACTCCGTCCCGGGGGTCGTCCTCGGTGCAACCACCCCCGACCCCTCACCCCTACCTCAGTCTTCCTCTCGACCTCCTTCTTGGGGAAAGGTGTCCGACACGGTCATAAAATCCCGAGACGGGTCGCGACTTAATCATTGCGTCAAGTTCCCTTTTGTAAGTGTTTCTCTTAAGGGACCCCCTCTAAGGGTCCTTGTCAGAAGGGCTGGGAGGTGGGTGAGGGTCTTAAGAGACTCTTGTGTAACTGTTACGATACTCCCATTACTTGGGTATTGTATTAGTAAACAAAAAGTCGAAAATTTTAATGTACGTCATTAACCGAGGAATCTACAAACAGTTCCTTGGTCGACGGTTTTTGAAGAAGGGTCCTTTTCAAAAGAAGGTCGTTTTCTTACCTTGAGAATGGAGGTTTTATTATAAAATGAAACTTATGAATTTATGAACTCTTAATATGTCTTTAGAAAAGTCCTTTTCATCTCTATGTTGTTACTTCATGCCTAAGTCTTTTGTACATAGTCCCCTAATTCTTGGATGATACGTTACCCCCTTAACATTATTTCAATTACATTATAAACAACACACACTAAAAACACGAAGGACTCCGACGGGTCTAATCGACTTGGATCCCTCATTATTACTTGTGCCGGTCCACCAAGAAACACTCATCCACAAGGCCCGATTGTCCGTAGGTACAGGTCGTTCACGGTAGACGGCGAGGACCGTCACTGGTTCACACGTCCAACTTCAGGAAGAAGGTGTAGAACGAGGACCCCGAGGGGGTCGTTCCGCGACCGTGTCCACTGAAGTCGTGTCGAAGGAAAGGACTGACTCGGGACCTAAGACTCGTTCAGGTCCCCTTTAAGCTAAGGACAAAGTGGTAGAGCTTGGAGAACGAGACTACTGACAGTACCGAAACTTTGGTAGACCTTACGGCAGGTTTCACATTTATCCGGTAAGGATTTTTGCCCGTCTCTTGAGTGTTTACCTTTCGAAAGACGATGAAATAAAATGGCTGGATCCCCAGTCCCAAAAGAGTGAGAACCTAGTAAAAGAACCCTGGTATAACAGACGACATAATTAAGAAAAGTGAGATGAAGGAAGGGCAAATGAGAAGACGGGAGGAGATGAGACACTGGGTTGAGCGATGTGATCACCTCGTCGAAGAGTAATTTGGAGGACTCCGGAGTCCAAACCAGAATGTCTATTTTTATTGATAGGATGTGATACTACAGAGACTTTAGTAACTCTTACCAATTTACAAGTTTATTATTAAAAACGGTAAAATAATGTTTTGTTATTTACCTTTTAGATTTTTGGAATCATTAAAACCTTTAAAGTTTCTCTTCAACTTCAGAGATTTTTACGATCGCGAGTGTATGGGAAAGTAACTACTACTTACAAAACCTTATTAACATAAAAGAAACTAAACGAGGAAAAGATGGAAGGACGAAAAGAAGGATTACAAAAATAGAAAGAGAAGAAAGAGGGGAAAGGGTAAAAAGGATTAGTAGAGAGGGGGGTTAGAACGAAGAAAGAGGAGTCTTATTTAAACCGAACTTCGTTCTAAAAAGTCACTGAACTCACTCAATTCCTGTCTAAATCAAACAAGGTTTGTCAGTGACGAATACAGAGATACTATCAGTAATCACGTAGGAGGGTGTATAAAGACCAAGAGACGTAAGACCCCTACACCATCCCCACACGAAGGATCCGACAACAGTAACCGATCCCGGTACACCGATCAAGACTAGTTACTCGACGCTCGTCTACTCTCCGTACAGTGAAGGTTCCTACCCGTAGATCAACGTTTACACTCTGGAAGGTCTTACAATCTCCGTACAGTGAAGATTCCTACCCGTAGATCAACGTTTATACTCTTGAAAGTCTTACTATAGGGAACCATATCGCTGACCTTTACCGACTCTACTATGGACGAGATAGTAAGACCCGGGTACTTATTGATTGACGTCCCTCGTTTCGAGGATTCTCTGAATATTATCTGTACATAGTATTCGTTTTTTATTTCAAATCAACAAAATTCTGATTTTAAACCTCTAAAAATCTTTGGTGTCATATCCAATCTAATATGACTGACTACGTAGGTGATTTTACACTTAAAGAAATCCCTTCTCTTCTTTTTTTTTCTTCTTTCCTTTCACAAAGGTAACTATCCAATAACACATAGAGACTATCCACGAGAGTATTCTTGTGTAATTTAATAATAACTAATAACTGGTGATTTTAAGTCCAATCTTGATGAACTCATAAAACATTTTTACTGAACATCATGACGTGTAGGTAATCGTAAAAATTGTATTACCAGGAATTGTGTCCATTGATTCTATTACTTGTTGGAGGTGTACCTTCTAGATCTACCCATTGTACCCGATTTAGAGTTGTCTCTTAAAATTCCCGTCATCAATAGAAAAAACTTTAGAGTTTTTACTGTCTTACTAGAGACAAGTAAAGGTTCCGTCTGGTAAGTTATAGTGTCATTAGGTTCAGATATAGGGCTGGTGTTCACGGCTTCTTCAAATTCAACTTGTCAAGATACTTCTGGATGTTCTGGAAGATCTTGATTGTGGGTTTTTTCTACAGGAAAAAATATCCCCTGTCCTTACGTTTTCATCCTTCAGTTTTCCATGGACCTCATTACCCGTTTACACCGGAACCCCATGTTTTACTTCGTCCCGTTTCGGATTGTCTCAAAACGGTTCTCTTGTGTGACCATAATCGTTTGTGGGAGAAGGTTGTTGTGTTCTCTTCTGAGATGTGTACCTGTAGTGGTCTACCAGTTATGGTTTTAGTCTAACTAATATAAGAAACATCGGTTTCTACCTCTTCGAGATATGTCAGACATTTTTGTTCTGACCCTCGACTGACACCGAGTCTAGTACTCGAGGAATAACGGTTCAAGTCTGAATTTAATTTCATTCCTTTTGGTGATCTGGTAAGTCCATACTGGATTTAGTTCAGGGAATACTAATATGTCACCTTCACTGTTTATCTAAGTTCCCTAATCTAGATTATCTCTCTCACGGACTTTTTGATACCTACCTCCAAGTACTGTAACATGTCCTCCGTCACTAGTTCTGGTTGAGGTTCTTCTTCTTTACGCTTTTCCGTTTTAGTAACAGACTCATCCAGAATATTTATCGACTCTTTTCTTCTCTTCAATTTTCATTTCCTCTTTTCCTTGATATATGGGTAAAATTACTTCTCAAGGTTTCTTATCGTTCCTCTCTATTCTTTCGGAAGAAGTCACTAGTCACGTTTCTTTATCTCCTTTTGTTATCTTACCCCTTCTGATCTCTAGAGAAGTCCTTTTAATCTGCATGGTTCCCTTGTAAAATACGTTTCTACTCACATTATTACCTGTCTTTACCATACCTGGATTATCTTCGTCTTCTATAATTCTTCTCCACCGTTCTTATGTGTCTTCTTGATATGTTTTTTCTAGAAGTACTGGGTCTATTGGTGTTACCACACTAGTGAGTGGATCTCGGTCTGTAAGACCTTACGCTTCAGATCAACCGGAATCCTTCGTAATGAGACTTATTTCGATCGTCTCCACTACCTTAAGGTCAACTCAATAGAGTCTAGAATTTTCTACTACGACACTTTCACGACGTGAGTTATACGGTCATTTAAACCCTTTAAGTCGTCACCGGTGTCCTGACCTTTTCCAGTCAAAAGTAAGGTTAAGGTTTCTTTCCGTTACGGTTTCTTACAAGTTTGATGGTGTGTTAAAGTGAGTAGAGTGTGTGATCGTTTCATTACGACTTTTATGAGGTTCGGTCCGAAGTTGTCATGTACTTGGTACTTGACGATCTACAAGTTCGACCTAAATCTTTTCCGTCTTCTTGGTCTCTAGTTTGACCGTTGTAGACAACCTAGTATCTGTTTCGTTCTCTTAAGGTCTTTTTGTAGATGAAGACGAAATAACTGATACAGTGTCGGAAACCGACACCTTAGTGTTGTTTGACCTTTTAAGAAGTTCTCTACTCTTATGGTCTCGTGGAATGGACGGAGGACTATTTAGACATACGTCTAGTTCTTCGTTGGTAATCTAGGACTGTACCTTGTTGTCTGACCAAGGTTTGACCCTTTCCTCATGTAGTTCCGACATATAACAGTGGACGAATAAATTGAATATACGTCTCATGTAGTACGCCCAGCGTCTCAACCTGTACTGACTCGCTGACTTTACTTGACTTGACTTGACCAAGAATAAATAAGTAAGTTGGTAGTAAAGTTACTATTTAATAAATAACCGATTAAACCAGTCGGTAACACGATACATGATTTCTTTTTTTTTCGTTTGTCATTGATTGATAGAACCTATTTTGGCCATGACATAAGTCTTGTCAAAAGGAACATAATAGAGTAAAATGAAGTATTATCGATTGACAAGTAACAACAAAAAAACCGGAGTGGTACTCCGAACACCCTATGGTGAAGGGGTTGGTCCCTAGTTTGGACCCGGGGAATCGTAACCTTCGAGTCTCAGAATTGGTGGTCTGTCGGTCCCTACAAGGGTTAGACACAATTTCTACTCTTTTAGTTCTGTGTTCCTTACTTCATTGAACTAGTTCGAGTGACACCATACGTCATTATTTTGAGCTAAATGGGGATAAAAGTGTGTTAATAATTGTTAAATAAATTGTCAATGTTTTTGACAATCCTTTCTAACCTTTACCTATAAATTAGTATTTTATATATTAATAAACACACCTTTTTTCCTTAAAAATTGTCTTCATGTACCTACGGAATTAAACATCTTGGAACTTTGACATCTGTTGGGAATCTTCTAGGACTTTCACCAATTAATAAATTTTCGTAATTCTTTTTAATGATACGTTAATATCAGAATAATCTGATCGCTCCTCTGTTTTCTTGATGTAAAAGTTGTAAAATAAAGAGTCCTTGAGGTCGTAATCACTCCTTTATCATTAACGTAAAAGAGGAAAATAAACATAAACACTTTAAATTTGTTTTCATATTTTCTGTGTAGTTGTTAATAAACTTTTTTAAAGAGATAAAATGATCACTGACTTGATCTCCTCCCCGAGAACTGAATTAAGAGAGAAAACATCTTAATAACTGATCACCTCTACTCTCTCTTACATCTAGTAGACTCTGAAGGGAAACAAACCTCTCCACATTTGATTATGGGTCTCTTTCATCACTACATCACTACCCCGATCTCTATCTTTAGTCCCGAAGGCTGAGGGGGTCTGTGAAAAAAAAAAAATTTCTTTTTTGAAAGACGAAAAAAAGAAAGTTTCATCGTAAAGAAAAACAGGAGAAAAATTAAAAAAATTTTTTTAAGCAACTAATAAATAAAAACCAAAACGACCTAAAGACAACGACGAGTACCTGAAGGAGACCAAAACCACTCGGTCCTGACGAGAGACCAGTACCACTCACCCGAAGAGTGACGAACCCGAAGAGAACAACCACCTCTTGTCCGAGATCCGTACACCCGAGTCACTAACACGTGCCCGAATCAACGAAACACTGCACCTTAGAAAGGCCTGGTCTCTAACTTGGATACAGGGGCCGTGACCGTCCGTCTAAGAATTGGTGACATGGATGTCCCTGCTGGGGAGATCGGTGAGCTCAGGCAAACGACCCGAAGGGACCATCGAGTCGACTATTTCTTAGGCGGACGTTACGTCCTTAGGGGTCAAACTAAGGACCCAACCCTTCTAGACGACCTCTTCCCTATCCAATGGGTGAGGTCATAAGAACCCGAATAGACCGGCAAGTCTATCATTTCTTAGGCAGACGACACGTCCTCTGGACCCAAGTTAGGGAGCCGACCCTTCCAGGGGACCTTACCGATGGGTGAGATCAAAGAACGGACTTCTTAAGGTACCTGTCTTCTCGGACCGTCCGATGTCAAGTACCCCAGTGGTTATCAACCTGTGCTGACTCGCTGAAACTGAAGAGAAGTGAAGAAGGAGGGGTAAGGGAAGTTAATATAAATTTTCCGTATAGTGATGTAAAGTTTTGTAAAATAACCTATATAGTCATTTCATCATATACACTATTAAATCCATAAATGTAGTAAATTCCCAGAAGAGACCACCGAGTCTACCCTTCTTAGACGGACGTTACGACCTCTGGACCTAAACTAGGAACCCAACCCTTTTAAGGGACCTCCTCCCGTACCGTTGAGTGAGGTCATAAGAACGGACCTCTTAGGGGTACCTGTTTCCTCAGACCGCCCGATGTCAAGTACCCCAGTGTTTCTCAGTCTGTTCTGACTCGTTGATTCGTATCTTTCAGTAAATTTTTACATAATATACACACCGTCTTGGTTATGTCATAACATTTCATTAATTGGAGGTTAATTTTATTTATTTAAATTTAATTTTTTACATAATATGAACGTCATCTTTTCAATCTTACGGCTGTACATTGTAATCGTGTTTTACATACTTCCGTTTTTCTTTGGGAAACGACACACAGGACTCATTGGAAGAAAGACTAAAGTATATACACAGTTTCAAGAAGAATCATATAGAGTTATTTATGTTTTAATTAAATGTGTATTTTAAACGTAACGTCACATTAAATGTATGAACTGAAAAGAGAGGGAAAATGTTCGGTCATTGTGGCTCTGACTACGTCTTGAAACTTTCCTCGACTCTCAACCTGACCCGTAGTCCTCTGGAGTTCCCATCCTGATTAAGTAAGTCGAATCAATCAACGATCAACACTCTTGAACCCGGTGAAATGAAGTGTCTTGGATACCAGGGAATATTTCACCGGGTTCAAGAGTGTTGATTGTCGACTGGCAAGAGCGGACATCGGAGGGTCGTGGGACGAGGAGTCACCGATTTGTGGTGGTCTTTGTTCTTCGTAAAGGGTCTCCAGTCGGAGGGTCCCGTTCTGTCCCTGTCCCTCCCTACCTCTCCCATGAACATTACCCCCTCCCCCGTTTGATTTGACGTTCTTAAGACTATAATTTATTCAATAGTAGATCAGAGAAGTGAACGTCAAGTTTATTTAAAGTTACTTTACAAAAGAGTCTAGTAAATAACAACTGACATCGTAAGGAACTTTGTGTAGTCATTCTTGTTTTCATGAGTACTTACTATTAAGACGATGTAAAAAAAACGATAGTAAAAATGTAAATCAAGAAAGACAATAGGTCGGGTGATCACTTCAGGAAAGGAGAGACTAAACCAAGTCTTGGTCTACAAAAATTTGTAGTAAAATTAAAAATGACACCAGTATTAGGTCCGTCATAAAGATGTCTGGAGATATCTTGGGTGTGTAATTTTTTTAGTATGAAGAGGATTCCCTTTCTGTATTTTCTATAGAAACTTTAAAGAATATTTATCAATATCTTTGTCGTTTCCACTCACGACAAGTAAGACTAAAATAATGTACAAACAGTCCACAGTACTCATAAGATCTCGACCTCATTTAGAGTCTAGTACGTAAAATACGTACAGTCACCCACCGTACGTATTTATGGTACCCTTGTCTTGGGTAGACACACCCTAGGGAAGGTGACTTCTAAGGACGTCCCTCGTTGAGATCGAGGTTGCCTCCGTCCAAAAAGTTTCTTAGTTTAAATAGAGAATGAAACTGAGTCGAGGGACGTCTCCAAAGAGGTACAGTGTCCCAGTGAGGTGGTTCAGTCTATCCTAAGAGGACGGTCCGTCCCACGGTGGTTCTTTTAGATTGAAACTCACACTTGGTTCTTTTAGTTTCATCTTTGTACTTACAGTCCCCTGACCTCTCGTTTACGGTCCACAGAGGTATCAATAGTAATCGTAGTCATAAAGCGTACGTCATCCAGGTAGGTTCGAGTGTGTTCTACTTC
Organism: Capra ibex; assembly: GCA_006410555.1. Lineage (NCBI taxonomy): Eukaryota > Metazoa > Chordata > Mammalia > Artiodactyla > Bovidae > Capra > Capra ibex. Next base: position 17,630,860 of record SJYO01041852.1, read on the forward strand.
TTCAACAACAGTTATTGGACTTCCGATTATGTCTCGTTCACAGTGGTACAGGGACCTAGTCGAGGACTTTTCATACGTGTCACCCTTATCGACGACGTGAAACAACCTCCCTCGTTTCCATGATTATGACTTCACCTGTCTTTAACTTAACCATGACTCTTCTCATTTCCTACCTCGGGAAAAAAATCAACCAAGTATATCCACCCGGAAACTTTGATACGTCAACTCAGATAAAGACCACAGGGGTTCCTACTCTCCGTAAGTCGAACGACAGGTACTTAGCGTACTAAACTGAATACGAGACACCATATGACCGAAGGAACCACCGAATCGTCATTTCTTAGACGGACGGTTACGTCCTCTACGTCCAAGCTAGGACCCTACCCCTTCTAGGGGGTCTCCTCCTTTACCGTTGGGTGAAGTCATAGGAACGGACCTTTTTCAGATACCTGTCTCCTCGGACCACCCGATATCAGATACCTCAACGTCTCTCAGTCTGTACTGAATGACTGATTTGTTTTTGTTGTTCCTATCACCAGTCTTTACTTTCTCAATTTGGAAATGTCAAAGAGGTTATCAACTACCTCATTGTTACCTTAATAAAAGGTAGTTTCCTCTTTTTAATTCAAAACCTATTGTTAACCCCTGTAAAAATGATTTACACCATAAAAACTAAAAACCTTGTCGTAATTCATTTACTCCGTTAACTTTCTTTAATCTTGCACCTTTTTCTCTTCCATCTATGAACTGTCGGAACAAAACAGATGTAAAATATTTCTGTCTTCGACACCTTCGAGGGACTCCTGTGTCTTCTTATCAGACCCATAAAATTCCTAATCTAATAAATATAGATGAATAAAATTTTTTAACACTGTAAACCTGAATTGCTTATGTTTTTGTGATCAGTATTTATAGACCGTTTTCTTAATCCAATTAAAACCTTGTATTTCTTCATTAAAACAAACCCAGTATTTTAGGTTTACAATCTAGGATCACTACGATGATTCTCCCCTAAATTCCTGTAGTATCTTAGACGTTTCCGATAGAAAAGAGACTGACACTCTCATAAAGGTAAAATACACTGTTTTATAGAAGAATACTTTACACCAACAATTCGAGTTAATGGAGTGGGTATATTCTTCTTATATATATATATAAAGAGCATAGATTTGGTCAAAAGACTGATTTTCATAAAAGTAGGTATGTATTTGTATAGAACACACACACACACACACTTCGATGTGTTAAAAGGGAATCGTCACAGTTGACTGTATTTTTATGTGTTACACTGTCGATACTCAAAATCAAAATAACCTCCTGAATAACTCCTGATGTCGGGGTCTATGTCGGAGAGTCTACCGAGACTCCTTGACAAGGTTTCTCCATTCCCCCTGTCAGTCATATATACACTAACACCACTCCCCTCATGTACATTAGTCCGAACACAAAGTCGTCTTTCAACGACGATCAGTGCTCCTTTTCTTCAGAATTACTAAAATCACAAAAAGATACATGTCCTTCTACGTCCTCAAACCCAAGTATTTCTGAAAGGAGGACTTTTTGTAGATTGACAAACTTCCGGACAAGACAGTCAAAAGGGCCTCATGTCTCTCGGAGTAAGGACCAGAGGAGGGATCTGAGGACAGTCCCACACAATTTCCAATCGTTGGCGTCACCGATTGCTGAGTCAGGAACATCTCGGCTACCGATCTCTGTAAGAAATCAACCGTCGTCGAACTTTAGTTCGAGCCTTATGAAACCTTTAATGCATTAACAAGTACTGACCTATCGATCCAACAACTCTTACAAAGATCCGACTTCAAATTTGAAAGTCTGAGTTTCCCTCTTCATAGACCAATCTATACAAATTAGTCTACTTGTCCGGACGGTAATCCACGACACCACGGTAGACGATTACTTCTGTTCCGCGGGGGAGAAACATCCATCTGTACCGGGACTGTCGGCGTCGAACCGAGGGCCTGGACTCACCTAAAGTCTTTGAGGAGTCGGGACGTCAAGTCACGGTAACACGTCATATGTTTGAAGCGTTGTCCCCTTCAGACTTATAGTTCCACAATTCACCAATCGTGGTCTCTTCAGGTGTCCTCTAAGACGAATATAAAATGGGTCTCTGATCATAAGAACCATTTAATTATTAGTCGAAATCTCTACTCATTTATTTGGTAGGTTCTCTACTCATTTTCTCTCCGTTGCAATAAGAATTAGAAAAGGCGGTTACTTCTTATGGGACATAACAAAATGTAAACACGAAACTTTATAAACCAGATTACTTTATTGACTTAAGGAATTCATTGATAAATAAACGTATAAAACTAGAAAATCAGTTTGTACACTGACGGTCGTGTCGAAGACTACTCGTATACTACTCATAACAGTATAACCCAAACACACTAAAACTCAAGTCTGTTTTATTCCAGTAGGAAAATAAATTAGGTATACAGACACGAGGTTCACTTACATACCAAAAATGTACCGAAAAAAGAAAAACGGACTATTTCCTTTTTAACTAGTAAAATAGGTAATATTTTTCTAATCTTCCACACATTTTATTCTCGAAGTCGTACGAGATTAAGATCATTTCAATAGTCCTGGGACTTACTCACCTGACCTAAATTTCCCTCTCTTTACTGAAAGGTCCCCTTTTAAACCCCCCGTACTTTATTATACTAACACTTATTCTTATTATAAAATGAATCCATTTACAGAAAATTTTATATACACATTAAGATGTTTATAAACAAGATCTCATACACATACGTAAGACTTTTTTGTAAACATATACACCCATAACAATGACTGGAAAAACCCAGATCTTCCCGGGAGAACGGATCACAACAAACTCAGTTACCTTACTCTGGTTCAAGGGAAGTCTTCGTTTTCTTTCGAAATAGCAACAAAAAAACAAATAAACCGACGCGACCCAGACTCATCAACGTGCACCTAGAAGGTATAAGTAACACCGTACGTCCTAGAAATCAACGTCGTCCGCCCCAAATTAGGGACCAGTCCCTTGATCTAGGGTGTACAACATTGATTCTCAAGTGTACGGTGTTAAATTTCTAGGGTGCACGACGTTCCTTTCGAACTAAGAAAGTTATTTCTTTCCCCTCCGTCCTCCAACCCGAAATCTCGTGTCCGAAAGGGTCTTTCCCACACCCACCTCGATGAACATCCTCAGAGTCCGCGTCCCCTCCTCCCGAATCCCAAGTCACTCTTCTCCCGCCCCAAGATCTCCTCGTCCGCGAAGACGCCCACGAATCAGAGTCTAGAGTCACAGACCCCGTCCTAAAGACGTGTAGGTGGGTCGGGTGACAGAAGTCAACGTCGCACGGCTCGTCGTAAAGACGAGGTCCGGATTCGACGTCACAGTCCCCGTAAAACGTAACCCTTGCGACGAGAATTCACGGTTCAAACTCAAGAGGAGTGCACCGGGAGATACTCGTTCACTTTGACCTACTTCGTGTTTCCCCCTTTTTTTTTCAATCTGAAATAGAATAATGGGTCTAAGACAAAACTAAAGGATCCTTAACAATTACCCGAAACAACCACCGTCATAACTCCGAAACAGGATTTACTTTTCGTCTATAGTAGGAGTGGGCACAAGGATTCCTTTCTAAACAGAAATCTATTTTCCCCAGTCCCTAACAACAAAAAGTCAGTGTTTCAGTACAGGTTGAGAAACACCGGGGTACCTCACGTTGTACGGTCGGAAGGGACAGGGAGTGATAGTGGACCTCAAACGAGTTTAAGTACAGGTAACACAACCACTACGGTAGCTTGGTAGCGTAGGAGACAGTGGACGAAGAGGGAGGGAGTTAGAAAGGGTCGTAGTCCCAGAAAAGTCACTCAACCGAGAAGAGTCGTCCATCGGTTTATTAACCTAGAAGTTAAAGTCGTAGTTATGAAGGTTACTTATATGTCCCAGTAAAGGAAATCCTGACTGACCGAACTAGAGGAACCTGAGAGTTCTTAGAAGAGGTCTCAGTGTTAAGTTTTCGTAGTCAACAAACCACGAGTCGGAAGAGATACCGGGGCTAGAGTGTAGGTATGTACTGATGACCTTTTTGGTATCGAAACTGATAAGGTTGGAAACAACCATTTCACTACAGAGACGAAAAATTATACGACAGATCCAAACAGTATTGAAAAGAAGGTTCCTCGTTCGTAGAAAATTAAAACACCGTCGTCAGTGACAGACGTGACTAAAACCTCGGGTTCTTTTATTTTAGACAGTGACAAAGGTGAAAAGGGGGTACATAAACGGTACTACACTGTGCCCAAAGTCCTTAATTAGTATAAAATATGAAATAGAAATCCTTCACTCCACATTATTATACACTTAGTCTACGACCACCATGGGGTCGTCCGGGGGAGTCTAGGGACACTGAGAAAGATACACAGGTAGACGACGAAAGTCACACGAACCAGAATCTCCCACCGGAGACATTGGGAGAAGCTTCCTGACGGGAACCCGACGACCACGGTATCACGGGTAGTTGTAGATACCCCCAACCGTACAGGATCGGGAATGGTTCCTGCCAGACCGTCTCCAGTACTCCGAGTCGTTTGAACGGAGTTCAACCCTGGAAGGGACTTCGTCTTGAATCCAGGGTTTCGAGGGGATGTCGTACTCCGACTCCAACTCTGAAAAACAGACTTCAACACAGGAACGAACAGGAAAAACCCTTGGACTGGATTTTGACATAAATATATAGTGTCTCAAATTTTTTACAAGTGTATGTACACTTCCAAACAATTCAGAACCTACGGTACGATTAAAGCTCTACTTTATTACTACCACGAGGGAGGGATGGAAGGTCGTTCCTGACTTTTAGTATGGACTATAGACCATTTCGTATTTCGTCCGGCTGAGAAGTGGATGATCTTGGTATCTATCATCAACAAAAAAATACTATCTTAAGAGTCATATAACCACCGACGTATATAGGTGTCTCCGAATTGTGTTGGTTCAAACACTTCAACCCATTAAGCATCTGTAAGAAGGACGCTCTTCTTACGTCATCTTGAACCCGTCTATATCTGACCCCAACTTAAATGAATGCAGACCTTCAGTGACTTGAACCAGGATCAGGACCACGTCGTGGAATGGTACTTAAAGACTCGTTTGGTAAGACGAAAAAAGATCTGGAGTCAAATGAGTTGAACGTGACGGAAAACAACAAAGTTGACTCATAAAATGTAAAGAGAAAAGAATCTTTTACTCAAAAGAAAGAAAAAAAATTGAAAGAATACCAATCGGATCTCATACGTAATTTGTATATGTCGGTTAGGTCCGAGTGAAAGTACAATGAGTAATTAAGACGTTTAAAAGTCTACGTAGTATGTTAACCCGACCTCGGTAATTTTATAACTCAGATAGAAATTTCACGGTTCACTGTCATTCGTCAGTGGAAGTTACGATCCGTTTACCGAACACTCTTTTTATATTCAGGAGTAGGAACGACAAAATAAAGGAAGAAAATGGAAAACCTTGTCCTCAGACTCGTCTACTTTAGTAAGATTCTCTACAGGTCTTTTTCACACTCTTGAAAAAATATAGTAATTTTATAAATGTCAGTCTTTATGATATGGTCTTTGACGTTTCGTAAGTATGAAGGGTCCCTACAGTTCATTAAGAAGACCGTAACCCTGAATTACCCGTATACCTTTAAGTTTACATAAAAAATATGATTGAGAATCAAANCGAACGGAATCAAATTGAAAATTTTATTTATGTGATGTACCGTGTTGTTAAATAATTCATCTTTTAATTTAGAAATAGAGGACGGGTACAAGCAGGTTATAAGGAGACTCCTCTATTGATTACAACAGTCAAAGAAGTATAGAAAGTCTTGATTAAATACATTCGTTTATGAGACCCACACATTTTTACACACACACACAAAATGTATGACAATACATGGAAGAAAGAAAGTAAATTGTTATATTTAATCTTTAAAAAGGTATAATCATGATTTCTAAAGTAAAGTCAGTCAAGTCAGTCAAGTCAGTCAAGTCAGCGAGTCAGCAGCTCAGGTTGAGAAACACTGGGGTACTTAGCGTCGTGCGGTCCGGAGGGACAGGTAGTGGTTGAGGGCCTCAAGTGAGTCTGAGTGCAGGTAGTTCAGGCACTACGGTAGGTCCGTGGATTAGGAGACAGCAGGGGAAGAGGAGGACGGGGGTTAGGGAGGGTCGTAGTCTCAGAAAAGGTTACTCAGTTGAGAAACGTACTCCACCGGTTTCATGACCTCAAAGTCGAAATCGTAGTAAGGAAGGTTTCTTTAGGGTCCCGACTAGAGGAAGTCTTACCTGACCAACCTAGAGGAACGTCAGGTTCCCTGAGAGTTCTCAGAAGAGGTTGTGGTGTCAAGTTTTCACAGTTAAGAAGTCTTTCTGATCTCTAGAGAAGTTCTTTTAATCTCTATGGTTCCCTTGTAAAGTACGTTTCTACCCGAGCTATTTCCTGTCTTTACCATACCTGGATTGTCTTCGGTTTCTATAATTCTTCTCCACCGTTCTTATGTGTCTTCTTGACATGTTTTTTCTAGAAGTTCTGGTTCTATTAGTGCTACCACACTAGTGAGTAGATCTCGGTCTGTAGGACCTTACACTTCAGTTCACCCGGAATCTTTGTAGTGATGCTTGTTTCGACCACCTTCACTACCTTAAGGTCAACTCGATAAAGTTTAGGACTTTCTACTACGACACTTTCACGAAGTGAGTTATACGGTCGTTTAAACCTTTTGAGTCGTCACCGGTGTCCTGACCTTTTCGAGTCAAAAGTAAGGTTAGGGTTTCTTTCCGTTGCGGTTTCTTACGAGTTTGATGGTGTGTTAACGTCGGTAGAGTGTACGATCATTTCATCACGAGTTTTAAGAGATTCGGTCCGAAGTCGTTTGCACTTGGCACTTGAAGATCTACAAGTTCGAGCAAAATCTTTTCCTCTCCTTGGTCTCTAGTTTAACGGTTGTAGGCGACCTAGTAGCTTTTTCGTTCTCTCAAGGTCTCTTTGTAGATAAAGACGAATTCTATAGTAAAGTAAAATGATATTGACTCGTGGGGTGTGAGGATAGAAGGAATATAAAGGGAGGTTTTGTTTGATTAGTAGTAGTAAATAAACAAATAGCGAAGACTTTGGGTGGATCTTATAATTGATGTATTCTTGTTCATAAAAAAAAAAGACGTACCTAGAGGTTACGGATCCTCTCTCACGGACCTTATATCATCTGTGTACTATTTATGAATTTAAACAAATTACTTACTTATGTAATCGAAAATATAAAATGAGATGACGTACATGAATTGTTCTAAATAAATCGTTCAAAGTATAGCTATCTGGAAATTCAACACAGGTCAGAAAAGGATAATGTTCGAGACGACGGTACTCGTAGGACCATGTATGTAATTAATTAGGTACTCGGTCAGATAGAAATTCCTTTTAAGGACTTTTACTGTAAAGTCCGAGTTTCCTACACCCCTAAAAATTAGAACTATATATTACGGTTTAAGGAGAGAAACCTCCATTATGACTAAATATGAAGATAGTAGTTATACACATACGTATTTATGTTAATATAAATGAAATATATTTCCGTTTCTATGGTCAAATTTAATTTTATGTGCGCACCACGAAAAGAGGTAATCCCCTCATTCAACCTTTGAATTGAAATTATATTCTACTTATATCAAATAAGAAACGATCCCTTATCATTGACATACCTTCGGATTTCACTTCACTTCAGCGAGTCAGCACAGGCTGAGAAACACTGGGGTACTTGACATCGGATGTTACGAGGAGGTAGGTACCCTAATTGGTCCGTTCTCATTACCTCACCCAACGTCGGATTTTGTTTACAATTAAGTAACAGTTTAGATTCTTAAGATATAGAAGTTGAAGATTTATTTTTTAATACTAAGTTTTTATTAACGTTACACAAGGTCATCATTTTTGTATCGTAGTTTTTAGGTTCGGTTCCTTTTAATTAATACAATAATTAATATAAGTAAAAACTTATTTAGATTTTCGAGTTTTAAAGAGGACGGAAAGTGATAAGAAATACCTTTTAAAATCTAAAGTCACATTAGATTTAAGTAAACCCTTATATAAAAATCAGAATAAAGATAAGTCATAGGACTTTTACGTGAAAGTACAATCTCCGACAATTTGACACTGTGTTCCTCTCTAAGTTTAAAATATTCGTCCCTAAACCTCCTCTTTCTGTACGATACAATACACGTTTCCGTATCCATCGAAAATGGTTTCGTTCAAATAGATCAGACATTAATCCATCTAATTCTCCAAATCATTTGATAAAGTTTCTCCTTTACCCCAATCTTTAGAACTAATTCTTTCATAATGACTTTCTTCCTTGAACGAGTCGTATCTCGGGGAAAGGAACAGGGGTCTTGGACTTCCTTCATTCAGAAAATTGGACCTCTGTTCCTCTTTTATATTAAGAAAGCCACTCAGTACGATCTTTACCTATCTTTCTCAAGAAATTTTGGTTAGTGTCAACGAGTATTACGAAGTTTATCATTACAAAAGAAAGTTTACCGTATAGTGGTCCGACGGACCAATCTCTTTTGTCAAAAACGAACCCTACATTCGTTACTTGTACACTTTACTAATGTGTCCCTTGGATCTCGACTAAACTTTGGATGACTAAGTTTTATACTTTTGTTCACTACGTTTCTGAATAAATTACTTCTTTACGACCATAAATAAAAACCTCTACGATATCTTAATTTTTTTTTTTTTGAAGTCAGGTTTAAATTTTGTTTAAATCATTGAAGTTATCCTCTTTTAAAAGGATAACTGACTCAATAACTATATCCTGAACTTAAATCCTGAAAGTGCCACCGAGTCTGACATTTCTTAGACGGTCGTTACGTCCTTTGTGTCCAAGGTAGAGATTCAGTCCTTCTAGGGGACTTCTTCCCTCACCGACGGGTAAGGTCATGAGAACGGATCTCTTAAGGAACTTGTCTCCTCGGACCACCCGAAGTCAGGTACCCCAACGTTTCTCAGTCTGTACTGACTTGCTGAGTGTGAAAGTCAAAGTGAAACTTCTGATTGAAATTATATCAGAAGGAATCTCTCTCCGAAAGGGGTTGTACTCGTCTCCGTCCTAGTCCTGAACTGGATATCGTCCTGATAGATCTGGGACTTTGACTATTTAGTTATCTTAAAAGTTCCCGGCCTCTCATCCACAATTTTTATGTAAAACCAGGTATTAGTTTATCCACTCGGCCACCTACTAACCCTGGTCTAGATCCTAAACTTGTCTAGATCCAGGCCCCTCTACACCGGCAAAATCTCCGTCCATTAGAGTCTCTGGTTTCTCCTCTACGTTCTAATGACTAGCCTTACTCCGTCCGGGAGTAAGAACCCCTTTACTTTATTGTCCGCTTCCATTTCTAAAAGTCTTCTTTCCACATCGTTCAATTTATACTTATTTTCCGTCGGAGTCGTTTTGAAAAGATTAGGACTTGTCCATAAAGTAAAGACAAGAACAACAAGGAGGATGGTCGGCGAGAAGGAGGAAGGAAGGGGGACTCACCTAAGATGGGTAAGTCTGATGACCTTGTCCTAGTACCACGGACCTGTAGAAACCCATTAACTGGGTTGAACCGACGTTTAACGGAAAGAGAACTAAGACAAGTTAAGGCTGGGTGGAAAAGAAAACTGAGTGATAACAAGTAACAGAAAATCTACTCCCTCGAGTTCTAAAGAGTAAGAACCCCGGGATGAGTGAGTCAACAAAAGTACCAGAGTTAGAGACTTGATAGAGGGACAAGACAGGGTTGAGGGTTTCGATCTCTCACGGAAAGGGACCTGTATGGGTTTCTTACTGTCAGTAAGTATAAAGACCTTTTATCCAATTCCTGAGTTAATGACATATTAAATGTAACCATTTATAACTACTATCACAATTATTATTACCGAATCTTTGATCTACGACACGAACCACGAAAAGTGTCCAAGACTTTAAATAAAGAGTGTCCGAAAAATTCCTCAATTCATATAGTAAGGATAAAATGTCTCTTACCTTCACTCCGTTGAAAATGTTTCACGTATCCATCGTTAGGTCTTACGTTTGTCCGTGAGACAGAGAACCTAGGTGGTAAAATTTGTCCGTGTCTTAGGGTCGACATCATTCTCTTGTGTTTTGAAGAACGACTATTGAATTAATCACTGGATTTAAAGATTTTAACTGAACTTTCCTCTGTGCTGACCAGAGTCTTAGGACCCAATCGACTTGGAAGTCCGTCGATTGATGATCTATATCAATCGGAATCTGAATTGGGTCGACTCGAGGGTCTCAAAACGTCTCATCTTCATTACTCTAAAGACCGGTTAAATAGTCCTTGGTCGCTCATGATCACTCATCTATTAATGAATGATCATAGTAGTCTTCAATCTAATAGTCTCCGAACGATCTACGAGTCGTCAGGAAGAAGGAAAAGAACCTGTGTATCTTTCCGGTATAAGGTGTCGGTGACAACATCAATCCAACCCCGATATACTGACCCAAGATCGGACGTCCCTGAAATTCGACTGTGAGTAGGAAGTACGTTCTTGTACGGGATCTTGTCGAGTGTCAGTACTCGTCTACATTCAAGGATTAGGGCGTTGTCAGGAACACTAGTTGTTAGAGGTTTCGGAGAGTCACAAACATAAGAAATACCCGGGGAATATTCTGGAGTGAGTAAATACCGAATGGTTTTGGGGTGATAAAAATAAATTTAACTCGTCAGACCGGGGTCGGACCCCTAGGGTTTTGTGACGTGGGTACCTGGGATTATATTCGAACACGAAGTCCAGGACGGACAAAAACAAACGTGAGACGGAACTGGAGGGAGGAGGTCCTGGACACTAATTGTATGAAGACCCGAAGTTGACCCATCGAGTCGACCATTCCTTAGACGGACTTCACGTCCTCTGGGGTCAAGTTAAGGACTCAGCCCTTCTANTCCAAGGTAGAGATTCAGTCCTTCTAGGGGACTTCTTCCCTCACCGACGGGTAAGGTCATGAGAACGGATCTCTTAAGGAACTTGTCTCCTCGGACCACCCGAAGTCAGGTACCCCAACGTTTCTCAGTCTGTACTGACTTGCTGAGTGTGAAAGTCAAAGTAAAGTCAAGTTAAGGACTCAGCCCTTCTAGAAGAACTCTTCCCGATCCGATTGGTAAGGTCATAAGATCACGAAGAGACCCCCGAGGAGTCTACCATTTCTTAGGTGGATACTAAGGTGGATACTACGTCCTCTGACCCCAAGCTAGGGACCCAACCCTTCTAGGGGACCTCCTCCCGTACGTTGGGTGAGGTCATAAGAACGGACCTCTTAGGGGTACCTGTCTCCTCGGACCACGTGATATCAGGTCCCCCAGTGTTTCTCAACCTGTGCTGACTCGTTGATTCGTCCACGAAGTTGATAAAATTAAAGAGAACACCAAACGACAACTTGGGGTCCAGTGGTACACCGTGAGGTAGAGGTGAGTTTTCTACGATTAAATTGTTTCAGTTTTGTCCTCCAACTGTCATGATTTCTCTCGGTCTCTGTTTCTGTCTCTCTTTCGGACTTACTCTTTCTTTCTTTTTCCCTTATTGACAATATTAAACATCAATTACAAGAACCCATATCAAAATTCTAATAAATAAGGGTTACCTTTCTTTTGTTCGATAAAATAAAATCCGTCTGTGTGTGTGTGTGTGTGTATACGAATAGACACAAATTTAAATCCTTACTTACGTTCAGTCGACACACTACATTTAGGAGAGGGTCCGTTTCTTCGTTGACATTTCCCTTGTTTCAGAAAATATAAGGAAGTACTCACGTAAAGGAGTGAGGTCACAATCTTAGTTGTTATCCTGGTTGTTTCAGAATATCCCGTCATTAAGTCACTTATCCTCAATATAACAGATACGAATTAACATAATTCTTTCTTCTGTAAACTACCGTATTCCCTGTATTACTCAACCTTGAAATTTATTTGTTATTTCAGTTCCAAATTTCTTCCGTTACGTTCTTGATTTGAAATTAATCGTTAGTACGGAATTAGACATCGTAAATATGGTCTCTAGGCCTTTGACTGGACTGTAAATGAAATAAGAAAGACTGTACAACTGTCCACGGGAACCTTTTCGCGTAAGGTTTATGGTGTTCACGTCTACAATAGTCGTTCAAACTCCCAAAATAACTGAATGATAACTATAGAGTAATAAATATTAGAGTCAAGATCGACGGTTCCCTCTCAAAATAATCCAACCACGTTTTCATTAACGTTAAAAACGTAACAACTTTAGACGGAAACTATAATCTTATGTAAGAATTTACACCAATACAATACGTAGTAAACTTACTTGTAAAGAGTGAAATACTAAAAAAAGGGATCACTGAATAAAGACAAATAAAATATACATAAAATCTGATACCTTCACTACAATCTATTTTTCGTTTGGACTCGTTAAAAGAAAAAGCTCAAGTTTTACCCATTAATTTATCGTCTCTGTTGAACGTTGTTACGAAAACCGGATCCTTGACGATTCCTTACATATCACGTCACCACCAAGTTCTTCAAAATGTTTCCTCTACTCCCGGAACTTCTACTCCGGTCGGTAACCTTCAACTGTCACTGGTTGACTCTCATTAGTGACTTCGACTAGGAGAATGTTGATGTGTTCTTCAACGGGGTTTTGAGTTGTGACTGGTAAGATACCAGTAAGTCGTAAACTTCGTTTAACCTTTCCACTTTTTCGAGTCATTCACTAACGGAGTACTTGACTGACGTTTAATTTTATTTACCAGTAAAACTTCACAGTAGAAAAGAATAAGATGTGTTGTTGTTGTTTGGTAAAGAATCAACCAAACACTACACACTATTCACCTAAAATATATTGTTGACCGTTACTGATCAAGTCACCAACCTGACTCTTCGAGGATTTCGGATTGAACGTGGTTTTTTTCCAGTACCAATGATAACCCACTAGACGACTGGCAGACTAAGTCATGTCGAAAGACGTAGGACCGTTTTGGTAATGTAGACTCTTCATACGAGTCGTTTAGTTACTCTACGTCGTTTGTAACGTTACGGACGTCGGTCGTGACCAGTTGTTTTACCCGGGTCAAGAAGAGGTGTTATGGACTGACGGGAACCGTGTTGGTTTCGAAGTTTGCAACTTGTCAAACCCGATACTGTAAAACGGAGTAGGTGGTATAGGTGGACTACAGAACGGTTGACTGATGGTGAGGAAGTTCGTAGAGGTGAAAAACATTCGATTCGTGAAGACGTTGGTTGTCCTACGTCTTTTACGTAAGATTCTCAAACAGTTCAGGGCTTCGTACCTAAAAATGTGATGTCTTTATTTATTTGTAAAGAGCAACTGTTTTTACACAACTAACATTACCCAGGATAAAACTAATTATTTCTACTCGGATCAATATCACTAAATTTTAAATAATAGATTGGACGTTAATGTAAGTATGGTTGGATCATACACAAGAAATACTGTTGTAAGTAAAGCAACCAACCTGTATATCTTAAGGGGACCTGTAGTAAAATACTCATATGGTATTATATAAATAGGTGGTACTACCCGTAAATTAACAAAATTTTGTAAACGGTAATATCTATTAGAGTATTACTTGTGACAACACGTATAAGGAACGTATATATATACTCAAAGAAATCCTAAAAGTTTCACAATAACGTCCTGACTTTCGTTCGTGTAAACGTTGTTTAATTCACTTCTAAATAAGAGGTCACACCGATTTGTTTAAATAAAGAAGTCTATAGAGTTATAGAGTCTTACCAGAACGAACTTCTTAAAACTTTTACAATATAAACGTAAAGAAATAACCTTTAAACCCGAAATAGAAGACATTTCTCGGACAAATGTAAGAAACAGTAAAAACGAGTGGTATACTCACTTCAACATCTTTAAGGAAAGAAAGAAACATCCTCGATATCCTTAAGAGTAGAAAACGGTCAATGTACGTAACGTTCTTAGAAAAGTGTCAGACAAAACAGAAGATTGAAACAAATATTGTCGGAGACAAAATACACAAATAGTAAAATTACACTAATTGAAATAATTGGAATTTAAGAACCTAAACATGAAAACACAGAACTAATTCTTTAAATGAACAATAGAATTTCATGTAAATGTTCCTGTTCATCTTAATTTAAATCATACAACACATTACTAGACCAAAATAAAAAGTATACCTGTTAGTCAACGGAATAGTGGTGAATAATTTATCGAATAGGTGAGGAATAATTAATAACGGAAGAACTTGTATACAGTCTAAAAGAATAAGTACACCAATATAAGGACCTAAACGATACTATAATGTAGCCAAAAGGAGCAGACAGTGATATGGTGCAGTGTGACAGGGTCCATTATATCAGAAATCTTGAAGGTTTCACCAACACGGCGGTAGTGTGGTTACTACGTACTTGCACGGAGGACAAGGTGTAGGAATAGTCGAAAACCACGGAGGCCACGAAACCTAAAACTGGTAAGATTATCCACACATTACCATAGAGTAATAACGAAGTTAAACGTTAAGGTGTTACTGTATACTCCGACTCGTAGAAAAGTTCAATAAGTCGTAAACAAATAGAAAAAACCACAGAAACCGGGTAAGAAATCAGTCCTACAAAGAAAAGAATAATGACTCTACATACTCAATAAAAATATCAAACCAATGTTTAAGAAATAGTCTATACAGAAAACGTTTATAAAGGAGGTTCAGACACCGACAGAAAAGTAAGAAAAATGTCATATAAAGTACTTCGTCCTCACGAAAAAAAAATTAGAATTAATATATAACAACATATCAACTAATTGTTACAACACAATAAAGTCCACATGTTGTCTTACTAAGTCAATATGTATATGTACATACAAAGTTACTGTAAATCGAATGGTTAATAAAGAAAGTCTTTAGTACGAAAATCACAACAAAGATTTTTCAGTAACGGTTTACATTACAATAGATCTAGAAAGTACAATAGAAGATTCTCAAAATACTAAAACATAAAATGTGCATTAAGACACTCAATCTTTCCATACTGTAGGCACAGAGAGTGGAATACTCTCTAAGTAGAAAAAAAAAGAACGTGCACCTGTAGGTCAACTAAGTGGCCGTAAACAACCTTTCCAATCTGAAAGAGGTGACATAACGGAGACGAGGAAACTGTTGTAGTGAACTGGTTTAACACACCGAGACTAAGACCTGAGACACAAGACAAGGTGACTAGACAGATAAGAAAGTTCCGTGGCACGATGGAACTGATCACGACGAAATTTTCAGAGAATAATTCAACCCTTCACAGTCAGGAGTTTGGCACGAGAAGAAAAAGAAATCACAATACAACTAATAATACCTGTAAAACTGAGAGGTATATTTAAAACCTCAATCAAACAACTATAGGTGTTGTATTACCTAAAACTAACCTTAACGTAACGTAAAAAAAATAATTCTTTTGACTGTAGAACTGTTATAACAGAAAAATAGGTACTCGTACTATATAGAAAGGTGAATAAAACAAGGAGAAATTAAAGAAAATATTTTCAAAGTATCAAAACGAGTGTATCTCGAACATGTATATGACAATCTGAGTATGGATTCATAAAGTAGAAAAACTTACCATTCATGATAACATAAAAATTAAAGTGTAACCACCGTTTACCCTTTCACTATTTAAAAATACATATCATTTGGGGAATGTATACTTGGAAGTTCAACACTTGAATACAGAGAGGTCAAAAGCCACGTAACCAAAAGGGAAACTGGAGTCAAAAGACTACCTAGATTCTTTTGAACAACTAAAACTTAAAAAAAGTCAAAAAACTAACAACAATCCCACCACACTACTGAAGATTCGAGAAATGTATGGTCTGGTCTTTGATCTTCAGGAATTAAAATAAAAATTGTACTTTATAACCTATAATACAAAAATTTCAATTATTTTATTCGAAATGTCGAAAAAATGTTAAATAAAAAGGTTAATTATCAATGAGTATGATTCGATAAAAATTTAAAGACACCTGTTGTAACAAAGGATATATAATACTAAAGGGAGACCAAAACTACGATCAAAAAATGAATTCGCGTAGAGAATTAGTTAAAAAATTATTCCCTGATACCCACCATTTAGAGAACTAAATAAAATTATAGACTTTTATAGAAATAAAAGGAACTAAAAAAAAAAAAAAATCGTATCGAAACCCTTCTTAGATCCTGAAGTCCACACGTACTTCACAACCACTAGTTACATAGGACATTAAATGTAATTAAGTACTCCGATCAACACAAGAAGTAGACGGGTACTCGAGTCACTAGTTGACGACCCAACATGACGGAACTCAAAATTTACTGTCATATTGACCCAAACACTAAGATTCAACTATCAATAAAAGGAAATCTTTAAGTTTCAATAATAAGACAAACAAAACCAATAAATAAAGGACGTACTATAATCCTCATAAATTTTAGATGAGTTCTTTATCGAACTAAAAAAATGAGTAGAACTCGAAGTCCGTCATTTAGATCCACACCAGGAATGGACTGAACCTCGTGAATACTTATACTTCGGTATACCTGGTTACCGAAGTTAGTACGATTTAAAAAAATTAAAATAAAGTGTTTTGACACATATAATTTTTTTTTTTAAATCGTAAAACCAAACCAAAATAAACCAGAAGAGAAAAGACAGTAAAAGTGTATAAACTAAATCTTCAACCGGAGTTAAATGATTAAGTAGAAACCCTCTAAAATTTAATATAAAGATTTTTTCATATACTGGTACGATATGAAGACGAATTTTATATACATACCGTTTTGGTTATGTCATAACATTTCATTTTATCTATTTATTTATTGTTTATACAAAACTAAAAGGAACTTTAAGTACAACTATTGAAAATTATATTATGTGTTTGGGAAGTTCCAGATTGGACCCTATTTAGAATGTCGAAGTAGAGTATGACAGGGGGATACAGGTATGACGTAAGATCTGTACAATTTAAAGGAGGATCAAGGTTTTATGTGTAATACAGTTTGTGTACTCGGAATTTTGTACAACTGTAAAGACAGAGTTTACTGGGAAGAAAATATGACCGACAAAAGATGGATTAGCAGAAACATAAAGAGATTAGAGGGGTAATTTCAATATATACGGACTGTGATACACGAACAGTACATTCTGACAGTAGTGATATAATAATAAATGTTTGTACAGTCAAAATAATGAATCTGGGATATGATAGATTATCTTGAAAGACACTACTCCAATTACAAGGTCTAGATGTCACAAGGTATCTCGGAACACACTACCACCTAGATATTACAGATTACACATCGGCGATTGATATACACCAATGACTTGTGAAGTTTATCCAAAATTACACTGACTCATTTAAAAATAAAATTAATTGAATTAAATTTACCAATGTGTATTAATCACCAATGACATAATCTCTCAGTTCAAGTTCTAAAACTTAAACTAAGTTTCCGTCTCCTCTACATAACTGATGAAAGAAACACTATGGGTCATTGATCAGGTATCACTTATGAGTGATATACCATTAATTTACTTCTTTATTCGTTTAAGATCTTCTATTTAATTATAAAGATGACTCTTCGACTTTTTTAATTCCCTTGTAAAATGATGAAATCGTCTTTTATTCGAGAATAAGAAAAATCAATCTAGATTTAGTACAGTCACCAAATCAAAAAGGTCCTAAGAATCCCCCTTTTTTTATCCCTGATTTCTGATCACATCAACTTTTCAGGTGTCTTTACACAAAGAGTGTTGACTCTCTAATAAAGTACAACAAAAGAGAATATTAGTAAAATCTTTTCCAGTCATAGTTTGGATTCACATTTGACCATAACAATTTAAAAGAAATAAATCTTTGGACGAAGGACCGTCCTTTTCCATCGACAAAATATAGGAATATGTATTATAGCTAACAGGGAGGAAGTCAGACGTTAAATTTTTCAAGAAAATAAAGATCAAATAAATCATCTCTTTAAACTTTAGGTAAACCCTGACCTTGTGGTTTAAAAAAAATTTAAATCAGAAAAAATAATTACAAGTCTAGTTTGTCCCTTTCATCAAAGTCCTTTTTGTTATTGTTGAACTTCAGTCGGAGAAGTAGTTCAAGGATCCAACCGAATACGACATCCTTAAAAATTAGGATACCCTCTTCGTCCTTGCTATACTTCAACGAAACCATCTTCATCATACGTCTTTCTTTACGACAACCCCTCCATTCGGTTATCTCACCTATTAATGATTTGAGACAAAACACGAACGTTCTCAAAGTCTCTAACATCAGGTTGGTACTTGACTCCAGAAGACCAAACTAGTGTCAAAATGATTTACTTGTAAAAATTACGTAAGTGAAAGGAAATAACTTTATAGATTCTAAACATTTCTTCCGTTTCGATGATATCTTGAAGTAATTTTAAGTAAAGACCTCGATACCAAGCAGAACCCTTAGAATTTTTAGTAAACTACGAGATTTCAAAAACCGAAGTGTCAGGTTACATAGTAAGTCTTACTCCATTTAATATGTTGGTATTGTTTGTCGGGAGTCTAAAGAGTCTAGAGGTTCCGAATTTGGAATTGTTTTCCATAAAGAACGAGTGAGAAGTGGAGAACACCCATCGTCCCCCGAATATCAGAAAGGAACTGTGTCCGACTGGGTCTAAGGTGGTACTGTATACGAACGTCCCTTTCCCCCACACCGGCTAAGATGACACCGGGAATTTTGATACGGGTCTTTACTATAACCACTACTAACGTCGTGAATGAACCTGTCTATGTCTACTAAGATACTAAAGTCTAAAATTTTCTTCATTTCTTCAACTTTAGATGGCACCGGAACTTTTTCCTCTCTTCGTTTATAGACACTCATCGGGTCACGACTGGTCTTATACATTAGTTTATATCACCTAAGGTTCCAAGTCATTTAAACCCAGTCTTTGACCGTATATGTAACACAGTAACAATCATAAATTATGACATTTCATTTAAAAATTATAGATTCTTCCCCAATATTATACTTCACTTTCAGTGAGTCAGTACAGACTGAGAAACGTTGGGGAACCTGATATATCAGGTACCTTAAGAGGTCAGGTCTTATGACCTCACCCATCGGAAAAAGAAGAGGTCCCCTAGAAGGGTTGGGTCCCTAACTTGGATCCAGAGGACGTAACGTCCGTCTAAGAAATGGTCTACTCGGTGTTCACTTTGGGTTCTTACGACCTTACCCATCGAATACGGAAGAGGTCGGGTAGAAGGACTGGGTCATTAGTTTGGTCCCAGAGGACGTAACGTCCACCTAAGAAATGGTTGACTCGATACTCCCTTCGGACAATACTCCAAGAAGGGTTTAAATCACTCATAAGGGTTTATGAGATCTTAAAAGAAGAAGTGTCCCAAAGACCTCTTTGCGACACATCGTCAGAAAAGTACTATCTGGTCTATTATATGAAAGAGTCGTCAAGAAAGTTAAATTGATTAAAATTAAATACTCAATGCATAGACTTTAAAAGAAATTTATATTATTTTTAGTTTATAAACTATATCTTTATATTATTCGTTAAAAAGGTTTTATCTAGTACCTACAGATAGACCTTGTCAAAAGGAGTCTTTCCAATATTTAATCTTACGATAACTACTTACAATTTCAGGTGTCATCATCTTCTATCTCATGTTGCAGATGAAGCTTACAGAGACTTCACAACTTTATAACAGGTGCCGAAATGGGTTTAGTGGATTTATACCATGAAGATTTAATTTTCAAACCCTCAATAAATCAAAAATTTTCGGAAGGTTTAACTGAATAGATACTCCCGTTACGTAATTTTTGATTTTTTTTTTTACAAGATATATGATGTACCAACTAATTTCAAGTAATTAAGAACGAGTCTTATTATATAAAACGATTAAACCTCTTTTTATATTGTAGAAATCATTGACAATGTACCGTATGACTTTGACCATAACCTTCAGAATCCCTTCCATTATCTAAAAGTTTATGAAAATTGTAGTATTTCTATAAAATAATTTTTAACTATGAAATAAAGTTCATATTTCTTAATAGTGTATACTTTTATTTTTATTTCGATTAATTACCCTCGTTAGAATCTGTATTACAGAATCTTTATTAATCTTAATTACTCAGTGGATAGACTTTAGAATAAGTCATCAGAGTGGGCAATCCTTATGTCGACACATAGTTCTTCGTTCAATACTTTTAACTAGAGTCCTCTTTTTTCAAGTCAAGTCAAGTCAAGTCAGTGAGTCAGTACAGGCTGAGAAACGCTGGGGATCTTAGCGTCGTGCGGTCCGGAGGGACAGGTAGTGGTAGAGGGCCTCAAGTGAGTCTGAGCGCAGGTAGCTCAGGCACTACGGTAGGTCGGTAGAGTAGGAGACAACAGGGGAAGAGGAGGATGGGGGTTAGGGAGGGTCGTAGTCTCAGAAAAGGTTACTCACTCGACAAGCGTACTCCACCGGTTTCATGACCTCGAAGTCGAAATCGTAGTAAGGAAGGTTACTTTAGGGTCCCAACTAGAGGGAGTCTTGCCTGACCAACCTAGAGGAACGTCGGGTTCCCTGGGAGTTCTCAGAAGAGGTTGTGGTGTCAAGTTTGCGTAGTTAAGAAACCGCGAGTCGGAAGAAGTGTCAGGTTGAGAGTGTAGGTATGTACTGGTGTCCTTTTTGATATCGGAACTGATCTACCTGGAATCAGCCGTTTCATTACAGAGACGAAAAGTTATATGATAGATCCAACCAGTATTGAAAAGAAGGTTCCTTATTCGTAGAAAATTAAAGTACCGACGTCAGTGGTAGATGTCACTAAAACCTCGACGGTTTTTAATTCAGACTGTGACAAAGATGACAAAGGGGTAGATAAAGGGTACTTCACTACCCTGGTCTACGGTACTAGAAGCAAAAGACTTACAACTCGAAATTCGGTTGAAAAAGTGTTTTAAGTATTTTATTCTAAAGAAATCAGTGTTTGAGTGTGGGTTTAATGGGAATAAAACGATTGTTGTGA
Source organism: Capra ibex (assembly GCA_006410555.1). Lineage (NCBI taxonomy): Eukaryota > Metazoa > Chordata > Mammalia > Artiodactyla > Bovidae > Capra > Capra ibex. The sequence goes on from SJYO01041852.1 coordinate 17,651,963, forward strand.
TTGATCCCAACAACAAACCAAAGATCAATGACTTTGACCCTAGTTGTAGACTTTCTCACCTTTAACGGTTTCCCCTTATATACAACTACCGTTACTCCTCACTTACCCGCCAGGTCTGTTCTAAGACAACTCACTTTATACGGTTCCCACGTCATCAGACTCTACTTAAATGAGTCTTGGTTTATTTGTTCTAATTAAGGATGACTACTAATGGGAAGAATCAGTAGTTTTTTACAATTAATAAAAGTCACGTCATCGACTCTTTAATCAAAAGACAGGAGTTAATGAAAAAAAAAAAATTTTTTCCTTTTTTCACCCATTCCGGACCTAGAAATTCAACAGTCTGAGTCGAGAGGTCTTACTAGGTCAGAGATTCCAAAATCAAAAAGGAGTAGAACCAGAACTCTTTGTTTGGTTTTTTTTTTTTTNATATCATTTTTTTTTTTTTTTTTTTTTTTTTTTTTTTTTTTTTGTTGGTTTGTTTCTTTTTTTGGGTGGTTTTTTCTTTTTTTTTTAGTAAAACTGGATATCCACCGTTATAACCATAATAAGTTCAGTTCGTGTTTTTCTACCCCACTTTTTTCCCCGTATTAAATTACCGAGTTTTTTCTATTATTTTAGACTTTAGGTAAAAACTACTCATATTTTACTGAACTTTTTAATTAATTCAAATGGTTGGAAGTATCTTAACCGAGAATGAGTAGTTTAAGGATAACTTAATATCTTAACTTAAACCCTTTTTCTTTTGAAAATTTATAAACAGGGTGACAATAACATGAAACTTACATAAAACAAATGAGTGTGACCAAACAATTTGACACTTGTTTTGGTCAAAAAGTATTGATATAAGGATCGTGGAAACAAAAGTAAATTCTTATAAGTCAAGTCAAGTCAAGTCAGTGAGTCAACACAGGTTGAGAAACGTTGGGGTACTTAGCGTCGTGTGGTCCGGAGGGACAGGTAGTGGTTGAGGGCCTCAAGTGAGTCTGAACGCAGGTATCTCAGACACTACGGTAGGTCGGTAGAGTAGGAACCAGCAGGGGAAGAGGAGGACGGGGGTTAGGGAGGGTCGTAGTCTCAGAAAAGGTTACTCAGTTGAGAAGTGTACTCCACCGGTTTCATGACCTCAAAGTCGAAATCGTAGTCAGGAAGGTTTCTTTAGGGTCCCGATTAGAGGAAGTCTTACCTGACCAACCTAGAGCAACGTAAGGTTCCCTGAGAGTTCTCAGAAGAGGTTCTGGTGTCATGTTTTCGTAGTTAAGAAGCTGCGAGTCGGAAGAAGTGTCAGGCTGAGAGTGTAGGTATGTACTGATGACCTTTTTGGTATCGAAACTGATCTGCCTGGAATCAGCCGTTTCATTACAGAGACGAAAACTTACACAATAGATCCAACCAGTATTGAAAAGAAGGTTCCTCATTCGCAGAAAATTAAAGTACCGACGTCAGTGGTAGACGTCACTAAAACCTCGGGTCTTTTTATTTCAGACTGTGACAAAGATGACAAAGGGGTAGATAAAGGGTACTTCACTACCCTGGCCTACGGTACTAGAAGCAAAAGACTTCCATAGTTATTTTAGGTTTAATATGACGGGTGATATGTGCTTATCATTAATACAACCGTTGAGACACTTGAGACACCTCTTGGTACCCTGGTGGGTCGTTGACCAGGGGTCTTGTGAGTCACTCAAAGACTTCAGGGAACTCTATTACCAATACACGTACGATCGAATTTCCCATTTTTCTCGGGAATCGTGAGATTATTGTTACACAAAATTTACAAACTTTCAATTCCATCATGGAGAATTTCACATATTTGGGTTTATGGTTAATCAAGTTGTATTTTTAGAGTATCGTGGAGAGAAGACTATGAGGGGGAACCCTTGTTCATGACCAAAGACAACTCTTAGTAAACATAGGGGGTATGAGGGGGATGTTAAATGAAAGGATGTCAAACCTATATCATAAAAGGTAAAAGAATATTTTAATATTACAAATAATACGTCGACAAAAGAGTAGAAGTAAAATCTTTGAGACTATACGAAACAGAGAGGTTCTATTAGTAATGTTGGGACTTCTGTTACTCAAATACAACTACTTATCTTTTGTTTGTCCACACACACACATGTCCGTTCGGTACGGACTCTCTCTCTCTATATATTCTCAAGTTACCGTACCGTACTCTCTTTCCAACCGATTGTTAGAAACCTTTAGAAATTCCTTGTTTTTATTCGTCATACGCCATAGAGAGTGGAAGATCTGGACTTTATAGGTTACACCATCGGTGTACACCACAAAATATAGTTTTGATTTTAATTTGATTTCTAAATTAAGGAGTTGGTGTGTTCGGTGTAAAGGTCACGACTTATACACGTGCATTGTTGACATAACGCACCACGTCTATCTCTTACAGTAGTAGTGTCTTTAACCCATCACGAGGAGATATTCAAGACACCCACTACTGGAGGATAGAAACGTAAGGGGGCTACAGATTACTTTGGAACATACAGTCTCCGTAAGCCTTTTATAAACAACTAATTTCTATATTTTCCTTTAAAAACCTTTTTCCATTTTTTATAGTCTCCAACAAACCAAAGAATAATGTCTCTAATACATTATGATGTATATATTATATATATGACATGTCCATATACGACAGACAAAAATCACGATGAAGATCAGACTAGATACGAAGGAAAAGTGGAAGAAATGTCTGAGTTGTATCGTTTCAGAAAAGAGACTTCAACATACGACGTTTCCCAGTTGAATCAGGGTTGTTACAGAAAGATACTTGTGAGGTTTCTAACTGGACCGTAGAAACAAGGCACGACATGAGAAATTAATTGCAATTAATTAAGTAAGGAAAAACTTAAAAGTTAAACGGATCTACTCCGTAATATTTAATCTTTTACATTGTATAAGTCTAATATTAAATTTCACGAGAGTCGACTATCAATTAATCGAACTAAGTCCTTCCTATTTGGTTTTCTTACTTAAAAATTACGATTAAATTTCCTGTAATCAACGATACCCGTCTCACTAATTTTACGGTGACAAACTTCGTCTTTTTAATCTTACATTGTCGTCACGTTGGTATCTACTAGTCGCCAAAACATAGACACAACTCTACCATTCTGGAAGGAAGTGGACGGGTGTCTTCTCGAACTACACAAGACTTCCCAACGAAACCAGACTGGTCCTGTATATTACCCGTTTAACACTTAAAAGAATAGAAAGTCGTACCAAGGTAGGTAAATAGAAATCCTTACATACTTTGGTCCATTATGTAGAGTAAGATCGTACAATGACTCCTTACATAGTCTAGTGTCATTGTACAATCTTACTCTACATAAATGGACCGAACTACGTAAGTACTTTTCGTCGTCCCCAACTATGGTCTAACAGGATGTAAAATTTGTTGGTGAACATATCGAAAACAATCTGCGGTCCACGACAGGATTCGTAAAATGTTTACGATTGGTAGTATTGTTTAGATACTCGAAACACGATATTAGTGGTGTCAAATAATCTGTCTTTTAACTCCGACTCTCTAAAATTCGTCAAACAAGTTCCAGTGTATCCACCATCCACAGTCTAGGGTCTAAACTTGGGTCTGTCACACTGAAGACCTCTTCCTTTGTCGTTGGATGAGGTTATAAAAACAGACCTCTTAGGGTACATATCTCACCGGATCACCCAATGTCAGGTACCCCAGAGTCTTCTCAACCTGTGTTGAATCTCTGATTTTGTGTTCGTCACACTGAAGTCACTAACAGGAGAATTTATCTTTTATGAAGGTTACGTCTAATAATCGTCATTTTCTACCCTAGGTGACAACCGTTAGTCACATGCCAATGTTACATGACAAACTAATAGTAGTTTCTATGACTCTGTGAGCTCTTGTCTCTGTATTACTTTACATTCTTCTACTCCTGACGAATGAGATATAAATTTCTAAGAGTTCTCCTAGTCGTTCTACAGAGATTTCGACGGTTTATTAATCGTCTTTTTGTTTCCGTATTTTGAATTTAATAAGGAAAAAGTGAGTTAATAAGTTTGTAACTTTTTATTATGTTATTTGGACTATAACCAAACTCACGACCAGTATTAACCTGTTTTTTATGTGAGGAAGGGGGAGTGGTGGGGGGTGGGGGCGGAGGACGAGTCGTCCTCGAAGACCAGTCGACCACTTTTCCTAAGTATGTTTCCGTTAAAACGATATCATACCCTGGGGTTTCTTTCTTGTGACTTAGTTTCTGATTTTCCCTGTTCTCATCCCTCTCAAATGGGTGAATAGGTCGCTTCTCATGTCCTATCCGTTTAAAAGTCTCCTCCATTCTAAACTTGAGTCTGAACTTCTAGAGACTCTCACGTGCCAGAGGGTTAGAACTGGGACGACGAAAAACCTAAACCCTCGAGAAAACACCACCTCCTGACCGGACACTAACGTCCTACCAATCGCCGTGAGACCGGGTGGACGGTGGACGACCATCATGGTGAGAGGTTCAATACTGTCAATATTTAACGAAAATCTCTTTTGACCGGGTTCAACTCTCGATGACTCAATCCTCGTATACAGGACCATTGACAGACCCTTCTCATTTTTCTCTCTCTGGTGAAACCCTTGTTTCCGTACATTTATTTGTTTGACCCACACACTCCACGTCATACCGTCACTCACCAAAAAGACTACTACCTCCTCCTTTTTTACACACCACTGGAGTTCTCTCGGACATCGTTTGTGTTCACCCGTCCTCTTGACTTCCTGTGACACTTAGTACTCAGACTCACCCCGACGGAGCCGGTTGAGCCCCTTGGTTACGGTCATATGTGTGGTTAATCCGCCAACGTTTATCTAGAACTACTGAGTGAGACCCGCTTTTCCGACGTAAGAAGGTTTTCCGTTCGACCTCCGAAGGATTGGTAACATGTCGAGAAAAGATTTCCCTCGGTCAGTACCAAGTCGGACCCTTCTCCTGACACCTCAAGTGGAGTCAGAAATTCGGTACGGGTGTCTACCGTAATCAGATACACTACCTGAAAGAAGTTTAAAAGGTCGTAGCCTCATTAATCTTTCCGGTGGAATTCTTGATCTTAACGACCACTTAACTCGACGTCCTCAACGAACATATAAAAACTCTAATTAAGAAATAGTCAACGAAGCAAACGATAATAAAAGAGGGGAAGACTTCCGACAGAAAAGTGGAACGAATATCAAAGGAAACAACATGTCTTCGAAAATTAAAATTAATCCAGGGTAAACAAATAAAAACGAAAATCAAGATTATAAGACCCTCCACCCAGTATCTCCTAGGACGACACTAAATACAACCACTCACAAAACGAATACAAAAGGAGATCCTCAAAATATCAAANAAACTCTAATTAAGAAATAGTCAACGAAGCAAACGATAATAAAAGAGGGGAAGACTTCCGACAGAAAAGTGGAACGAATATCAAAGGAAACAACATGTCTTCGAAAATTAAAATTAATCCAGGGTAAACAAATAAAAACGAAAATCAAGATTATAAGACCCTCCACTCAGTATCTCCTAGGACGACACTAAATACAACCACTCACAAAACGAATACAAAAGGAGATCCTCAAAATAACAAAGACCAGAATTCAAATCTAGAAATTAGGTAAAACTCAAATAAAAACACACACCACAATCTTTCACTAGATCAAAGTAAGAAAATGTTCACCAACTGGTCAAAAGGGTCGTGGTGAACAATTTCTCTAACAGAAATGAGGTAACATATCAGAACGGAGGAAACACTCTCTATTCCACAGGTCTCCACACACCTAAATAGAGACCCGAAAGATAAAACAAGGTAACTAGATATAAAGACAAAAACACGATCATGGTATGACAGAACTACTGACACCGAAACATCATCTCGGACTTCAGTCCGTCCAACTAAGGAGGTCAAGGTAAGAAGAAAGAGTTCTAACGAAACCGATAAGCTCAAAAAAACATAAAGGTATGTTTAACACTTTAATAAACAAGATTAGTCGTCTGTTCACCTATTCTTTCGACACCATGTATATGTGTTACCTCATAATGAGTCGGTAATTTTTCTTAGTAAAGATTACACCACCTACTTTGACCTCGGATAATATGTCTCACTTCATTTGGTCTTTCTTTTTGTGGTTATGTCATATGATTACGTATATATACCTTAAATCTTTCTACCATTGCTATTGGGACATACACTCTGGCGTTTTCTCAGTGTCTATATATGATGTCAGAAAACGTGAGAAACCCTCTCCCCCTCCCACCCTACTAAACCCTCTTACCGTAACTTTGTACATATAATAGTATACACTTTACCTAGTGGTCAGGTCCAAACTACGTACTATGTCCCACGAGCCCCGAACACGTGACCCTACTAGGTCTCCCTACCTTACCCCTCCCACCACCCTGCCCCCAAGTTCTGCCCCTTGTGTACATGTGGGCACCGCCTAAGTACAGTTACACACCGTTTTGGTTATGTTATAACATTTCATTTTTATTTTTTATTTTGGTCGAACTTGTAGACCTTTTTTTTTTATTTTTTTTTGTTTTGTTGTGTGTGTGTGTGTCTAATCTCAATGAATTTTTTATTTTATTTATTTTATTTTAACAACTACTTACTCGGTGGGATAAACTCATCTAAAAGGTTCCATTAACTACTTTTAGGGTAAATCACGAAGTCATACGGAGAAAACTTGAAATAAACAATAAATAAATATAAATATAATGGAACGTAACGTAAGAATCTTGTCTCTTTTTGGATTAACACAAAGGGAACTACTGAATTCCCCCAACGACATCAGTGACCCCATCACAGAGATTTTTATTAGATTACATAAAGTCCCGGAAACCGTCAAATTTACCCAGTCAATGACGTCGACATAAAAATTTAAAAGACAGAGTAATAATATCTATCTACGGTCTATATTTAAAAGTGTTGTAAGAGTAAAACAATAATGGAAAACGGTAGTAATTTTTTATGAAAAACTAGTAAAGGACTATTTGTATTGATTCAAATGATCCAAATATACATTTTATCAACTATTTAAGACTATTATTTGTGTTTGTAAATACATCACAAATGATATATGGTCCGTCACAAGAGTCAATTTTTAAAAAGATACCCTTTTCACAAACCCGGAATCATGTACTTCAAAGATGTTGAGTAAAACATCAAGTACAGCTACAACACTTCTAAATTCAACGATCCTCAAATTGTAAGTTGAAAATTATTTTTCCTAAGACAATTATGTGTACTACACTGAACCATTAACGATTTGAGTCTTCGTCTGATATAAAAGTCATTAGACCCTGAGAAAAGTCATTTCCTCGTTCTTCATCTCACTCTAAGAGATTCTCCTTTTATGGAATCCGGATTCTGAGCACGTGCGTAAGGTCTAAGTATTGAAAACTCAAGAAATTTTGTTCTTCGGTGAATATACGAGGGAATAGTTTACCGATTTTGTATCAGAGACTCAGGTCCGTCTAGTTCTTTAAGTTCCTAGACTTCGTTTACTGTTCACGAAGTCCTGTTACACAAGTGTTCCGGACCTTTCTTTACGACCCCCCAACGGGAGAGAAGGACACGGTGTAGTGTTGAAGACCATCCTTTAGTTCTTTCCTTTGGTCCGTTGGTGCTACTAATCAGTGTTCCTTCCTCTGTCGTTCCAAAATTTCGGTTGTCGACGTCTTGTTACCCTTGACACTTTCCGATAAAAACAAACCAAAGTTTTTACTCAACTTGGACCACCTCGACTGTCACAAGAGACGGACGAGAGAGAAGAGAATGATTTTCATCTTTCAAAGGTACGGTTTTTTTATCAATAGAAAAAAGGACGAAGTCCCACTAATTTTACGGTGATACGAGAAAGTAGAAGTACAAATAGAGTTTTACTTGAAGAATACTTGTATTTTTATAAATTTACATGTTTTTACTGTTCATAGACAATAACACAAAGGTGACGACGACAAAGCGACGATAAATTTTCCGACCCTAAACCTTAGGATTTGTACCTTAATATTACAGAACCCCTGGAGGGAACCGTTATCTATACCTTTCTTTATCGGTTTCCGGAAGTGATCGTCTACCGAATACGTCACCAAGAGTACGAAAAAACAACAAAAACAAAACAAAAATTAAGGTTTACCGTGGTATTGTTTTTATTTTTGGGTGGATTCTTTCTATACTAATAAGGGAGTCAAAAAAGGTCACGTAAGGTTTGACGGGGTTTGACGTCTACCTTAGAAATGTTATAGTTTAGTCTTTTATTTTGAAACATGTCTTAACGTTTTGAGTGCTTTTTGACGACGGTTGAATAACCGGAACCTGTTTGACAAAGACCCAATCCGTTATAGAAGGGTTAGTGGTCACCAAGAAGTCTCGTCTGGACTGAATTCCTCTAGTTTATGTAAAAGTATTAGAATTTGGTCGAGAAACTCGACTTTCAAGGTTTCGTCGGTAGGTCACTCACGTTTAAACTATCTCCCCATGACTTTACTAAAACTATCCGTACATGACGATCAAGTCAATCACGATACCTCTTCTATCCTTTGAAGTGTGTGTAAGAGAACCTCCCTTCAAACAGAGTCTTAAGGTCTCTCCACCTATGTTGATCTTGTCAAGATACAGAAACCGTCCTCGGTACAGTCTCCCTCTTTTTATGTTTATTCGTTCTCATGTCTTATGCAAGGTACCCTACTTCCTCATACCCTTTTCTCTACACTTGTCCTCCTTCCCTACTCGTCTTTCTCAAGGATATTTAACGAAGACTGAGGACTCATAAGAAGTCAAGAAGAGACGGAGAATCGAAAAGATTGTAGAGACTCTAAACTTACTGGACAAAACTTGGGGAAAAAGATTGGATCGTCGTATCCGTGTTTCTAGTACTGAAAAGATCACCTACAAGTTACGAAAACAGCGAGACTTAAGTTAAGTAAGATTAAAAAAAGACCAATTAAAAGAAGGGACACCCGGACGATATAAAAAGATAACCTATGTTATTTTACAATTTTACACGTTAGGTATATCAAAGAAACCTAAAATGAAAATTCGTCTCGTAGTTCTTACGAATCCCTCTAACCCTAACTGTACATGTGTGACGATATAAGATTTTTTACCTATTGTCTATTTTTAGAGGAAATATGGTGTCCCTTGAGACGAACTTCAATACACCGTCGGACCTACCCTCTCCTTAAATCCCCTCTGATCTATGTACAGATACCGACTCAGTAAAACGATACATGAACTTTGATAGCATTGTAATAATTAGTCGATATAAGGTTATATTTTATTTTTCAAATTTTAAATTAAACGTTGATTTCGTAATTCAAACATCATATTTAATTTGACAAGTTTCACTTTTTTACGAAGTTTTTCAATCTCGAGTAAGAGGAGTTCTCATCGTAGACTTTTCCGAAAAGTAGTCAAGGACGTAGAATTCGAGGGGACTCGACTGAAAATAGGAGGTATCGGACCAAGAAAACAAGTCTAAGACACTCGATAAGATTATGTAAGGGAAAGATAAACGGTTCAAAACGACACTAGTAATCTAACGTAACAGAAGGACGACGACGACGACGATTCAGCGAAGTCAGCACAGACTGAGACACGCTGGGGTATGTATCGTCGGGTGGTCCGAGGGAGCAGGGACCCTAAGAGGTCCGTTCTTGTGACCTCACCCAACGGTAAAGGAAGAGGTTACGTACTTTCACTTTTCACTTTCACTTCAGCGAGTCAGTACATGCTGAGAATCACTGGGGTACCTGACGTCGGGTGGTCCGAGGAGTCGGGTACCCTAAAAGGTCCGTTCTCATGACCTCACCCCACGGTAACGGAAGAGGCCGTAGCAGAAGGATCTACTGGTGAATATGTTGGTGTCATATTCATCAAAATCAACTTTATAAGACTGGAGTCCGACTATATGTGTCACAGTTAAACGTCACCAAATACATCCTTTCTTTCTCTTTCTTCCTCCCTCCCTTTTCCTCCCCCTCTCCCTTTCTCTATCTTTTCCTCTTTTTCTCTCGTATTTCCTTCTTGATTCTAATCCTTCGGTCAATAACGTCCTGGTCTCTTCACGTCTAAGTTATTTACTGTATAACATGGTGAAGACTATGTATTTGACAGGGGTAAAAGTATGAATAAAACAAATCATCAATAGATGTCTAGTTCTGGACGTATTGTTGGACTTTCAGTGAGGTAGTAAGGTGTCTGGTCATCTCAAATAGACCTATCTGTCAGTCTCCGTTTCAGAAGTTTGAATACACTAAACGGTTAACATTTATTAAATTATAAATCGAAAAGACTCTTTTCGTTACCACTCGAACCAGATAAATTTGGTAAAAGAGGGAAAATTTTACGATGAATATGAAAATTTTAATATGATATATAGAAAAATAAAATATAGGAAATCGACAAAAATAGAATATACGGAGAATTCATATAATTTTACAATGGTGGACGACAAAAAGACGATAAAAGGATAGTATAAAATCAATCAACCTAGAAAAGATCATTATCATAAGAATTCTCTCCGAACATACTTACTATAAGATACTCAAATACGTCTATACAAACTTTTTTTATTACAAAAAGATATCAAAATATGAATTCCCTGTCAGACTGATCCATATTTTTCGAACCCAGTATCAAAGAAAGGGACGTTCACAAAGAAGTGATAGAAGCCCATCTTTTAACGGTTCCCTTCAGACTTTATTCAACTAAAAGAAAGTGAATTTTAATGGAAAAGGGACGACGGGTTTCTAAGAAATAGAAATTGGAAAAGAAACATTAAAAAATTTTTTAAGACAAAGTCATAACTACTAAGACACAATATCACAAAGGGAAAAGACCACTAAACAAGGAGAAATCCTCCATCTTCTATGTTCGGGAAGAAATTCCCGAAGAGACGATCGAGTGAACCATTTCTTAAACGGACGTTACGTCCTCTGGGACCAAGTCAAGGACCCAACCCTTCTAGATGACCTCTTCCCTATCCGATGGGTGAGGTCATAAGAACCCGAAGGGAACGCCGAGTCGACCATCTCTTAGGTGGACGATACACCCTCTGGACCCAACCCTTCTAGGGGACCTCTTCCCTTACCAATGGGTGAGGTCACAAGACCGGGTCTCTTAAGGTACCTGACAATATCCGGTAACCCAGTGTCTCTCAGTCTGTACTGTCACTGAAAGTGAAAAGTGAAAGTGTTAAAGAAATAAATTCTTTCAAAAGAACTTAATAAAATTTTATAGGTAAGAGAAGGTAACAAAACCAAAAGAAACCCCAATGTTAAGACACTTATCACATACATAAAAAAGGTAGAAAATACATAGTATAAGAGAAGTCAGGAAAAGTATAGAAATAAAGACAAGTAAAATTAAAGTAAAGTAAAAGAGTGTACGTAGAGAATAAAACGAAAGAAACCAAAATGATATGGAACACTAGAACATCAAAACAAAGGTTTTATTAAGAAAAAGAAGGTAAAGGGGGTTTAAAATAGTCAAAAAGTGAAATAGTGGTATACAGATCTGTAGGTCGAAAAGAAGAGGTCCGTACAGAAGGACTTGGGAACATAAAGGAAGTACCGATATTTATGAAGAAATTATCTTTCCAACATAACACTAAAATAAAAAAACTCCGTTATAAAAAATGATCTCTTAAAAGAAAGTCTTATTTCGTAAGAGACAAAAATATCGTAGAAACTCTTCGAACATAATTAAAGGATCCCGACGGTATCTTTTCATGGTGTTTCATCTACCGAATTTTATTGTCTTCAAATAACATGGTATCAAAACCTCTGATCTTCAGGTTTTATAGTCTAACCGGTACAAGGGAGACCTTTGACATCTATTCTTAGGAATCGAAAATCACCAAACGACCCTCAGAAAGTATAGAGAATTAAGTGTCGACGTTATGAAGTCAGTGACGGAGGTAGTAGGGTCCCGTATGAGAAAACCACAGAGACACAGAGAATATTCCTGTGTTCAGTAAAACGTAACTAACGCGGAGTGAGGTTACATTGAAGTAGAATTGTAGAATTAATGTAGACGCCTTTCCAGTATAAACCTCCATCATCGCCAATCGTAAAGTTGAATAGAAAAACCCTCTGTGTTAAGTTGGACTTCGTCCTACGACCAAATAAAACAATGACAACAAAAATGAGTCTAAACTTACTTAACTTAAAAAGCTCTTCCATAATAGTCCTGAGAAATTAACTCCACATCCATCCTTCCACCCCGATTTCTAAACCTTATCAACTAATTTATACCAGGGGGACACGTCGGTACGTAGATAGACGGAAAGTCTGGATCGGATTCTGGTACTTGTGACGATGGTTCTCGTGTCCGGGAAAGAAGGTTTCACAGGAGAAGAGAAACTTTCTACCACGAAAAAATCTAGACGGTGACGGTCCCAGGGACCCCTGAAAGTAATGGAATACAGTGTCGTCGGTGTCATTAACACGGGGTAACCTTTAGACGGAATGACGTCATCAAGGATAAAATCTCCCCCGAAAGGAGATATCTTCAATTACGAACGACAATTAAAACTCTAGACCGGGTCACTCAGGTGGAAATAGGAGAAAAAGTGAACTGTACGAAGATATCAAAAGGAACGTCTAAAACGACTAAAATAAACGAAAACGAGTGTTTATGTTAAACCTCAAAAGTTTATAAGAGAGGGGATCAAAGTAACTTCTCCGTCGAACATCTGAAAAGGAGGGATGTGAGAAATACGCAGAGAAAAGAGAGGATCTTCTCTTCTTTCATCTGAACCCTGATTTAACGATAGTTCAAGGACGACCCAGCTCCTTGAGAACTTGACGAAGGATGGTTCTCTTCCCATTCACTCGTTGTACCTAAGAAGAAAAAGGAAGGAATACGAGGAAGAGAGGTGAAAGAAGATAAAAAAAAAGAAAAACTTTTTACTTCATAACTCGAACCTAGACTCAAATTAACGAAATCTAAGTGTGACCGGTTATTTTTAAAAACGTTATTCCCCTTACAAGAAATAGGTACGAAAGGTTATACCATCGGTGACCGGTGTACTCCGATGACTCGTGAATTTTACACCGATCACATGGATTCTTTGACTTGAGAATTAAATTAAATTATTTTGTTTAAATTTACCGGTACATGTCAATCACCAATAGGACATCTAGTCACGTCAAAATCTACTACCCACCTCCCTTCATGTTCGATCTTTCTCTCCTAGTTCCTTATTTTTCGTCTCTTCTGTATCCCTACGTACCTACTACCTTATTGTTGCTTCATTTCTATTTCTACTTTCTCCTTATTTCTACAGATCCACCCTAAATAACCCATTAAAATATATTGTACACTACATTTTATTGATTGAACGAAAAGTTCGTTTTACGTTTTAAAGAAGATTTATTGAAACTATATAAATGAAAACCAACACGATACAGAAGCAACGACACGTGTCCGAAAGAGATCCCAACCACACACCTAAAGAGTACCGCCACCGAAGAGAACACCTCGAGTCCGAGATCCGTGCACCCTAAGTCATCGATACCACGTAAACGAATAAACGGGGTATCGTAAAACTTAGAAGGATCTTATCCCTAGTTTGGGGAAAAGGGACGTAACCATCCGGTTAAGAATTTGTGACCTGTGGTCCCTTCAGGTTTTCATTTCAAAGAATAAGAATGATTATGCAAACCCTTTGATGAAATAAAACTTCTTACTTCTCTTTACGACAACACGAGGTTTCAACGACACTCCGACACGCAAACCCAGGCCAGTATATCTCTGATGTCATAAGGACTAACGTCAATAATTTTATAATAAAGGATTCCTTATCTCACGAATGTGAGACAACTAATACACCTAGTGGTGTTTGACACCTTTTAAGAATCTCTACCCTTATTGTCTGGTGACTGGACGGAGAACTCTTTAGATGTACGTCCAGTCCTTCGTTGTCAATCTTGACCTGTACCTTGTTGTCTGACCGAGGTTTATCCTTTTCCTCATACAGTTCCGACATATAACGATGGGACGAATAAATTAAACATACGTCTCATGTAGTACTCTTTACGACCCGACCTACTTCGTGTTCGACCTTAGTTCAACGGTCCTCTTTATAGTTATTGGAGTCTATACGTATTGGTGGGAATACCGTCTTTCACTTCTCCTTGATTTTTCGGAGAACTACTTCACTTTCTCCTCTCACTTTTTCAACCGAATTTCGAGTTGTAAGTCTTTTGATTCTAGTACCGTAGACCAGGGTAGCGAAGTACCCTTTATCTACCCCTTTGTCACAGTCTGAATAAAACCCCCCGAGGTTTTAGTGACGTCTACCACTAACGTCGGTACTTTACTTTTCTCCGAATGAGAAACCTTCCTTTCAAAACTGGTTGGATCTGTCGTATAATGTTTCGTCTCTGTAATGAAACGGTTGTTTCCAGGTAGATCAGTTCCGATACCAAAAAGGCCATCAGTACATACCTACACTCTCAACCTGACACTTTTTTCGACTCGTGGTTTCTTAACTACGAAAACTTGACACCACAACCTCTTCTGAGATCTCTCAGGGAACCTGACGTTCCTCTAGGTTGGTCAGGTAGGATTTCCTTTAGTCAGGACTTATAAGTAACCTTCCTGACTACAACTTCGACTTTGAGGTTATGAAACCGGTGGACTACGTTTCTTGACTGAGTAACCTTTTCTGGGACTACGACCCTTTCCAACTTCCACCCTCCTGTTTCCCTGTTGTCTCCTACTCTACCAACCTACCGTAGTGACTGGACTACCTGTACTTAAACTCCTTTGAGACCCTCAACCACTACCTGTCCCTTCGGACCGCACGACGTCAGGTACCCCAGCGTTTCTTATCCAGTGCTGACTCGTTGACTTGATGTGACTTGACTCTCCCGAATGTTTACCCCTCTGTATATAACGGGTGATTTAACTTCAAAGGTCTCAAACCCATTCCCACACTCGGTCCTTCTATGTGTAGACGTTTTCCCTGAATTCCACAAAACATGATAAGCTGCGTTCTTAATGGAGTGTATTTTCTTTATCTCTAATCTTATATTACCAATAGAGGAGGTTGTACCTTCGGACCCTTCATTTAGAAAAGTCCCTTGTATTTAGAAAAGTCTTCTGTCTATAAAGGTAGTAACAATCAACTCGTAAAATCTATAACTTGATTATAATTCATAAGATATCAATCATAACATTAATATACTGCTAAAAAAAGAGGGTAAAGACCGGTAACTATTCACCCCCGGTACCGTCACTCACTCCTCAAAGTAGTCGTTTAGTTTGCAAATTTTTTTTATCAGACTTTATATATTAATGTTCACATTTATTGTGGGTATGATTTATGGATGGTTTATGTTCCACAATGATGGTAATTGGGTTCTTATGGTACTAGGGTAAGTAGTTTAGAACATTTTCGTATATCAAGGACGACCAAAAAAATATACGATTTATAAGTGAAAAATTCCATGTAAGTCATAGTCGAGTATGTTAGCAAACAACGATTCTTGTTTACTGGGGTTACTTCTTACACAATGTATTTATTCGGTAGTGACGAAACCAAATGAGATCTAACTGTGACATACACACGATGATAAGTGTAACCGTTTCTTTTAGTATATGTATAGTTTGATTAGGAGATAACAGATTGTGACTTTACGTTAAGTTAACAAGGGGAAAATTTTATAGATTAGTATATGATTGTGTTTATAGACCTAGTTTTGTATTTTCTCAAAAATACTCGGAACCCGACAAAAGTGGTCATGAAACTTTATAAAACGAGTGGGGACTACACGACTACCAGGATAGAACAAAGATACCGTTAGGGAAGTCAATAATATCGAAGTTGTAAAGACTTTATTTTATTTAGATAGACAAGTGTGACACCGAGTCACCATTTCTTAGACGGACGTTACGTCCTCTGGGTCCAAACTAGGGACCCAGCCCTACTAGGGGGCCTCTTCCTTTACCGTTGGATCAACGGACCTCTTAAGGTACCTGTGTCCTCGGACCGTCTGACATCAGGTACCCCAGGGTTTCTCGGCTTGTACTGACTCACCGTTTGTGTGTGTGTGTGTGTGTGTGTGTGTGTGTGTGGACAAGTGTGATCTCTTCATGTCTTCTTTTTACTGATAATATTTGATAACAGTTGGAGTTCTGGGACTCAATGGGTGTCTATTTGGGTTCACCTGAAGTAGTTGATATAAACTAATAGTTCTTAGTAAGTCGGTCATTCGAATTTAAGGAGTGGATTGACAAAATCGTCCTTCTAAAAAGTCACTGTTTTTCAGAAAAGTCGTCGGGGTTTAACACTTTGTCTAATACCTAGTTTAAAATGTAGTCAAAGTCCGTCCCATTACAAAAATTTCTGGAGAATTAGGATAAACTATTTGACCGAGGTTCACGAAAAATAGGTGAATTTGCTATGATTTTAGGTAATGAGACCTTGAACATTGGTCGACTCAAATACATAATGTTTAGGTGTCTATATTCTTCGGGTTTTGGGTAATCGACTTCTGAATTTGTTTATCCACTATATACAGTACGTACTCCTAATCTGGAGTAGGAAGTTTATTTAACTATCAATTATTATGAGGGGTTAAAACCGTATTTTATATTCGAGTAATGAAGTCTGTGGTAACTAAGCCCAAAAATTTTACTAAATAAAACATAAACTTGGTACTAGATAAAAAAAAGTACAAGACTCTCCATTTACTGTTGATTTGTTTTTCTCCTTTAATAGTGCTGGACAAAGTCTTGACAAATTTTGTATCATTCCCTTCACTAAATCTTTTATTACCTCTTTAACGTTAGTTGGAAATGGAAATAGTCCCGTCCAGACTGTGGAGACGTTCGTTCCACACAACATAAGAAAAGGTTTAGGTATTGAAACTGTAAACGGTCATATGTCCGGAGACTGGGAGTCAGAGAAGGACGAAAACAGTGGAGATTAATGACGGGTAAAACAAGGGGCTATTCGAATAATTTTCGACTCGGACGAGAGTGGTAGAAGTGAAGGGTAAGTAAGGAATCGAGTGACATTACATAGAAGTAGTAGAAGGTAAAAAAAGATAATCCAGTTTACATTATAACTACATCGGTTTTTAGTCACATACGTAAGTTCTGAAATAATAACCAGGAGAGATGAGTCCATACGGAATCTATACGTATTGGAGTCTATACGTCTACTGTGGTGGGAATACCGTCTTTCGTTTCTTCTTGATTTCTCGGAGAACTACTTTCAGTTTCTCCTCTCACTTTTTCAACCGAATTTTGAGTTGTAAGTCTTTTGATTCTAGTACCGTAGACCAGGGTAGTGAAGTACCGTTTATCTACCCCTTTGTCACCGACTGAAATAAAAGCCCCCGAGGTTTTAGTGACGTATACCACTAACGTCGGTACTTTGATTTTCTGAGAATGAGGAACCTTCTTTTTAATATTGGTTGAATCTGTCGTATAACTTTTCGTCTCTGTAATGAAACGGTTGTTTCCAGGTAGAACAGTTTAGAAACCAAAAAGGCTATCAGTACATACCTACACTCTCAACCTGATATTTCTTTCGACTCACGGCTTCTTAACTACGAAAACTTGACATCTCAACCTCTTTTGAGATCTCTCAGGGAACCTGACGTTCCTCTAGGTTGGTCAGGTAGGATTTCCTTTAGTCAGGACTTATAAGTAGCCTTCCTATATACAACTTCGATTTTGAGGTCATGAAACCGGTCGGTTACGCTTCTTGACTGAGTAACCTTTTCTGAGGCTACGACCCTTTCTAACTTCCGCCCTCCTCTTCCCCTGTTGTCTCCTACTCTACCAACCTACCGTAGTGGTTGACCTGCCTGTACTCAAACTCATTTGAGACCCTCAACCACTACCTGTCCCTTCGGTCCACAAGACGTCAGTTACTCCAACGTTTCTAAGCCTGAGCCGACTCGCTGACTTCACTTGACTTGACTTGACATAGAGTGTGTCGACTGGACAGATAGAGAGAAATTTGAAAATCGAAGGTACTCGACAGTAAGAAGACGAATTTGGGGAGTCATTTAAGAGTGAGAGATATCTCTTCAGGTTTCAAAAATCGGACTGAATCATTGACGGAAGCATAAGTTCTGGAACTAATGGAGAAGTTAAAGTAGAAACCGGAAGGAGATTGTAAGGAGATAGAGGAGAGTCGTAAGTCACATTGGTGATTTGATTTCAGTAATACTCAAAAAAGACTAAGTCACTTGAATGGTACAGGAAAGAACTGATAAAGGGGAAGGGTCTTGTGTAAAAGAAATTGGGAGTAATTGAGTGTAAAGAAATTGGGAGTCGAATAGGTAGTAAAGAACGTCTTTCAGAAGAGACTATAGGTGTAGGATTAATCACCGAGAGAGATACGTGAAAACGTCCCGGTCCGTAAAGGGAATTGGTATCGGTAACAATCTTACATCACACTAACGAAGAAGTCAAGGAACCGTTCAAAACATACCATGGTTTCTTCTTATTGGTGTCGACAGACTTTTTCTGTAAATTTATAAGGAGGAAATAGGTTGATGTATAAACACATACTGGTCGTAAAAAAGTATATAAAGTTGTTTTATTGTAGTGTGCGTGGATTTACATTTTCGACGACAGAATCTATATGGTCTTTGACGAAAATAATTCGGTCTATCTAAACGTTCCCTACATTTTATCACAGTGAGAATATTAATATAAAAAACAAACAAAACCTCTCACATAAATAAAAATATCTGTACGATTATACTACATTACCTAACGATAAAATTAAAAAAAAATTAAAAATAAAAATGAAATAAAATGAAATGTTATGACATAACCAAAACGGTATGTAACTGTACGTAGGCGGTGCCCACATGTACTCAAAGGTTAGGACCTGGGGGGAGGGTGGAGGGTGGGGTATAGTAGAGAGACCTAGTAGGGGTACGTGGTCGGGGTTCGTAGGACATAGGACATAGCTTGTATCTGACCGCTAAGCAAAGAATGTACTATCATTTGTACAAAGTTACGGTCTAACCATAAAATTTTAATTAATAATCTTAAAATTGTAAAGAGCCAAAACCATACCTACATTGAATGTTTTTTATCTCAAGAAACTATAGGAGTTATTAACATTCCGATAAAATCTCAAGACTTTGTTTTTACAAACTTTCGACGACGATAAGTCCTTTTGACTGTTGTCATAACTAGGACACAAATAAATAAAACAACAACACAAGTCAACAATACAGGTTGACAAACGTTGGGGTACCTGACGTCGTACGGTCCGAAGGGACAGGAAGTGATAGAGGATCTCAGACGTGTTCAGGTAACTCAGCCACTACGATAGATTGGTAGAGTAGGAGATGGAGGGGGAAGAACACGGAAGGTAGAAAGGGTTGTGACCCCAGAAAAGGTTACTGAATCCAGAAACGTAATCCACCGGTTTCACAAAGAGAGTCGTAATGAAACATCGAAAATTACGTCACTTGAACGTTATAAAATAACAAAAAAAGAGTAAAATCAAAAACGACTTTACACCCCTCAAAGTAAATAATATTGTTATATATGTTTATTTTTTAAAAAGAGAAAGGGTAACAAAGACAATCTTACATCTTCACATTAACTTAAAACAGAGTTAAAACATAAAATACTGGAACGATTTAAGTGAAAAATCAAGATCAGTAACAAAACACCTAAGAAATTCTAAAGTTTACGTTTGTTAATTTTTTATTTGTTCGAAATGAAGAAAAAGTCAAAAATACGGAAAATCAATGAAACGGTGACTCCAATATAGGTAATCATTTTAAAAATTAACTTCGTGACTTTCGTCTATAGAAGAAAAAGGATTAGAATCTCCTCGTCAAAAATCAAAAACTGGTACACCATATATCCTGGAAACAAAAAACATTTACAACAAAGGACCCAATTTCTTCAACGGAAAATAAGTATCAATTCATTTTCAAAAATTTTATCTAGCCACAACTTAAAGTCGTTTACAAAGAAGACATATAAAGATGTAGATACACTCAAATGATACGAAACAAAAAAAAAATTAAGTCAATTATATATCTTTAATGATATACCGAACTAACTAAACTTACAAATTAGAAATGAAAGGACTATATCTTTAGTAAACCAGTCCTATATAAATGGAAAAATATATAATGACTTAATTTGAACGATTATGGAACAAATGTTAAAAACGTTGATACTATTTACTATAACCAGTAAGTAAAATCCAGAAGTATTACAGAAACAGTTAAAACACAGTCATAAAGGACCGGACGAATTTCTTTAACTTTCATAAGAAAAGATAAAGAACTTCACTAGAAAAGATAAAGATTAAGATCATTCTAACCGTAACAAAAACTTTACATGATATCTTAAGTGTCACTTTAGTAGACTCAAGGAAGAAGGAGACGAAACACAAGACACGTCCGGGAGTTACTCAATTTACTACGGGTCGTGAGACTCCTCCCGTCAACTGAAAGACTCAAATGGTTATGTTTACGATTAGAGTAGATTTTTGTGGGAGTGTCTGTATGGGTGTTCGTCACAAATTAGACCCGCGGGATACTACGTCGCTCCAACTGGGTCTCAAGTAGTAGTGTACCTATTAAGGGTAAAACAAAAAGTAAACGAATCCCAAAAGATTTTAAAAATCCATCTAAAATCATAGTCTAACCCGTGTGAAATCGAATAATAAAAAAATCTAAAAAAAGACGAGAAAATAGAGGGAAAACAAGGAATATGTTTAAGTTAATGATTACAAATAGTCGAATAAAACAGTGTCAGTCACTCCAAAACAAGAATTGAAGAATAGAGACTAAAAATCTAACTAATTAAGAAAAATATACAGAAGTTCAATTGACTACAAAAGTAAAGTCTATAACATGAGAAATCAAGATCTTATAGTTAAATAAGTAAAATTTATCAAAAATAAATGGTCGACTCTAAAGGGTAGAAAAGTAAGTAAATTCGGTAAAAAAGGAATTCAATTAAAATCGTTCGTCAATTGAAACCGACGTCGGTTAGAGACTTAAAACATTGGGCACAATATTATTACCAACTTTGGAGTCAAGTAAAGGGAGTTTGAAGTCAGTCCAAGGAACTACAGAGGGAGCACATAAACGTCATGTTCCAAATCAGGTCCTGCCCTGTCCTAAATGTGTCATAACACCCGGGAAGAATTAAAGAAGGGAGTAAAAGATGGAAGACACCGTCAAGATCTAAGACAAGAGACTGATTAGTTCGGTGATTCTCATATCAGACAAAAACTTAAAGGCGGCAAGGTGTGTCGTTCCTGACTTTAACATGGGTATCCTCTCTGCCGTGTCTATTTGAGTGGATCATGTCAAAGGAATAAAGTTCTCAACTAATAGAAACTCAAAAACTAGTGAAAATTAGAGGTCACAAAAGTTCATAATCTTCACCTCGACGATTATAGAAAATCAAAAAAAAAAGGGACTTTATCGTTGTCTTTACTGAGTCTTAATAAACGAATTTCCCGTTCTCAAGGAACCTTGTTTGGTATTAATTCGTTGTAAATACGACTTTTAAGACAAATAACGTAAAAGTATCGTGTCACGATACGACCTCTCCTTTTAGTGACACGAACAGGAAATAGTGTCTATTTTAAAAAATTCGGAGAACAATACACCTCGATTAGTTACCTGTTGAGTCTCCATTGTAAAACTCAGTAACGGTACACGAATCTGGACATGATTCATGAGTTACGTCTAATAAAGTAAATTAAGAACGTTTGGAAGTTATTTCATTTATCATTGTAATAGGAATAATATATCTACTCCTTTGACTCAGATTTATTGACCACTTGAATTGATGACAATTCACTATCCCAATTTGAGATTCTGGTTCTTCTACCAGAAGGTTTAAGTGAGTGTTAGCGTGAAATACAGAGGGACAATAATAACTTCCCCGTAGATCTTTAAGGAAAAATCTTTTTCGACCGTCATGTTCCAGGAAAGAACGTCGTCTCACCAGTCCATCCAAGTTTTAAAACACACGGAAGAGACATAGTACGGGAAGTTAGACGTATAATTATAATAGAGTAAATTAAAAATATTATCGGGATATTCGATTCCCGAAGGGAACACTGAGTCGACCATTTCTTAGGTGGATGTTACGTCCTCTGGACCCAAGCTAGGAACCCAACCCTTCTAGGGGACCTCTTCCCTTTCCCATGGATGAGGTTATAAGACCTCTTAAGGTACCTGACATATCTCAGCCTTACTGACTCTCTGAAAGTGAAGTGGCATTCGAAATTCTGACTATGATAATAACATAAAATATCAATTCTTTTGTCACTGGAACTCCTAAAATATATTGTTTGGATTTTAGTCTGGAACTGTCCCCGTCCTTGTATTTATAGAGTCGGAGACAAGTAGAGTATGACGGAGACGAGGAGTCACAACGGACCAAGCAAGGTCAGAGGCAAGATATAGAGTGAACGGGAGGAGGAAACAGTTACCGTCAAGTCAAGTCAAGTCAAGTCAAGTCAGCGAGTCAGGACAGGCTGAGAAGCGCCGGGGTACTTAGCGGTCGTACGGTCCGGAGGGACAGGTAGTGGTTGAGGGCCTCAAGTGAGTCTGAGTGCAGGTAGTTCAGGCACTACGGTAGGTCGGTAGAGTAGCAGCCAGCAGGGGAAGAGGAGGACGGGGGTTAGGGAGGTTCGTAGTCTCAGAAAAGGTTACTCAGTTGAGAAGTGTACTCCACCGGTTTCATGATCTCAAAGTCGAAATCGTAGTAAGGAAGGTTTCTTTAGGGTCCCGACTAGAGGAAGTCTTACTTGACCAACCTAGAGGAACGTCAGGTTCTCTGAGAGTTCTCAGAAGACGTTGTGATGTCAAGCTTTCGTAGTTAAGAAGTCGCGAGTCGGAAGAAGTGTCAGGTTGAGAGTGCAGGTATATACTGGTGTCCTTTTTGGTATCGGAACTGATCTACCTGGAATCAACCGTTTCATGACAGAGACGAAAACTTATACGATAGATCCAACCAGTTTTGAAAAGAAGGTTCCTCATTCGCAGAAAATTAAGACACCGACGTCAGTGGTAGACGTCACTAAAACCTCGGTTTTTTTATTTCAGACTGTGACAAAGGGGTAGACAAAGGGTACCTCGCTACCCTGGTCTACGGTACTAGAAGCAAAAGACTTACAACTCGAAATTCGGTTGAAAAAGTGAGAGGAGAAAGTGAAAGTAGTTCTCCGAAAAATCGAGGAGAAGTGAAAGACGGTATTCCCACCACAGTAGACGTATAGACTCCAATAACTATAAAGAGGGCCGTAAGAACTAAGGTCGAACACAAAGAAGGTCAGGTCACAAAGAGTACTACATGAGACGTATATGCAATTTATTCGTCCCACTGTTATATGTCGGAACTGCATGAGGAAAAGGATAAACCTTGGTCAGACAACAAGGTACAGGTCAAGATTGACAACGAAAGACTGGACGTATGTCTAAAGAGTTCTCCGTCCAGTCCACCAGACAATTACAGTGAGGTCAAGTTAAGTCTTGGGATCTTTACTACCGTTTCTATCACTTTACTCGAGGTTTTTTACTTTGTTTTGTTTTGTAGTTTAGTTTTAGGATAATCAATAGAGATGATCATATTTGACCAAAAATAATATTTGAAAATTATACAAAGGAAGAAAAAACGTCTAATTCGTGTCGAAATATGAATTATAAACTCTATAAAAGTATACGTCTATGAAAAAAATACGTAGTGTTCCACAAACCAAAGATCGTTTTATACTCGTTACAGAGTCACCGAAGGTTCGCGTACTTAATAAATCCTAAAATGTAATTAAGTAGAGTAAATGATCTCACAGGGACCCTGTATAAGTAAATGTGTCCTTCCTACAGTACCCTTTGTAAAATTTTCGGTATTATTATTATTACCGGTTTATCTTCAGGTTTTATTGACATTTGATGGAAGATGAGAGTCTAACGTAATTTAGTGTACCGTATAAATGTTTTAAAAGTACTCCGAAAATTGAACCGTCTCGAGTAAAATCTACAGGTTTAATGAATAAACGTAGGACGAGACTTATTTGACAGATCTAAGTTAATGGACTATGGAGTGAGACTTAGTGGTATTAGGTCCAGAGATCAATAATATGAGGAAGACAACAAACTAATAGAGGAAGTTCTCGTTTTAATATTTTAGTTCGAAACTTAACGCATTTAGTTGAAAGGAGTAGACACGTTATTGTAACTCAATCCCTTTAAATGAACTTCATCTAACCTCAATTAATCCTTGAAGGGTGAACGGAGAGTAAAAGGGAAGGAAAAACATTGGACAGTTATAAGATTGGTGTCCAAACAACAGTAAAAGTCAATTCGGTCCTCTCAAATAAAGGGCGTACACGGAAAGAGTAGTAGCGAGGACCTTGTCTGTTAACTTTAAGACCAGTCAAACCAGACAGTACCGTCTACCAAAGGTTTGGTAGACGATAGAGTCTTTTGTTAGGCAACACTGTTTGGGGTTCGGTTTAATGTTGGGACTATAACATCAACTTCAGTCGTGTTTCTAATTATCGGACGGTACCGATTGACAGTCCGAAAAACTGATTCGTTTTTATCTGAGGTCTAACATGATAGACCGTTCTACAAGGTTCACTATTCCACTCGAGGACACAATTAAGAATTAATCCTACCCCTTATGGAATTTATTAATAATTATTACGGATACAGTAGGTAGATACCCCCTTGACAATTTATCCTTAACGGGAAATAGAGAATAGGATCTCTTAGAACAGTCCGGAATTAATTCAATAGGTAATCAGAGATGTTTACCTGGCCGATATATAAATAGACTCTCTCTATTGTCAACGATCAGTACAAAACACTTTTTATCTCAAATATTCCTTACGAAAAAGTAGAAATTACCTTCTCTTGTCTCTTATCGAAAGTACAAAAGGATACCATCTTAAGATAATCATGTAACAAAGGTCAGTGGTCTAGGAAAATTGAGTAGGACTCCATAAGAGAGATCAGACCAACGAGAAGAGTAGAGAGTCCGGAAGAAGTGAAAGAGAGACTGGCCGGCGTCGTCGGAGAAAAGAACAAGAAGAGTAACGTAGGAGGAATAAGGTCGGGTAGAAAGTATAAGGTGTAGGTACAATAGAAAAAAATCTTCTGTTTAAATAGGACGGTTTAACGGGGAATTTTCAGAAACAACTCAGAGGTAAGGGATTTAATACTTCGACATTTAAAAATATTATTATATTTCCTTGTAAAGATTAGACTTCCTTTTATTGAGACGTCGGAAAAAAAGAACTACAAGTTGGTGGTTACATGACTCACCACGTCGGTGCGGTTTGAGGATTCAATGGAACATGAGGGGTCCAAAAGAAGGGAGATACGGAAGACGTATACACGACAGGACGACGGTAGTACCAAATCTCTAAACGAGGTACGCCGTGTCAGAGAAAGTAAGAAGTATTGAGTCAAATATCTAAATAAATACCTAAAAATGATGAAATCGGTCTCAGTCTGTAAAGAAAAAAAGACCTACGACTATCGTGAAAATACTATTGAAATATTATCATGAATGGTCAAAAATGACGTTATTAGATAACTGTACAAAAGGAGAATTTTTTTGTCCAAGGATATCTAGAACCGTATCAATCCTAAATTTTTTTATGTACGTTATATAATCCACGGGTTGGGTTGTCAACTACGAATTACGTAACTAAATCGACTGACTACTAAGGTCCTTATATTCATTAACGGACTCAAGCCTTGAAAGACAGAGGTAACAGAACTTCTCACTGACCTTTAATTACCAATAGATAGATAGTCAATTGTTCAGTCAATCACACAAACAGGTAAGAAAAGCATTCTCCGTAAATGACATAGTAAACGACATAGAGACTGTGTTGTAAAATTATATATGACGGTTGTGTGTCCTTGACACTTCATACAGACCCTTTATTTTTTTTGTTCTCTTTCCTATTTTACACTGTTGACTTTACCTGGAATCCCTCAATATATCTATCAATAAAAGTTTAAGAAAGGTCAACTAACTGGACAAGAAATTTACTTTAACATATGTTTATGGATTAAATATAACAACAACAACAAGTCAGTGATTCAGTACAGGCTGAGAACACTGGAGTACCTGACGTCACACGGTCCGAGGAGATAAGAGGTGACAGAGCGTCTGAAACGAGTTTAAGTACAGGTAACTCAACCACTACGATAGATTAGTAGAAAAGGAGACGGCGGAGTAAGATGAAAGTGGAAATTAGAAAGGGTCGTAGTCCCACAAAAGGTCACTCAGACGAGAAACGTAGTCCACCGGTTTCATAACCTCGAAGTCGAAGTCGTTGTCAGAAGGTTACTTATTAGTTCCAACTTGAGGAAGTCCTAACTGACCATACTAGAGAGGAACGTTAAGTTCACTGGGAGTTTACAGAAAAGGTCGTGGTGTTAAACTTTCGTAGTCAAGAAACCGTGAGTCGGAAGAAATACCAGGTTGAGAGTGTAGACGAATACTGATGACCTTTTTGGTATCGAAACTGATGTGTCTGGAAACAGCCATTTCACTACTGAGACGAAAAATTATACGATTCTAACAGTATCGAAAGGAAGGTTCCTCGTTCGTAGAAAATTAAAGTAACAACGTCAGTGGTTGACACTACTAAAACCTTGGGTTTAGCTTAAATATGTTGTCTACTTTCTTCTCGACGAGTTAAACGTCATTTTCCATTTTTGTCTCTAGATGAAAGTGCCAGTATAGAAAAATTCTCTGTGAACCCCGTAGGGACCCTCAGGATTTCAAGGTCCAATGTTCTAACCTTGACTAGATATGACTAGGGGAACCAAACGTATAATTCCTTAATTATATTGATTTTAGGTATTTCCGGTTCCCTGAACTATTTCAGTGTCACAAACTTTCTCTTTTTGTAACGACCTAGGTGACTGAAAGTGAAGACAAACAAAACAAAGATAAGAACTTTTAGTTCCAACCACCCAGTTTTTGTTTAGACTGTATTTTCTGACCCATCAACGGTTGATGAGAGTGTCTGATGTTTATGAGTTCCACGGACATCTATCGTTTATTTTCTGTCAATAACACCTCCGTTACTTTTACGAATATTTGACGTAAAAGTTAAGTCAAGTCAGCGAGTCAACACAGACTGAGAAACGTTGGGGTACCCGACGTCGTGCGGTCCGAAGGAACAGGTAATTGTTGAGGGTCTCTAACGAGTTTGAGTACGGGTAGCTCAACTACTACGGTAGGTTGGTAGAGTAGGAGACAGTAGGGGAAGAAGAGGACGGGAGTCAGAAAGGGTCGTAGTCCCGGAAAAGGTTACTCAGTCAAGAAGTGTAGTCACCGGTTTCACAATCGGTCGAAGTCGAAGTCGTAGTCAGGAAGGTTACTTATAAGTCCTGACTAAAAGAAATCCTACCTGACCAAACTAGAAAGTCAAGTCCCTGAGAGTTCTCAGAAATAGGTTGTGGTGTCAAGTTTTCGTAGTTAAGAAGTCATGAGCCGAAAGAAGTATCAGGTCGAGAGTGTAGGTATGTACTGATGATCTTTTTGGTACCGAAACTGATCTACCTGAAAACCGTTTCGTTACGGAGACGAAAAATTATACGACAGATCCAACCAGTATCGAAAAGAAGGTTCCTCGTTCACAGAAAATTGAAGTACCGATGTTAGTGGTAGACGTCAATAAAACTTCGGGTTCTTTTATTTCAGACAGTGACAAAGGGGTAGATAAAAGGTACTTCACTACCCTGACCTACGGTTCTAGAATCAAAAAACTTACAACTCAAAGTTCGGTGGAAAAGTGAGAGGAAAAAGTGAAAGTAGTTCTCCAAGAAGTCAAGAAGAAACGAAAGACGGTATTTTCACCACAGTAGACGGACAGACTCCAATGACTATAAAGAGAACCATTAGAACTAAGGTCGAACACGAAGTAGGTCGGACCGTAAAGAGTACTACATGAGACGTATATTCAATTTATTCGTCCAACTGTTATATGTCGGAATTACATGAGGAAAGGTTAAACCTTGGACAGGTAGTAAGGTCAACGTAGAACTGGACGTCTGTATAAAGAGTCCTCCGTCCATTCAACCAGACCATAAGGGTAGAGAACTTCTTAAAACGTGTCAAAAACACTAGTTGTCTCAGTTTGCGAAACTGTATCAGTTATTTGATACTCGGTACGGTAGATCCCGGTGGGTTCTAATACCCAGTACCACCTCCCAAGACTGTTTTGCACCAGGGGACCTCTTCCCTTACCGTTTGATATAGTCATAAGAACTGAACTCTAGGGGTATCTGTCATACTTTTTTTGACGTAGTATTCTACTATATTTAGTAAACCTTTTCTTCATCTTTATTCACGGTCTCGATGTCACTTTCCACAGACTAATTCCTTTCAAAAACCTAACTTCAGTATAATGGAAGACGATTCTTGTTCTAATTTCCTGGGAAAACTTTTATGATAATGGAAAACTTGATCGGTAATTCTCTATTGGTAAAATTTTATTATTGTTAGAAATTCAAACACATTATTGTTTGGACTTCATCTTATTTCATCAATTCACAGTAAGGAGTTAAAAAAAAGGGAACAAAACCAGAGACATCTTTTAGTACAGTGACTGAACGAACAGTCAAGTCAAGTCAAGTCAAGTCAACGAGTCAGTCCGGGTTGAGAAACACTGGGGTACTTGACGTCGTGTGGTCCGGAGGGACAAGTAGTGGTTGAGGACCTCAGGTGGGTTTGGGTACAGGTGACTCAGCCACTACGGTAGGTTGGTAGAGTAGGAGACAGAAGGGGAAGAGGAGGACGGGAGTTAGAAAGGGTCGTAGCCCCAGAAAAGGTTCACTCAGTCGAGAAACACACTCCACCGGTTTCATGACCTCAAAGTCGAAGTTGTAGTCAGGAAGGTTACTTGTGGTCCTGACTAGGGTAAATCCTACCTGACAAACCTAGAGGAACGTCAGGTTCCCTGAGAGTTCTCAGAAGAGGTTGTGGTGCCAAGTTTTCGCAGTTAGAAGTCACGAGTCGAAAAAAAATATCAGGTTGACAGTGTCGGTATGTACTGGTGACGTTTTTATTATCGGAACGGATCTGTCTGGAGACAATTGTTTCATTACAGAGACGAAAAATTATACGACAGATCCAACCAGTATCGAAAGGAAGGTTCCTCATTCGCAGAAAATTAAAGTACCGACGTTAGTGGTAGACGTCACTAAAAACTCGGGGGGTTTTATTTCAGACTGTGACAAAGGTGGCAAAGGGGTAAATAAACGGTACTTCACTACCCTGACCTACGGTACTAGAAGCAAAAGACTTACAACTCGAAATTCGGTTGAAAAAGTGAGAGGAGAAAGTGAAAGTAGTTCTCGGAAAAATCAAGGAGAAGTGAAAGACGGCATTCCCACCACAGTAGACGTATAGACTCCAATAACTATAAAGAGGACCGTTAGAACTAAGGTCGAACACAAAGAAGGTCAGGTCGTAAAGAGTACTACATGAGACGTATATTCAACTTATTCGTCCCACTGTTATATGTCGGAACTACATGAGGAAAAGGATAAACCTTGGTCAGACAACAGGGTACAGGTCAAGATTGACAACGAAGGACTAGACGTATGTCTAAAGAGTTCTCCGTCCAGTCCACCAGACCATAAGGGTAGAGAAAGTCTTAAAAGGTGTCAAATAACACTAGGTGTGTGTCAGTTTCCGAAATAGGTAGTCATTAAGACGTGACAGAATTCCTACTTTTACCTTAAGGAACCGTCCTGTACGTTCAATATGAAAGAAAGTGAAAAGGTTGGAGTCGAGAGAACTTTGAAGGTAAAGGTAAGGTGTGATACTGACACATAAGTAATAAATGTGTGAAGATAAAGTGTCAAGACTTCAAAACGTTAATGACAAGGACTGAAGTGACGGGGTAGGTACGTCAAAGTATTATTACGTGACACGGGAGAAGGAAGATTTCGAATGTTTGGACATACTTTTCGTAGACGACACGAGACACGGATTATCCCTAACACAGTATACGGTAATACGAGAGGTATAAATAGTGTTATATATTGTATTTCACCTCGGGATTATCTGTAAAGACCTAAAGTTAAATAAGATTTTAGGTGAACTAACCTTATTTTGTTAGTCCCTACGGTTTTTAGGAAAATATAGAGAGGAATGTATAGACGGACTTTAAAAACAGTAGAAAAAGAAGGAAAAAAACATGACAAGTCATAAAGGACTTCGTGGACACGTATGTAAAAAAAATTTTTCACTTATTTATTAGAGATTTCCTTTATTATGTAAAGTTCCTTTACTCAAGAAATCCAATTAGGTTAGGATATTTAAAACGATCTTTTTCTTTCACGTAATAAACGATCTTCATTCTACAACTAAGGGATTGTGGGTTAAATGAATTCACCCTTCTAAACCTAACCTTATTCCCTTACCATTCAAAATTATTTTTCAGTTTACCTAGTAGTACCATCCCATAACACCCTTTGGACCCTTGTCGTATTACTAACCCTTCTCACTTCAGTCTTCTCCTCTAATCACAAAAGCCTTCATCTCTCTTTTCTTTTCTCTATAATCTTATATACCCTAAGTTTATAGTTGAACAAAAAGTATTTTAAACATTTCATCCGAAAGACAGATATAAAGAGAATCATAACCTACTATATATAAAACTCGTTCTTATGGCGTACAGGTTTAAATATCAAATTTCGTTACAGGTTTAAATATTAAACTTCGTGTATATAGTGTTTTTTACTCCAAGAATACCGTCTCCATAGACTGGAGGGAATTTTCTACTTTGTCTATGGTGTTGGTAAGTTACATCTTAGTTTCTCTTCTAAATTAATATTCAATTCAGTCAAAACTTTATAGAAAGGAATCTAGACATTGATCTTACCACTGGACTTAGTATCTAAAATTAAAGTTGTAATTAGTTTTAGTATTTACACTATGACCGTAATTTTATAAACTGAAACTAATTTAATAACAGTATCAACTACACTCTTTGATAGTGTGATTATACATTTTAAATTTGTGATTGTCCTACTTCTCGTAATTTCTTTATCTTTTGCATATCTTCTTTTGCAACGAGAACTATCAATTCTTTTATGTCTGTATGGATCAAGTAGATATTGTTATTTATCTTACTTGAATAGATATTTTTATAAAAACCTTGAGGATCTTCGTTTGTATTCCTTTTAGGAAACTGTACCCAGTCCGACTCCGAACAAAACCTAAACTGTGGCTTTCGTTTTCATTTGTCTACTTTGTTATAGTTTGATCTTTCGAAGACGTTGTCGTTTTATTTAAAATTTGTTTTACTTTTCCGTTGGATTTCACCCCTTTTTCAAAACGTTTGGTATGTAGACTATTCATCAATTATAGATTTTATTCGTTTTTGGTTTATTAGTTTTTACTTATTTCGTGGATTTTTTGTCTGTCAAAAGGTTTCTTCTATAAGGTTACCGGTTGTCGACAAACTTTTCCACAAGTTATATTGACTAGTAATCCTTTTTCGTTTAGTTTTTTTGGTGTCATTCGATAATAGAGTGTGGACCATCTTACCGACAGTAGTTTCTCTGTTCTCTATTACTGACGACCACTCCTATTCCTCTTTCCCCTTGGAAACACATAATGACCAACCTTACATTTGACCATGTCGGTGATTCGTTTTGTGATACCTCTAAGGAGTTTTTTAATCTTTATCTTGACGATACGCTAGGTCGTTAAAACGAAGACTCATATATAGACTTCCTTTATTTTAGTTATAGGGTTTCTCTATAGACGTGGGGGTAAAAATAACGTTGTAATAAATATTATCGGTCCCGTACTTTTGTTGTAATCACACGTAACTGCCTACTTAGTTATTTCTTTTCCACTGTATACACGTTAACTTATGATAAGTCGCACTTTTACTTCCTATAGGACGATAAACGTTATTGTACCTGTCTGAAACTTTCCCGTAATACGAGTTACTTTACTCAGACTAGTTCTTTGTGTTCTTCTCATACTAGAGTGAGTATACACTTTAGATATTTTTTTGTTTGAGTGACTTTGTCTCTTACGTAACACACGACTCAGAGAGTCAGTACAGACTGAGACGTTGGGGTACCTGACATCGAGTGGTCCGAGGAGACAGGTACCCCTAAGAGGTCTGTTCTTATGACCTCACCTAACGGTACGGGAGGAGGTCCCCTAGAAGGGTTGGGTTCAGAGGGTATGACGTCCACCTTATAGATGGTCAACTCGATGGGCCCTTCGGGTCTCTTGCGTAACCACCAACAGTTTCCGTCCCTCATCCTACCCCCTTAACCCACTCTCACCGGTTTCGTGTTTGAAGGTCAATACTCTATTTATCAAACCCTCGTATATTACAATCGGTATCAATTATTATGACCTGACATAAATTTTGAACGGTTCTTTCATATAGAATATTCAAGAATAGTATTCCTGTTTTTTAACATTGTTATATTCACTACCTACAATTGATTGGAATAACATCATTAATAAAATGTTGTATATGTATATATTTTAGTAATATGTAAAATTTGAATATGTTATAATATACAGTTGATATAAAGTTATTTTGACCTTTTTAAACAAAAGTCATATCCGGTGTTTTATTTTAACTTAAGACGTAAAATATGTTCTTACGGTGAATTTTGTAGTCTAAGTATTTCCTATTTTATTATTCGTTTCCATAGATAATATTATTTACGTTTGTTTTTCTCTTGTCTCTTAGTGTCAGAATTTCAGGTAGTTCCATCTTAAGTTCAGTTTTTCGTGATCGACTTTGTTCTTACGGACTTCATACTAAAATCTGTTTCCATTGTCAAAATCATACAAAGAGTTGACTATCGCATCATCATGGAAAGTATTTCGTTTGTAACGTTCTCTAATATCTTTTTATCCTCTGTGTTTTAACTATCCTTTGAAAGTAAATGAAAAGACTCTGGTCTTATTGTAATTCACCGATTTTAAGTCCATAGCAGAGATTGGTAGTAGGTACCTACCAAGTCTTGTAGTCAAGGGCTTGTTGTATAAAGTTTAAAGATAATGGTACGATAAAATCGACACTCATTAATATATTTTATGTTTGAGAAATGGTCGGGAAGTAAAATATTTAACGATACATTTGTTGTCTAAGTGAAAAACTAGTCCCTAATACAGTGAAGAAAGTTTCATACAACCACTGACCAGTTACTCATAGACAATATGTCAAGTGATTGTCCGTCATTTCACATATATACACAAAAGAGAAGGGGCTACCGAGTCTGCTATCTCTTACGTGAACGTTACTTCCTCAGGACCCAAGTTATGACCCCGGTCCTTCTAGGGGACCTCTTCCCTTACCGTTGGATGAGGTCATAAGAACGGACCTCTTAAGGTACCACTTTCCCCGGACCGATGTCAGGACCTTGTTGTCCTCAAGTAAGATCTCTTTATTTCTACAAAGTTATAATTGTTTAAGTAATTACTTTATATAATTACATAAGATACTAATACTCAATATTGATATTAAGATACCAATAGAAACATCTCATGACGGTACTGTAAATTAACTCCTTAAGGATTGTTTCAATCCTTTTGTGTTCCTGTAATCGATATGATTAATGACGTTGATTAAAGTATCATGATAATTATAACTTGATCTGAATATTCAGTTATGTGAATCTGTTCTTTTTCTTGATATCTTCAATCTTTCCACCTCCTCTATTTTTATAATGATAGACTTCTGTTTTTATTGACGTTTAGGTTCTATTGGTTTTTTAAGTCATTTAACTCTACAATTTTAATTATAAGTGTTTAAATATCGAAAACATGTATATTTTTGGTGGTTTATATTCTACGTTACTTAGTCTCTCGATGTATGTACTGAGGAAGTTCTTTACACATGATTGATCTTGATGATTAATCTAGACCATCTCTCAGACTTCTTGATACCTACCTCTAAGTATTATAACATGTCCTAACTTGAACGTAGAAGACGTAACAGTTTACCTAAGAAATCGTGACTCGGAGGACCCTTCGAGATCTCTAACTAAATCTTTGTCGGTTTTTTATAGGGACCACTGAGTCTACCATTTCTTGGACAGACGTTACGTCCCCTGGTCCTAACCTAGGAACCCAACCGTTCTAGAGGACCTCTTCCTTTACCGATGGGTGGAGTTATAAGAACCCCGAAAGGACCACTGAGTCTACCACTTCTTAGACGGACGTTTCACCCTCTGGACCCAAACTAGGGATTCGACCTTTCTAGGGACCTCTTCCCTTGTCGATTGGTGATGTCTTAAGAACGGTCCCGGTATCAGGTGTCCCGACGTTTCTCAACCTGTGGTGACTTGTTTATTGTGAAAAGTGAAAGTTTTTTACAAAGTCGACTTTTGTTCGTGTCCGGATTTTCGTCTTATTAGACCTTAAGGAATCACATCCCCGTTTAGGATTTTACGGAGACCTATCCAAATGCGGATTCCTAACTAAAATTCCCAAATTTGGTACTCTGTTATATACAAGTATGACTACTGGGAACTCAGTAGTTGTTTTAAGGTTAATTAACTAAAGGAGAAATACCTATGTTTTTTTCGATTTCATATGGATTTCTTCCAAAAAGGAAGATTTTACAAAGTTTACAATTTTTGGTACTACTTACGTCCTGGTATAAAGTGATTACCTTATACTTAATTATATCTGAGTAGGTGGTTCTTAGGACTATTCTATAACTACATGGTACAGATGAAAAATTAGTGTGCATTCTTACGTCCAGTAGATTCAATATTACCTTATTAGGCAGACTTTTAGATTGTGATAATTCTGACCATTTTTAGGGAACCACTGGATGTACTTTATTTTAGATACTAGTTTTTAATGAAAACCATTTTTAATAAAAACAAAATACCGTCGTTTTTTTTACAAAAGACCCCATTTATTTTTATACCCTCACTTTCATGGATCAGTACGGAGGGACTATAAAGTCGTTCAGTACCCCGGATCCCTTCGTTTGACCCTGTGATT
The DNA here is from genome assembly GCA_006410555.1 of Capra ibex. Taxonomy (NCBI): domain Eukaryota; kingdom Metazoa; phylum Chordata; class Mammalia; order Artiodactyla; family Bovidae; genus Capra; species Capra ibex. Next base: position 17,686,994 of record SJYO01041852.1, read on the forward strand.
CATAACTCAGAAATAATGTCGAGATAAAGTCAAGTCAAGTCAACGAGTCAGCACAGGCTGAGACGTTGGGGTACCTGACGTCGTACGGTCCGAAGGGATAGGTAGTGGTCGAGGGTCTCGGATGAGTTTGAGTACAGGTAACTTAACTACTCCTGCAGGTTGGTAGAGTAGGAGACAGTAGGGGAAGAGGAAGACGGAAGTTAAAAAGCGTCGAAGGACCAAAAAAGGTTACTCAGTCAAGAAGTGTAGTCCACCGGTTTCAAGACCGAAGTTGTAGTCAGGAAGGTTACTTATAAGTCCTGACTAAAGGAAATCCTACCTGACCAACCTAGAAGAACATCAGGTTCCCTGAGAGATCTCAGAAGAGGTTATGGTGTCAAATTGTTGTAGTTAAGAAACTACGAGTCGAAAGAAATACCAGGTTGAGAGTGTAGGTATGTACTGATGACCTTTTTGGTACCGAAACTAATCTACCTGTAAGCAACCGTTTCACTACAGAGACGAAAAATTATACGACAGATCGAAACAGTATTGAAAAGAAGGTTCCTCGTTCGTAGAAAATTAAAGTACCGACGTCAGGGTAGACGTCGGGGGGGTTTTATTTCAGTCAGTGACAAAGGTAACAAAGGGAAAGATAAACGGTACTTCACTACCCTAGTCTACGGTACTAGAATCAAAAAACTGACAACTCAAAATTCGGTTGAAAAAGTGAGAGGAGAAAGTGAAAGTAGTTCTCCGAGAGATCAAGAAGTGAAAGACGGTATTCCCACCACAGTAGACGGATGGACTCCAATAACTATAAAGAGGGTCGTCAGAACTAAGGTCGAACACGAAATAGGTCAGATCGTAAAGAGTACTACATGAGACGTATATTCAATTTATTCGTCCCACTATTATATGTCGGAACTACATAAGGAAAGGGCTAAACCTTGGTCAGACAACAAGGTACAGTTCAAAATTGACAACGAAAAACTGGACGTATATCTAAAGAAGAGTCCTCCGTCCATTTCACAAGACCATAAACGGCCCCAGGTCGGGGCCACCTAGGTCCCTTAAGCTTCCCACCTGCCACAACCGCACCTTTCTGAACAAACAAATAATTACATTCTAATCTAATTCTTTGATATCACATCATTCTTCTAATTCACCTCCTTCTCCCGACTTATCGAACCAAATGCGCCTTCCGGTTATTTTAAGGTCTGTTCCTTAAACGTGGTAGATGCAACCCGGTGGCCGCGGGCGAACTTATAGATTCCCACGGAGCGGAATTCGAGGGAAAGCACGCCCAGAATTGTCGGCCCCGTTGATTCATCTGGACCGCTCGGAGGCGCGGGGTCTACTTCTAAGTCGGACTTCAATTTCATTTCTCGTCTCTCTCCCTTCCCCTCTCTTCTCCTCTCTCTCTCTCTCTCTGTGCCCCCCTCGGTGTCAGGGTTCTTTGGTCCGGCTCTCTGATCAAGCTCTTCGACCGGGTTCTTTGACCGGGGACCGGAGACCGGGGGTAGGAAATAACAAGTCTTCCGGAAAATATGAAAACTATTTTGTGCCTCTAGTTACCCATTGTGTTTTAATACATCGCAAGTGTTGGGTCTAAGAAAGGCATATAGTAAAACATATGTTTTCCAGAGTCCACTAAATGTAATAGAAGACCGGTTCTCCGAACAATTGTGAAAAACCGAGAGAAGGAATTACTTACAATTAAAACAAAGGGGACTTCACAAAAAGAAATTAGACGTAGAGGAATTTCGTAATTTCAATGTAGAGATATCTTGTTTCCACGTCACCCTATATTGTTTCTTCCATGAATTGAGTTTCTAGATTACAACGATTATGGTCCAGATGATGAACAAAAAGATATATGGTTGATATAGATTTTTATTTCCTATACTTTTAAACCGTCGTTCGTAACTGGGTTTTTTACTTTGAAAATTAGTCAGGATAAGATTTCTAAAACTGAGGAGCCTTCGAGGACGTAAGGATCCTACAAAATTCGAAGGACACGGAGGACGCCAGTCCTCCGGAGTTTGTTAGTGTTCGCGTCGACATGCTCAGGACGTCCGTCCGATCTTTCGGTAGCCTTCCCAAAAACCTAACTTTGTGAGAAAGTTTACGTCTTCTGATTTCGGGACTTAACTGAAAAAGGTCTTTTACAGTCTTCTCACCTTTTCGTCTCGTGTTTTCGGCCGTCTAAAAACAACCCCATGTACGAATCCTTAAAGGTCTCCCCAGGGACTTCAGACTCGTGCGGAACGCATACAGTCGAAGGAAGGAGTACTGGAACAGTGCCCGCCCTAAGGAGTGTGACCGAGGGCCGTCCATAAGGGTAGAGAAATTCTTAAAAAGTATCAAGCAACACTAGGTGTGTCAGTTTCCGAAACTGTATCAGTTATTTCGTCTTCATCTACAAAAGGACCTTAAGAGAGCGAAAAAGTTACTAGGTTACCTATAACCGTTAAACTAGAGACCAAGGAGACGGAAAAGATTTAGGTCGAACTTGTAGACCTACAAGTACCAAGTGTCGAGATAAATCAATCGGTATTTCAGACAAGTATTATAAGAAGGAACTACCATCAAAGTCTCACTTTCTTTACTTTGGTAAACAAAAGAAACCGTACCTACCATATCAAAACATTTATGAGTCATTAACTTATTACGTCAAAAATGTAAAATTTTATTAAACCATCTTTGACGTACATATTGTGGAGATCAAATTTTTTTTGAGACTTGATCCGTGGGTATCTCTTCGATAAACACACAGGCACACGCACACACACAGGCACACGCACACACACAGGTACTCGAGTACACACGTGTACGTTACTAGATCGAATGCCAATACGGAAACGACGCATATACGGTCACACTGTGACTTTGTGGGTTGTCTCCGAATGTTCAAAATTAAGTGGAGTACATTCGTTTACGAATTAAAGAAAATAGTTTGAGTAAACGTCTTTGCACTCTATGTCTCTACTAATTTTGTAGCATAGACAAGGAGTACGTTAGATTTTACTTGTCTCTTCTATACATCCATTGACTTAATCATTTTATACAATCTTTTATACCTTGTTATCTTTACATCAGTTCTACGTCTTCTCTCTCAAAGAAATAACTCTACCACCCCTCTTCTCTCACTACCCCTATGACAACCCTTCTAAATTCCAAATCGCACCCAGAATCTTTCACTTATCCTTAAACGGTCCACTTGTTTCCATCTCGTGTAAGGTCCGACCCCCAGGGTTTACACACTTTATTGTACCGTGTAAACCTCTTGACGTTTAAGGTTAAACAGACATTGAACTTTTCCTCTGTCGACACGTTTTTAATCCTTGTCACCCGTACCCCATCCTTCTTAAACCTCCTTAAGTATACCGTATGACTCTCCATTTCCATCCCTTGACTTAAAAATTTTGTAATAATAAGGTTAAGATTTCTTTAGGCGAGTAGAAGAAAAAGTATAATCTTTCATACTGTATAAGGTTTGAGAATAAAAAATTTTTTAGACACGATTGAGTTATCTATTTTAACAAAATTAAACACAAGACTAATCTTTATAAAGACTTAAAAGAAATTTTTTTCCACCAATCAACATACGTAAAAGATAAAACTCTTGATAGTATAAAGACACAACCAAAAATACCACTAAAAGGTATAATAAAGATCCCATGAATTATATAACTATAATTGTTAAATTATGACTTATATACTTTTATATAAGGAGTGAAAAATAAACCGGAAATAAAAATACATCTTTTTAACTTTCTAAAGATATCACTTTAGATAACAAGAAAGTACTAAATCTTTCGTAGAGAGTGGGGTCTTGAATTATAAGTACAGTGTGTAGAAAAGATCACTTAACATCCCGAAATTCGTTCCTACCTACAATCTGAACCTGACACTTCTTTCGACTCGTGACTTCTTAACTACGAAAACTTGACACCACAACCTCTTCTGAGAACTTTCAGGGAACCTGACGATCCTCTAGGTCGGTCATGTAAGATTTCCTCTAGTCAGGACCCACAAGTAACCTTCCTGACTACGATTTCGACTTTGAGGTTATGAGACCGGTAGAGTACGCTTCTCGACTAAATAACCTTTTCTGGGACTACGACCCTCCCTAACCCCCGTCCTCCTCTTCCCCTACTGTCTCCTACTCTACCGACCTATCGTAGTGGTTGAGTTACCTGTACTCAAACTCACTCGAGGCCCTCAACCACTACCTGTCCCTCCGGACCGTACGACACTAAGTACCCCAGCGTTTCTCAACCTGTACTGACTCGCTGACTTGAGTTGACTTGACTTCGTTCCTGCATAGTACTAAATTCCAAAATTTGAAATCCCTCTATTGTACTTAATACCTAATACTTACTATATAAAAACTGTATATGAACGAGAACAGGAGGGAGGTTGAAAGGAGTCAAAGAAGGGAAGTAAGGATTACTGTTTCACTAATTGTGTAATTAAGTTTTAGGTAGGTCTAGACAATAGTGGAGTGTTGTATAGTAGAGGAACCGAACTGAAGGAGTATCTTCAGAGTCCACTAGAAAGTGTGTATACGTGCATACTTCATAATGAACAAAACTTTTCCCTCGTTCTACGTTAACGGAGGACTGTAGTCAATACATAAATTGTTCCGGAGTCCCCTTTGTGAATGGTCTATGGTGGTAGACAATAAAAACTCCGTCAACTCAAATAACGGAGACAAGGACTTCTGTATAAGTCGGTCCGTCCTTTGTTCACAAATACCTCATGGGTGTCCCACGTTACATCATCCACAAACAGTCAACGAAAAAATGGTGTCGTTTTCGAGACCTTTACCTCTTCAAGAAGTCTTAACTGTTCCTAACTATCCTTGTTGTTGTCAATTTTTTATGCGCAGTTATTATACCGTGACACTTTTGCTTGTTCGGATTTTTATTTTACATATCAACCTAATTTCGAAAAACTTTGAGGTCTCGTGTCGTAGAACCAGAAGGTTCGTAACGAAATCAACAACGGACTTGTTACAATTTCAAATACTAACTAAATTTGGATTTCGACTTCTCGAGTTCTTTTTCTTCTTTTAATAAACTGGAGCGGAGGGAAAAATTGGGTCAGAGGGTAAAGAGTCAAATGAGTAAAAAAGGAGTTTTTCAGTAGAACGAAAACAGTTGATCGTTCAGAAGATGTGAATAATGAGACATAGGTAAGACTGAGATCAACGAGGTAAGAAGGGAACTTGTTAGAGGTACCCTGGGAGGAGGAAGGACGATCAGTACAAAGGAAACCAGAGGTCGTCATCCATTATGAAACGAATAATATTAACACTTAGAGGAATAACAACATGGTAAGAAAGATCTGACAAGATTTTTACAAAAGACGTTTAAGGTGTTTATTTAAAAAGTAATCCGTTAAGACAATGAATTCTTAAATTTTTATTAGGAGGTATCGGAAAGATTAGTCCATAACACTACAATCACTTTTTGTCAACAGAATATCTAAGGTTCAGTAATAAAAGGTACACCGACGATCTAATCTTACTGTGTTCATGAAGTAGATCACAATAAAATTCACATTTGTAACCACTCTTTTGCACACATTGTGAGAACGACAAAGTACAATTACGTGTCTAAATGAAACTGTTTATGTATAGATTAGATTAGTTATACCGTAGACATACTCTACAAAGAATCAAAACATAACATCAATAAATTTGATTCTAACCCCACTTTTTTGTTTTGTCAACGATTAGACACAAGGGAACAAGGTTCTTACTTATATAAAATCAAGATTTTACGTGTTACTTAGTCTTGTTGTAAGAAAACAAGTCATTCTTGACTGGTCTCCATACAAACTAAAGGATGATTGTGTCATTAGTGTATCAGATGGAAAAATCTCACGTTTATCTCCGTATGTATATTATGAACAGATTAATTTATGAATTTAAAGTGTTTGGTAATAGTACACTTCAGGTCGTAGAAGAACTTCGGAGAAGGAAGACAATGACTCAGGTTCGTGTATGAACGAACTACGTACTACCTGGTTGTCTAACTTTCTTTCACAACCCCGTTCCTTATCACCGAAATAAGTCTTTTGGTCATTCGGTTCTTCTACCATCTGATCGTAGGGTTTCTTAGTAAAATGGACTCAATTTTAAGTCGAAAACATGATTTTCCCCTCCCTCCCACTAACCAACAACGTTTGAAGAACCACAGTCTTAGGAAATAAAAACGTCGACAGGTACATCCAGACCAATGTTTCAAGGATATTTGGAGGTTATTCTGTTAACAATAAAAGACAAGACGTTGAAAAATGGAGACATACTTACCTTTTCAAAATGTGAAAATTTCCATCTCAGACCCTCTGTCTCGGAACTCTTACCCGACAGTACATGTAAAGTCCGAGGTCCGTTGTAAGAAAATACCACCACGTCTCGGTCATACTGACTCGTGTCTGTTGTCTTGTGTTTCATCGGGATTTCCCTTGGCTAGGTTGTGTCTCCGTCGGCACAAAAGACAATTTTAAGGTGGAGTTAAAAGACTCGAAGGCATTGAATTTCAGTTTTTTAATTAGAAAAAAGTTATCAGTTCTCCAACAATGAGAGTTTCTACAACGTTTGGTTACTCCTTCTGTGAGTTTATACTGTTAAATGTTAAAATTTAAGATGTTCTAATTAACATCTTAGTCTATTTTCGAATATCGAAACCTTTCCAGTTCGTCCGAAGTGTCTTATTTCGGGACTTTTCCGCTTAAGAAAAATAATTTTAGGGAGTTATTTAACACTTGATCAGTAATGATACTCGATCAGTAAAAATCTTGTGTCTCATCTACAATCTAGATTCTCATCTGTAAAGACCCGACCTCCTATTCTCCACAATGGATATCCTTCGGTTCTGACCTCTGTCTTTCTTAATATTTGTTTATAAAGTTAAGTTGTATCCTCGAGAAATTTTATTGAGGTTGTTCTTTTTTTCTTTCCCTTATATTTATTGTTCACGAACATCATTTCGTATCCTTGTTTTCCTCCCTAAGTCAAATCATTCGTAAAGACTCATCCTACCGATCTGGAGTCTTGTTCGGTTTACAGTCGGTACACGTTTAATTCTCTTTATTTCTTACTTATCATTTTCTTTTCCTTTTATTTAATTTTAGAGTAAAATGAACATCGTATTCAAAACTGTACAATAACGGCAAATTAACCCAGTGTATAAAATCGTTTCATTTTTTCACTTTATACACTGGGTCTGAAATCCCAGTAGTTCTAATCCAGAAACCTTAATCTTGTGAGAGAAGTCTCAAAGACTTTAACGAGGGAAAGAAGGGTAAGGATAAAGTTTAGAGATTAAGAACAGAAATGATAGAGTAATGTCCTACAACGTTATCATAGGAATTAATAAAGGGGTGGAGGTTGTAGGGAGAGGAGGACAACACAGGACGTGTGACGATGATAGAACAGAACTGTCCTGATTTCTCCCTTTGTCTTTTATTATAGGATAATAAATGAACTATGGAAAAATTAAAGATTTGAACCGGAAATAAGTATCGGATTCTATATTTGTGTTCGAATAAAAACGAATTTAGAATAATTATTTAAATGTGTTTAATAGAAGAGGTTCTTTTTCTTCTAGGTAAAGTGTCGGGTTTTTGAACGGAATCCTAAAGGTGAAGTTAACAAGAGTCAGACAAGGTAAATGGTTCCCTAGGGAAAAGGGTCTGGTTCGTGGGTGATTTAGTTTAAACTATTTGGACATCTCCAGGTCGAAGATAGAGTCGGGAAATGTTGAAAAAGGCGTTATGGGGAGGGTCTATACTTCATAAAGGTCCGGGTTGAAGACATCATTAGTAGTTAGTCCAATAAATTTACCGTAGTAGACACCCGATCATTATAATTATAATAAACAAAAATAAACTTTACGTAAAATAAAGAGATCTATCCTACGTGGACCTCAAGTCACACACTTACAAGTACATTTAAACCTAAATTTACAACCGTGATAGTAAAAACCTAAAACAATGAAGAGATTGAAAAATTGGACTTAAAGGTATTCAAAGTTAAAGGAGAAGACATTTTACTTTCATTATTATAACAGGTAATCACGTAAGAAGTAGGGACTGAGTAAGTGAGTCATAAATCAATCTATACAAGGACGATGGGTAACACAATGATCGACGTTTCTTTTCTTCTCTTGTTTTATATTTATAAGGGACGGGAGTACCTCGAAATTCTTTCTGTATTTTGGATTTCTCGTGAGTTCTATAAAATCATGGGAAGAGAGGGATTATCATTATTTTCGATTATAACTAGTTAAAGAATAATACAGGGTCCGTACAATGTTACAAGAATATTCATAAAATAGACATAGTCAATGGAACACTACTTCTATGTTAATAGTCAAGGTAAAAAGTCCAGTTCCAAGTTAAGGACCTTCACCCACCCCCTACCCTTCCCCTTTCCCTCCCTCATAATGATTCCAGGGTATGAGGTGTACGACACACCACGTCCGTTTTGTTTGTTCGTTTATTTATGTATTTATTTCTACACCTTACAAAATAGATTCAGTGTGCTCAGTGTACTTAGGGAGTACCGACTACCACGGTCCTCATTTGGGTCTTTATACTCAAGAGATCGAACACTTGAATTGACGAAGGATTGGGTGGAGTACGCCTCTCAACTGAGTAACCTTTTCTGAGACTACGACCTCCCCTAACCCCCGTCCTCCTCTTCCCCTGCTGTCTCCTACTCTACCGACCTACCGTAGTGGCTGTGCTACCTGTACTCAGACTCACTTGAGGCCCTCAACCACTACCTGTCCCTCCGGACCGCACGACGCTAAGTACCCCAGTGTTTCTCAGCCTGTGCTGACTCGCTGATTTGCCTTGACTTGACTTGACTTGACTTGGGTGTCCTTTTAGAGTGTACCACAAGACGAGTGTCTCCTACGAGTGAGTCAAAGAAAATATTTAATCATGTGACGATGGTCATTTTTACATTCGGTTTTTACACTTGTGTATACATTAACTTTTAAAAGAGTATCAGTACAATTTTTTACGTTTTCCTTGGTCCATTTAATTATAGTTATTATACAAAATGAATTATGTCGATTGTTTAATGCCAAAATTGTACATTGAGTATGTATCTAAACCTCTTCCGTTTCCGTGGGGTCAGGTCATGAGAACGGACCTTTTAGGGTACCTGTCTCCTCGGACCATCCGACGTCAGGTACCCCAGAGTTTCTCAATGTGTTCTGACTCACTGAAGTGAAAGTGAAAAGTGAAAGGACGTAACCTCTTCCTTTACCGTTGGGTGAGGTCACAAGAACGGACCTCTTAGGGTCCCTTCCGTCTCGGACCACCCGACGGTAGATACCCCAGCGTGTCTCAGTCTGTACTGACTTCGCTGAATCGTCGTAGTCGTCGTATATGTCTAATAATTACACTAAATAAAGGAAGAAAGAAGAAAAGAAAGAGGAAGGAGGGAGGGAAGGAAGGAGAGACACACACACAAAAAGAAATTTGATCCAGAAGTTATAAGACATACATAAAGTGTCAATGTCAAGTAGAGTTAGGTCTGATCGGGACGACGTTCGTGAACTATCGGCGTACACTGACCACCGATGGCATCATCCGTCTCATCCTAATTATAATAAGTGACTGGTCATTTGAATGTATAGTTTCTTCGTATTAGGAACAATCCGATCTCGGTATCCTAGGTTAGATCCTCGTGTCGATAATAATGTCTTCATGTCAATACTTTTAGTTTCATTTAAAATTTTTTAAAGTTTAAAATATGATCAGAAAGTACATTCAGTACGTCCCATAGGTTTACGTGTCCAACGTCGTATGAACAATTTTAAGCGAAAATAGCAAATCGATGAAGGTCATATAAGACGTCGACGAGGTTGTGGAGAAGGGAATTCTGAGGATTGAAGAGTTTACAAAAGAATAGATGAAGGTAGGGTCACCGAAAAGAGAGGAGGAGAAGGAGTAGAAGTGAGTGGAACAAACATACACGAGTCAGCACAGATCGAGAAACTTGGGGTACCTGACACCACGTGGTTCGAGGAGACAGACACCTTAAAAGGTCCGTCCTCATGACCTCATCCAACGGTATAGGAGGAGGTCCCTAGAAGGACTGGGTCCCTAACTTGGGTGCAGTGACCGTAGAGGACGTAAAGTCCACCTAAGAAGTGGTGGACCCTTCGGAAGTGGTAAAGTAGGATATTTAATCGATTGGTGGAACCTGAGTAAGAAGACGAAAAGGACGAGTGATGGAGAAACTGAGAGAGAGAAAAGATATCGTAGTGTCTCCGGGTTTCTTGGGTAGTTCATCTCTTGAGAGGAACCTTTAATCCCCTTACACCTCCTGTCTTTATCCTTTTTCGACTAAAAAAAAAAAAGGGAAACGGACTGACGAATGTTTCACCTTTTAAGAGTATCGTCGTCATCGAGGACGAGTATCTCCTCTCGAAACGAAAGGAAAAGGAGACACTTTTCGTCTGCCTTAATCTCATTTCAACTCCCCGTGTCAAAGTGAGCCTTTTTCTTGTCCGTACGAGAAGTAAGGATCATCTAAATTCCTTATTTCTTGGTGCGTCAGGTAATCTCAATCTCCTTGTAGTCTGACCTTTTACCCGTTTACACTGAAATAATAAAACGGACACTATCTTGATGAAGAGACAAAAGGGGTAATAGATTAGACGTCACTCCTTCCTCCGGTCTCGTGACGTTAAGCATTTTCTAAGTCTAATGCCAAGAAACGAAAAAAAAAAAAAAAAAATAAAATTCTACATCAGTAACTTATAGAAAAAAAAAAAAATTAAAGTACCATAAATCCTTTTTTCGTGGGATGACTCGATTCTGAAGTTTGAATTTAAGACTTCTGCCTATCATCACTGAACCTTTTTGGATACATACAAAAACAAAATCTTTAACAAGTGACTTATACTCGATGAGTAAACCTACGATACCGGGGGATTCCCTCCTTGCGAAGTAAAAGGAGAAGGTGTAAGGGAACGAAAGAAGGACATAGGGACCGTTTTACCTGAGTAGAAGGTTAGGGTCTATCCTTTCAAGATCCATTCGAAAAGAGAACCATTTGGGGTTCGTTCTTAGTTCTGGAAGGAGAACACGAGACTGATATGATGATGTTACCGTGGACATTTGTCGTAACGTTCGGTACACAAAGGTATCAAAGGACTTAGAACGAGTCAAAAGAGACCGTAATCCACGACATGGACTGTGTGCACCGACCATGGACGAGATCACCTGTCTGACGTCATCCGGGAACTACTTTCGAAACACTTACTCATTCACCGAGAAAGGGAAATTCGAGGACCATGGGGTTAGATAGAAAAAGTAAAATTTCTTCAACAGTAACTTATAGATAAAAAAATTATAGATAAAAATAATAAAAAAGGAGGATCACGAAGAATCATAGATCCTCATCCTACACCAGGTTGCATCAACCTCTCACTAACTCCACCATGTACGTACGAGTCAACGAACTCAACATAGGCTGAGAAACGTTGGGATAGCTGACATCAAACGGTCCGAGGAGACAGGTACCCTAAAAGGTCCGTTCTTATGACATCACTCAACGGTATGGGAGGAGGTCCGCTAACTCCACCATCAATAATTTTTATAATTCTTTAAACTACCAAACTGAAGATATCACAAAAGTGATATCTTCTTTATCACCTTTAAAGGTTTATCTCCTTTAACATTGAAAACGTTTCATTTAGGGTAAAAGTAAAATATAGTTTCTTACAATTCATTACTTCTTCTCTTCCTCATCACAGGTACCCTTTGTAATTTGTAGGACATCTCACCAGTACCCGTAAAACTATGATTTTATTAATTAAGTCACAAATAAACAACGAACAAAAGAGAAGTCTCCTTTAAATTACAAACTCTCTTCTTTTTTTAGATGACTGAATCTACCTCTACTCAACTTGTTTCTTGTTCTTTTTTATAAAAATAGTGTTAATCATTTTTTCAATTAATCTCTTCGAAAGGGATATATGTAAATCCCTAAGGGACCGTCGAACCTGTCATTTCTCAGACGGACATTACGCCCTCTGGGCCGAAGCTAGGGACCCAGCCCTTCTAGGGGACCTCTTCCTTCACTGTTGGGTGAGGTCATAAGACCGAACCTTTTAGGGTACCTACATCCTCGGACCGTCCGATGTCAGGTACCCCAACGTTTCTCAACCTGTACTGACTTGTTGAAGTTAAAGGAATATATGTAAATATCCTCAAGAGGAATCTTCTAACACCTTCGTAATAAAAAACGTTATAAGATCATTGTATTCTACGTTTTGTTTATTCGTATAACGTTACTCGACAAGGGTCTCTGACCTCATCCACTGGATTAATTTTGATCGTCAATGAAAGAACACATAGAAGGATCTTTTTATTTAGTTGAAACCAGAACCTTCTGTCAGCTCTAACTATAATTACAGTTTCGACTAAAGTCGAAAAGTTAGAGTATTTATAAAGGTCTCCCTACGTATCCGTGTCTATACGAAACAACTTTTCGAGGGTCCCTCAAAAAGGTCACTGGGTCACTTTGTACACTATCTTTAGGAGTAAACGTTCATATTGTCAGTAAAGGAAACGACAATCATTGTTGGACGTAAAGGACTATTCCAAGGGTACAGGTGATTAGAAGGGGTAGATAATGAAAACATTGAGGGGTTCTACTTAACGGTCGTAAGACAGGAACTAGGTAGTCTCTTCTTGTTAAACTGTAAGGACCATCGAAATGTATGACATATAAAAGAGTCTCGTTAGTGAGTTAAACATGTTCCACAGATTCCGGTAGTTGTTTTTCTCCAAGATGAATTATCGTCTAAAACGTCGTCTTGAAAAAGGAATAATTTAAATAAAACAGAAGAGTCAAAGATATTTTATATCTGCATACATAGTTTATCACCCTTCCACACTGACTATGTATTACTCTATCACAGAATAATCTTTATCGTTCAATGGTACCACGTCGTATCACTCTTTCTAGTACGTGCGTCTCCGACAGAACAGACTATAGGACCACCGTCGTTTTTAACCACGGACGTCTACACCAATTCGAACCTGAATTGGCTATTCCGTGAATCCTACTTAAAGTGGACCCACAATACCTCAGTATTTCAGATGTTCACAGGTCTATGGTCGATTATATTAGTAGAAAGGGGAATTATAGGTTCATTCTCACAAGACTTGGAGGTAAAATATCGATTCAACGAAGTCAGTACAGGCTGAGAAACGCTGGGGTACCTGACATCGGACGGTCTTAGGAGACAGGCACCCTAAGAGGACCGTTCTTATGACCTCACCCAACGGTACGGGAGGAGGTTCCTTGGAAGGTCTGGGTCCCTAGTTTGGGTGTAGAAAATACAGAGGACTTAACCGTTCGCCCAAGAAATGGTGACGGCGGTGGACCCTTTGGGAAGTCGAGTCAAGTCAAGTCAACGAGTCAGCTCAGACGACTAGAGACCGAGTCTCGGAACACAGGTCACTTCATAACGTCAACATTCCTGTCACAAATTACGAGAGGGTCAACAGGAAGATAGTCTGAGACAGTTGGAACCTGATTTTGTTTTGGGACAAAGAATCAAGGATATTCTACATTCGATGTGTTATAAACGTACATCTTTTCTGAAGCAGTCTCCATCTCTGTCTTTTGAAATAACTTTCTTTCCACTTGAGCCCTAAGTAGGAAACCATAAAAAGAAGGATTTTTATAAAGACGGTCGGGTGGAGTCGAACGAACGAAGTAGAGAGAAGAGATCACAGAGAAGAGGAACGATAGAAAAAGATCGAAAAACAGATAGGTGTTAAAGGGACGTGTATAAAATCGTTAGTCGCACCACTTCCTCTGACTGTTTACTTTAACTGTAAACTCAACCCTACGGAAATATTTTGGATGAACATCAGACTCTTACACCTAATCATTTTTGGATCTTTGATTTAGACGAGAAACTGAACGACAGTAAGTAAATCTTACTTTGGAGATTTAAAATTCAATAAATGTTGAGAATTCGAACAAAAATAGAGACTAAAGAAGATGGTAAACCGTTATAAACATCGAGACTTTTTTTTTAAAAAAATTCTCTAAGAACGAATTCTCATTTAGAAGTCATTAAGTACACTCTTGGTACTTTAAAACCTAGTCAAAGAAAACTGAAGTATTTGATGTGTCCATGTCACTTGAGTTTCTTATAATATTTGAAACAACTTCTTCTTTCACCTTTTAACGTTAAAAATTGGTGTCTATCACCAATTTAAACTAAAATAATAAACCTGAATCCTACTGGTGTCAAAACTAAACGGATCCTACTAAGGTCAAAATTACGACTTTAAAGACATAGGAAAGGCCCCTTTGGGAAGTCAGGACCCGTTTGGGTTTACTAACCAGTGAGATCAACACTACTACCAAAGACGGAGTATACGTGGGTCGTCGGAGTGAGTAGAAGAGAATGGACCTTTACCTCTCTACAATAAAGGACAGTAGTAAATAACTCGTGTAGACCACCTTTATTCTAACTTAAAACCGGACTTCTTCATCCGTTCGATGTTTAACGAGAAATGGATTCTACTCTACTTATAATAGATGTGACTTTCTTTCTCTTCCTCCGAAGATTTAAAAGAGGACCAACAAAGTCTAGAAGTGACACCCAATATCGTGACTGTTTGTCGACACCCCTACTGAACCCATCTGGGATGACAACACTTCAATAAACAATCTTCCATTTACTCTACTTCTTTACTTTTAACTCAGAGAAGTAGGAGAAGGTATAACTTTCCCTCCCGGAGTTCTCAGGAATTGAATTTTTCTATTAACTCCGAAATCGGAAACAGTTCAAGAATGGGTGTCTGTCCAGTATGGAGGGAACCTAGGGACAGTGTCCATCGACTAGGGTGGGGGCTGAGGGACGGTTGAACGGCCACACTCACCACCGTCGACTGTTCCGTGTCGACGGGGAAACTACCTCTCAACCTAAACTGGTTTTCCTCTCGAAGAGACGAGTCGGGTGAGGGGTAGGAGGTGGAGTCCTCTGTGTATACCCGACTGGAGGACGAAGTTCATCCTGACAAAGATACGACATTAAATAGATTGGCTCGAAGGATACCCCTGGCGGACTTCGATCAAGGATTGACTCTAGTAAAAGAGAGAATCGAAGGAATAAGAGGGTGTCAAGGAGGAGGGGATTCCTTACCTCTTAGTAAGACACAGATTACCGGTCCCGGGGTTTATCATGGACTTTTTATGATCGTGAACTATTTATAAAACATTTACTTGTTTGTATACTCTCTAAAGACTTTCCCTGATATTAACCATGTGCGAAAGAACTTTCGTTAATCGGTCACACGGAGGTTTCGTAATATACGAACAATAAAATAGAACATGATAAAGATGTAAAAATTCTTGAACAGAAATTTTTTATCAGTTTTGTAACGTGCTTCTAAAGATATCTTCCTATACATAGATGCTCAAAATTATATTATATAGCTTTTCATCTTTATTGTCCAAGGTTTCATCTCCTTACCACTCCACTTAATATCACGAAGGAAGGTATTATACTTTACAGTGCACCACCAATTTTGGTACTATATCCCTTCTGTGACCACCTTTATACTTGACCATGTCACTAAGACTTCTCTTTAGTCAGTCACACATCAATTTAATATATAAGTATATTGGTTAATGGGTCGTTAAAGTGAGGACACTTATGGTGTCTAGGAGTTCCCTGTACACACGAACTTCAGTTATACATCTCTGGGTAGGGATCCCTTTATATACACGAGAACTTTATTTATTGTAAAAACGTCTAAGTACATAATTGTCATTGTCCCAAGTACCCTCTTCATTCTAACTCTATGAGGTGAGATCTCGAAATGTTAAAATATTTTCTTGAGGTAGTATCCGTTATTATTAATATTATTTTTATGGTTATAGTAGAAATTTTCTGTACAATTTAAAGATCACGTAACTTTTACGACGATATTTTATATCTAGTAACGAAACTTTATTCTTCTTACGACGGAACACCTTTCTCCACACTATTTTCCATCTTTTGTTCACTTTCCCTCTTCTTGTCTCTGTGTAGGAGTGTTTAACGTTTACCTCTCTGTTAAAGTCCAAAACTTGTCTTACATCTCCAAGGTCTCTTTATAAGGAACATGAGAACCAGAACACAAACGAAAAAAACATGTTACTACTCCGTCTTAGTACGTCTATCGTGAAAGTTCTACCACGGACACCAGTTTTACCCAGATCTTCTTTTTGTACACTTTCCCTTACTACTTATTATTAGATAAGGATACACCGAACGACGTAAGTCGACGCAATCACATGAAACACGTATAACAATAAACGATCAAATTATATGATTACACAAGTAGATAATATATATACAGATGTTTCCTATGTATCTATAAGTTTCCACATACGGTGTAAACAATATTTGTCATACATACATTCTCCTCATCTTCCCGGGTTCCTAACTCTCTCTTCCATTTCTATTGTATTTGATTCTGATCTGGAACATTAATGGTTACTATTCTTACGGAATATACTCCTATATAATAATTTTAAGATGTAAACAACATTTTTTATTTGGTTCATGGGACGAGGTGGTTTTAATTTTTGGTTCTCTTTTCTAAGGTACATAGATATACATGACTATACCTTTGTGATCGTACCCACGACCTTACTTTTTTTCAATGTTGTCTTGTGATTTTTAATAACGTATAGAGACTTTATAGACTTTCGTACAAAAATTTTAAAATTAACACCAATAGTTACACTATAAAGTCTACTAATAAAAAGAGAAGAAATAAAAGACGTAAAATTATTATAAAATCTTCTTTATATATTAGAAAAACTTTAACTTGTATCTTTTTTTTGATAAAAGTGCAAAATATATCAATTCTTTTAAAATTAATAGTATATTCTTCTATGACATTCATTCGATAAAAATAAACATCTTTTACGTAGGTTTGTGTTATTCTGGATTACACTCTTTTTAATCAAAAGCGACGTATGTCTTCGTCCTCAATTAATGGGATTAACTCTAACTTCTGATAAATGAAACCTTTTTTAATTGTAATTATATAAAATTAGACACTCTTCTATAATAAACGGAAAAAGATGAAAATATTGAAAAATTCCTCTTAAAGACTTTTGAATGTCTTATACTAAATACTGTAAAGTTTCTCCACGTTGATAAAATAATAAATTTTTGACGGTACAGAAAACTGTAAACTCCTCAAACCGTATTCTAACCATTTACTCACTCACCCGGTCACGAGTTTCAAACACTTATACAGACCCACATTGTATGACAAATGAATTTCTTTCGTTCTGAAGTCTCATCTTAGAACGATTGGTTTTGACGCTACACTTGGGTCTCCTGTTTGTCTACCTTCTTGACATTTCCAGAGTTCAAAATTTGCTGAGTGGACCCATTAAGTCTTTACTTAATTTTCTTTTTTTTTTTCTTTCTACCTTCATTATCGTACTTTAACGAAGGACTTTAAAATTTTAGAATCGACGTCTTGCTTTTACGTATTAAATAAAATACTTCTGTGGACTGACTTACCTCGATATTTACATTTGATCCTCCCAAGAGATACAATCCTCCTATTCTACTTATAGGACTCTCGACACGATTCCGTCGGACCACCTCTCCATTCCGAGACCGGAACCCCGCTCTTCTGGACCCGAGAACCGAAATGTAGAATGATCGACACGTGGGACTGAAGATTAGAGACACTCCTGATAGTGTAAGGAAACAAGTACAACGTTATGGATACGGTAGTGAACAATTTCGTTTACCCTATGTAATACACTTTTGGGAATCATTTAAGATCTCCTGATAATTTAACGTAAAAAATTATAGGTTTTACTTCAGTCATTGTACAATCCACTTTCACTTTTACAATCAGAGAGTCAGGACAGACTGTGAAACGTAAGGTACCTGACATCCGACGGTCGAAGGAGACAGACACCCTAAGAGTTCCGTTCTTATAACCTCTTCCAACGGTAAAGGAAGGCCTCTTCCGTTACTACCGTGGGGTGAGGTCATGAGAACGGACCTTTTAGAGTACCTACCTCCTCCACCCGACGACAGACACCCCAGCGTGTCTCAACCTGTGTTGACTTCGCTGAATCGTCGTCATCGTCGTCGTCGGTAAAGGAAGAGATCCCCTAAAAGGACTGGGTCGCTAACTTGGGTCCAGAGGGTGTAACGTCCGTCTAAGAAATGGTGGACTCGGTGGTCCCATCTCGAAGGACCACCACGTCTACCGTTTTTTGTACAATCAACTCGGGCACGTTTACGAGTAGTCTTCTAGACCGAGAGGAAAACCAGAACAGGAATGAATTACCATCGAATCCGTTCAGTAATTGAAGACACACGGAGTCTATTACAATGGGTTAGTTGGATGAAGGATCCCAGTAACATTCGTTTTTTACTTTATTATAGATTCATACATAAACTAGACTTCTGAACCCATTTAGTAAATAAAGAAATATCTACAGGGTAGGTATTTTACGTCTCAAACCTTTATCGACTTTAAATTTCGGTTAAGATCAAGGTTGAAGATCCTGAGACGAAATCGGAAAGTAATTGTTATTTTTAATAAAATATATAAAACAGATGAATGGTATACGGCCCATGAGAAGATTTATGAAATGTATTTAATTGTAGAAATTAAAATAACATCTTCCTCTTTAATCAAAAGTGAATTTTTTTTACTGACTACCATCTCGATCACACAGAAACTATCCTTTCCCCTTTATCGATGTTTATTTTAAAGCCTCTCTTAACACTTTTACAACCTTCATTTCTTCTACACTTACTTCCCTACCTCTTCTTTATCTTTCCTTTTCAATGAAATTAGAAGAAATCGTCGTCACTGTACTTCCTTAACGTTCTTTTTTTTCTTGAATAAATAAATCAAATCAGAATAAAAGTTTTACTTTTGACAAAGAATTGACTTCTTAACCGTTCTAACTCCGACACCCTTCTGTTCTTTTAATTTACCCTTTTCAAATTTTACAAAGTCCACTTTTTACTAGTTTAAGACCCTTTATTTCTTCATATAGATTTATTCTGAAAACCTTATCGTCTCAATTTCCCTAATTACTTTGAGGTCTACTCCTCGACAACTTATATATAAAAAATTCGTTAGTAAATTTAAGAGGTATGTAACAGGATTCCCGTATGTCGTTCATCTCTTTAAAAGTAAGTCCTTCTAGATAAACTAGAACAATACTTGTCACTCCCAGACTCCGTAAACTCAGGATTGGACGAGGGAACGGGCAGGACAATAGGGGTCACGAAACACAATACTCTTAAGATGTGACCAGTACCCGGTGGTTCTTCTTTCTGTCCCTGAGGAACAGGGAGTTGACGATCGAAAAGTGAACTCTTTCTCGTCTGACGGTCGTAAAGAGTAGGAGAAAGGGGAGTCAGAGTACAATCCTCGACATAAGGACCATCTACACCGACTCTCCAGACTCAGAGAGAAGAGGGTGGAGAGAGCATGAGAATCTTCCTTGACAGATAAAAAATAAACCGTTGCGTACTTTGTGACCGTGAACCCTGTGGGGATAGGGTAAAATGAGTATCTCACTTCTAAGGTAATATCCTCCCTGGTTGACTCTTCTGGTTCCCGATGGTGGAGGGGTCACAGGTCACCCATAATGAGACCCTTTTCATACGGGGGACGGGTGTCCAAACCACGTCACCACATATCTACGGAAAGGACCACTTTTTCCGTCCCGTATTTCTATTTTATGAGGTTTCAAGACGAACTCCACTAACTGATATAACTTTGGCTCTTATCTCTTGAGGACGGATTACTGTAATAACTTTCTTACCTCTAGAATCGTCTCTCGTTCTCTTTCGACGATTGAGGTACTATGTTCGTTTTACCATCTTGTCGGTCTTCAAATTTTCTTCTTAGTCCTTTTCTCTATCGAATTTTGCTCAGAAGGGCACTAGTGTCAGTGTGGACTCGATCCCCTGCCATACGAGTATGTGATCCGGTGTGAGTGAGTCCTTGACTCGTCTCACGACCCCTCCGAACTCCAGTAAGGGTCACGTTGTGTTTCTGAGTAGGTAATCGTCCCCCATTTCGGAATGATCTTTTTCTCCGAATTTCTATTGGAGACTGATTTGTGATTAGTCTGGGAATCGACGAGATTGGGTCCCCGTTGTGGATCTTTCGGTCCAAATTTTTATTTTAATGAAAGGAAGAACCGTCAGACTTCTGAGACACGTACGGGTTTCAACATGGTAGAGTCTTCCCTAGTCTCCTTCTCGTAGAATAGAATACTTTCATTTCACTTTTAGTGAGTTAGTACAGACTGAGGAACACTGGGGTACCTGATATGTCAGGTACCTTAAGAGGTCCGGTCTTATGACCTCACCCATCGGAAAAGCAAGAGGTCCCCTAGAAGGGTTGGGTTCCTAACTTGGGTCCAGAGGGAGTAACGTCCACCTAAGAAATAGTCGACTCGGTGTTCTCTTCGGGTTGATTAAAATATAAGGAACCAATTTATATCCCGTTTTGGACATTTTAGAGACTTGATACTATCGTCGGGTTCGGTGTACACATGAGTCATCATTTCCCATTTTTATTTTGACTAATTCTTCTGAATCCATATTGGAAACTAGTTATTCACTAAATTCGGTTGGTTCCCCAATAAGGATACATCGGTCTGATCTTCTAATTATATTCCCCTTTTTAGACCCGGTCTTGTTGTGTGTAACGTATTACGTTTGTTTTATTTGAACAATCCTAATCAACTCGGTTCAGTCACTGGTGTATTTGGTGGTTCGTTTCTCCTTCTTATGGGTCCAAACCTCCTTAGTCATGGACATGAACAATGTTATACAAAAGATCTTACATTAAAAGTTGTTTTTATAATACTCCATACGTTTTGTTGGGACCCTTTCATACTGGGTATTGTTCTTTTTTGATTTCGTTATCTTTTACTGTCCGAAACTTTGTCGGTACTAATAATACAAGTTTCTTGGTTTTCTTTGGTACGGATTTCTTGACTTCCTTCTATACTACTACTACAAAGTAGTCTACCTGTTATGGTCACTTCTGTGTCCTCAATACTTTTTTTTTGTTTCACCTTAAAGACCTCAACTTCTCATACCAATGATAATTATCATCTTCCGAAGTTGTTATGTAAACTTGACTGTCTTCCTTCCAAGTCACTAGAACTTCTTTCTAGTTGTCTCTAATGTACTATACTTTTTATCTCTTTTTTATCCTACTTCTTTTTATTTGTATTAAAATCTCTGTAATCCTTACGAAAATTCACGTGATTGTATATACATTAACTTCATGGTTTTCTTCTTCTACCTCTTCGTGTTACTTTTTTATTATTATTACCGTTTTTTAGTGATTCAAACTACTATTTGTACTTAGATATGTATATTCTTCGAGTTACTAAAGGTTTATCTTATTTGAGTTACTCTAGGTATCAGTCTATGTAATGTCATTTTTACAACTTTCGGTCTTCATCGCTTTTAGAACGTTTGACATTTTCTTTTTCCTGAGTAGTGTATATTCCTTTCGGGTCATTCTAATGACCGACTGAAGAGTAACCTTTGTCACTTCAGGTCCGTCGTCATCCTACTACATGAGTTTCACGACTTTTATTTTAGATAGTTGGTTCTTAGAAAATAAATCGTTTTAATAGGAAATTTTGTCTTCTGTCTTACCTGTGAGAGTCTATTTTTGACTCTCAAACAACGTTCGTTTAAACGGAATTCTTTATAATGTCTTTTACGAAGTCTTTCTTTCGATCACTGTAGTCTGTCATTAAACTTAGATATTGTTGTTGTTGTTGTTTTTGTTTGATTTCCATTAATCCAACCATTTGTGTTTTCAGTCATATTAAATTATAAAGAAGAATAATCTTTCTGATGAATAATAATCTTAACGGAAGAAAAAACGATATTTGTTGATCTTACTAGTTATTTGAAATACTTTGTACTCAAAAACTTCCGACCTATCGTCAAACATGTCTGACTCTAGGTCTTTCCTCTTTGTTTGATCTATTTAGGATACCGACATGTTCGAATGAAGGACCTCCGTCACAGGACCAGGTCCTCGTTCCTCCCTCTAAAATGTATCTCTGATCACCAGAGTGACTTAATTTCTCTGTCTCTCTTCTCAAGTCCCTTTGGTTCCACTCATCGTAAACACCCCGTCTCCGAAGGGTCGTAGACATTTGCCTAGGGTACCCTGAAAATATAAATGGACACAGTCTATTTTGAGAAGTCCTGGGTCCCTCTTGTGTGTCCCTTTCGTCATTTATCTTGTCATAAAACTCAACTGTGATCTTCATCAAACACAAAGGGCGTCGGTATCGTTTCTCTGGAGTATTATGTATCCCGTGGTCTATGTCGGGAGTTTTCCCGTTATGAAATCATTCCTCCGATTTAATAGGGGTACTCTTTTCCGATAAGATCTGCGTTATCCTGTTTCGAGTATTTCACTCAGAGTTTTTCTAGACTAAGAGTCTGTTACATTGTGTATGATATTGTATTAGGATACGAAAAATTTCCCTTTTTAGGTCGTGAGTCATTACATTTTAAGTGTTACAGACCTTAGGTCATTTTTACTGGTCGATACGTCTGTCCGTTCTTTTACGTCCTTTTTTTAGTTATCTTATCTTTGTGTTTACCGTCTTTATTATCTTAACCGTTTCTAGAATTTTCTTGACAATATTTCATACGTTAATATAAGTATCTATATTTTTCTGTACTTTTATTATACACGTTTCAATGTTCCATATTTTTAGGGGGGTTTTAGAATCTCTAATTTTTGATATCGTAGACTTTAATTTTTATATGATGTACCATAATTTATTGTAAACTTTAACTTTTTTTTTTATGAACTTCTGTGGTTACTACAGATAGGTTTTATTTCGTGTGTCTCTTCTGACTTTTAAAAACGTATTTGGAAGTTACTGGATACTCTAGATTTTAAACTGTCCGTGTTTTCTGTGTATAACACACTAGAGGAAATACACTTTAAGGTTTGTTTCACTCGGATAATAAAATCTTTCGTCTAGGCACAATCGAACCAGGATTTCATCCGTCTTTCTTACCTAACTTTTAAAGATGGTCTCCTGAGAAGATTCTGCTACTTTTTACAAGTCAGAACTAACGACACCTAAGGTCGTTTGACAGGTGAATCTTACCCACTTAAAATAACCTACATAAAATAGAATTATTTTACAAAAATTTAATCCCTTTTACCAATACCAAAAGTTCGATATCTCATCTAGAACCTAATACCGTTTCTATTTATCGAATCTTTTGTATGAATCTTACAAAAAAAAAAAAATTGTTTTAGAACCATGTAAGATTTAAACTTTTCTCTTGATGAGAAAAATCGAATTTTCATTGAAAATTCTGTAACTTTACTTATCAAAGAATTAATTAATTAAATAAATATTCATTCAACAATCTCTCTAGAATAAATGTTAAACTAAGATCTCAGACAATCATTACGGAAATTAAGGGAAAACCCTTCCCTGAATCTAGTAGACTCTACACGAAAACAATGGTTAAAGTCATAATTTAAGAGTTCCTTAGAGTTAAGAGGATTAAGGATGAATAAAATACACGAATTTTGCTAGAACCGCCTGTTCCTATCATTCTCGGTCCTTTTGGACCGGTTCGGAATCAAGGTGTCTTTTAAGTAGTTATCGAAGGGTACGGGAGTCCTATTTAGGGTTTAAAGAGAATTTCACCGGGTGTGTCCTTTACTTCTAGATTGAAGGACAACGGACGGTCGGAGTAAAAAAGAGGGAGAGAACAAAGAAGTCTGACACGAGACCAAATCGGTCTGGTGGTGTAGAGAGACATGAAGGTCTCGAGGAAAAGGTTTTAAAGTTACGGTATTATAACGAGTACGAAGCTCATGATTGAAGAATTGCCATTGTAAAGAACTGAGAGACTAACTTAAGCCACAATTGATACATCAGGGTGGGATTGTGGGACATAAACAGTAAATTTAATTTAAATAATACCAGTTAAGAGTAAATAAACGATATTAATATGGGGTTTATGAATTAATAGTTTATTACTTTGTAACGAGGACCCCTTTATATAGGTATTTATAGATATAGATATATAAATACAAAGAGATAGAGTGTATCTAATATTAGAATTTAGGATTTTCATTGAGTAGGAACATATAGATAAAAGAAATAAAATGTTCTCTCTTTTGTTCAAAATCTTCACAATTCACTGACCGAATTTCTGTGGTGGGATTGTCCACGGTCCAACCCTAAGTTTGGTCAGTTGTCCAGGATCTCGGTCTTGAGGAACGTAGGGTGACAGGGGACAACACAGATAGGGGGTCGGTAGAGATACTCTCTTTTATTTTTCCGTCTTACAGAGAAACAAGTCGAAGTCAACCCTTGTGTACATAATACGTTGAATAACAGAGTGTGGAGATTTGTATAGATGGATACCGACGATTTCGTCCCACCCATAACTAAATCCCCAATGTTTACGTAAAAACACTCTTCTATTTAAGTAGTTATATCTTAGACTTATGACTCCTAGTTGACATAAATATTAATAAACAATTTATAGACAGAACGAGTACACATTAAAAATACCCCTTGCTTGTAGTAGAGAAAAAATGGTTATCACGACAGAGTTTAATCCAGAAGTAATTACTGTCTGACTCATTTTCTTATTTACTGACTCGTATCATCTTCCGGAAGATCTGGACCTCGTTTATGCAAGACTTTTGTCGAGGGGGGTCAACGTCACCACAGAGGATCCACTATATTAGACGGATACATAGATAAGTTCACAGTAGAGATCGAAAGGACAAATTGAAAGAGAGGGACATCACTAGGATCAAGTGGTTATACACGACCTAGGCTCAATCCTTGGAGTGGGGACAGTTAGAAGAGAAGTCTCGACTATGAAAAAAGACAATATAGACTACCTCGGAAAGAGGTATTAAACACTGGGGTCGAAGGATGAGTACACTCAGTTTCAAGAGTCACGTACTTTTGTCTTTGACTGAGTCTAATTAAATTCGTCTTCTTATTGAACAATCTTTCAAAGTCTAGTGTTTTCATTACTCTTCAAACCTCTTTCTGGAAACTCATCATTGGTTCATTTAGGTTCGTTTCCATTTTAGGAGAGTACCCCTGAGTCGAAGCCTACGACGACAGTCACCGGTAGTGAGACGTGACAATCGGTGTGTAGTAGGACGTACAACAACTCAGGTAGTGTCAACGAAGGTTCTTAGAGACAGACCGGAACGTGGAACTACAGAGACGGAACCCTGAGTGCACGGGTTCTAAACAGACGGTTTATCCCTCTCCTTTGTAAAAGAGGGTAAACCGAAGGGATCACTTTACTTTCCATTGGGTTCCCGTGAGTCTAATCCCGTTGTCTTTGTTGTCTACAGTTTATGTGTTAGATTGAGACCTTGGGAATCGTGGACCGTTAGAACTACCACTTTAAACTTCCTCTTCACAGTATCTCTAGATCTGACATAAACTGAAACGTAGTTCGAAGAATTTATCGAAGGATGAATTTAGAAGTAGAGAAACATAGGTTCTCCCTCTTCGAATCTTAGGACTAAAATTTTGATATTAGTCTAAAATCGAAAAAACGAATCACTCCGTCCATGAAAATAGTCCTTTAATCAAGATTAGTTTCATCTATAATTTCTCTCTAGATATCAAGGGACTTTTGTACAAAACGGTGGAGGTTGAGTAGTAGGAACTAAGTCTTAACTTTATCACACACCATGTCTCTTTGAGTTTGTATCTCTTCCTCTTTATTTAGTAATGGAGGAGACAGGGTATCATAAAGTATAAAAAGACTATCGTAGTTGTGTTAAATTCGTAAGAAAAAAACTAGAAATTGGGAAGACAAAAAACACAGAAAACTACCGAAAACTTTTATTTATACCTATTACGGTTTGTTAACTAAAAATATATCTCTGACATAAATTTGAGGTCTTAGCTTTAAGAAGGTCTTCGATATTCCACAAATTTAAAAATTTGTTTACTAGAAACTATCGTGGAGAGAAATTCCGTATGACGAACAAACAGAGATATGTTCAAGGTATGTCTGTCTTCGTTAGATCAAATGAGCAGTATAGAGGTCATGAGGTATGTCATGGATTTTGTCTTCGGTTCTTACGTATAAATAAGTCGAGATACTATAAAGGCCGAACATCAAAACAACATCTTTGTGTCATCTGTTATTTATAAATTACTTTAATCAACCTTCCAAAATCCTTTCCTTTACTCATCTTGATGTGTACGTTAATTAGTTGACTCTTTTCTTTGGAGTAAAACAACAAATCTTCCCAAAAACAAAACATAGTGTGACTCGTGTTATTTGACACCTTTTAAGACTTTCTCTACCTTTATGGTTTGGTGGACAGGACGGGGAACTCTTTGGGTATACGTCCAGTCCTTCGTTGTTAATCTTGACCTGTACCTTGTTGTCTGACCAAGGTTTATCCTTTTCCTCATGCAGTTCCAACATATAACAGTGGGACTAATAAATTGAAGATACGTCTCATGTAGTACTCTTTACGACTCGACCTTCTTCGTGTTCGACCATAGTTCTAACGGCCCTTTTTATAGTTATTGGAGTCTATACGTCTACTGTGGTGGGAATACCGTCTTTCACTTCTCCTTGATTTCTCGGAGAACTACTTTCACTTTCTCCTCTCACTTATTCAACCGACTTTCGAGTTGTAAGTCTTTTACTTCTAGTACCGTAGACCAGGGTAACGAAGTACCCTTTATCTACCCCTTTGTCACCTTTGTCACAGTCTGAAATAAAAAGACTCGAGGTTTTAGTGACTTCTACCACTGACGTCGGTACTTTAATTTTCTGCGAATGAGGAACCTTCCTTTTAATACTGGATGGATCTATCATATAAGTTTTCGTCTCTGTAATGAAACGGTTGTTTACAGACAGATCAGTTCCGATACCAAAAAGGTCACCAGTACATACCTACACTTTCAACCTGACACTTCTTTCGACTTACGGTTTCTTAACTACGAAAACTTGACACCACAACCTCTTCTGAGAACTCTCAGGGAACCTGACGTTCCTCTAGGTTGGTCAGGTAGGATTTCCTCTAGTCAGAACCCACAAGAAACCTTCCTGACTACGATTTCGACTTTGAGGTCATGAAACCGGTGGAGTACACTTCTCAACTGAGTAACTTTTTCTGAGACTACGACTCCCTAACCCCCGTCCTCCTCTTCCCCTACTGTCTCCTACTCTACCGACCTACCGTAGTGGGTGAGCTACGTGTACTCAAACTCACTTGAGGTCCTCAACCACTACCTGTCCCTCCGGACCGTATGACGTTAAGTACCCCAGTGTTTCTCAGGCTGTGCTGACTCACTGACTTTACTTGACTTGACTTGACTTGACTATGTAACGATGATTCTATATACGATTAATCTGACAGTGGAATCTTAATTTAATACTACAGTTATATCTTAGAACAGTATGGTACCGACTGTTTTATATGGAGTTTCCCCGTAATGTTACTTTTTTTTTTCCCTACTTATAGTCTTTTACAACTCTATTTAAAAAAAGTGTTATTAGGAAATGAGAACGCGAGACTAAGAAGAGAACAGACATCAAGATTTTACCTCACCTTGTCGTCGTTTTACGTTCAGAAACAGGGTGTTTCTTTATTTTCGGGTGCCAGGAGAAGTGGAAATACACCAGTATTTTATCCTTCTTCTCGTTCCACCACTGTAACGAGTTTTCTGATGACGTGCGGACACAATCACTCGACGCGTTAACGGGGTACCAAGGGACGTAACAGTAATTGTCGTGTGAATTTCTTTCGGTGTAGACGTTATTCGTTTAATAAACCCCCTCGTCTATAGGTATACCAATTATGTAAGACATAGGAAACAATTCTTCACAGAACCAGAGGATCGTTGTGACATCCCTTTAGGTAGTCCCCATACTTTAATCTGCCGGTACATCCGCCTTATGGACATCTCAAAGTCAAAATACTTTACGAAAGTGATTTTTAATATATATAATACGTTTTGTCATGTCATTACATTCCAATTCTAATTTTAACAAGTTGAGGGGGTGTCCGTTAAGTTCCAAGGTTATCATGGGTCATCGGTTCCCAGATGTCACATGTTTCCTTTTTTTTTTCTTGTTTTCTGTAATACACCCTAAGGTCTACCCAATTGGTAAGAACTGACCCCTCTTAAAAGAGGGGGTTTTCTCTAACGTCTCGTAGAACTATGTCCGAGAAGAGAACATATTTTGAAGAGGGTTGAAACCTTCATTTCCCTTGACTTTGTAAAATACGGTATTTATTTGTTTGTCACTCATTGATTTAATCTTAAAGTTTTAATGTTTCTACGTGTTGGGACATGAAACATCCATCACTAACGTCGACGTTCAGTATAGGGTCGGACCCGTCCAGTGAGGTC
Organism: Capra ibex; assembly: GCA_006410555.1. Taxonomy (NCBI): domain Eukaryota; kingdom Metazoa; phylum Chordata; class Mammalia; order Artiodactyla; family Bovidae; genus Capra; species Capra ibex. The sequence continues at coordinate 17,715,477 of SJYO01041852.1, forward strand.
AACAGAATGTAGAGTGTCACAAACTCCTGGTCGACGTACGTCTAAAGACCCGGTGTTGAGGTGTTTAGTTTCAGGTCCCCCGACTAAAGACCTCCTAGACGGATACCGGTTAGACGGGTTCTACTGATACTCTTTGCGTTCGATATAAAATATCTTTCATAAGAATTACTACAGATGGGTAAGGAGTGAGGTGTCGTAAAGAAAAGTAACCTGCTACTTTTTTAAACGAGAACGTTTCCTGGACATTATAAAAAGAAGACGAGTCAAGTCAAGTCAAGTCAGCGAGTCAGTACAGACTGAAAAACGCTGCGATACTTAGTGTCGTCCGGTCCGGAGGGACAGGTAGTAGTTGAGGGTCTCAAGTGAGTTTGAGTACACGTAGCTCACCACTACGGTAGGTCGGTAGAGTAGGAGACAGCAGGGGAAGAGGAGGACGGGGATTAGGGAGGGTCGTAGTGCCAGAAAAGGTTACTCAGTTGAGAAACGTACTCCACCGATTTCATAACCTCAAAGTCGGAGTCGTAGTCAGGAAGATTACTTGTGGATCCTGACTAGAGGAAATCCTACCTGATCAACCTAGAGGAACGTCAGGTTCCCTGAGAGTTCTCAGAAGAGGTTGTGGTGTCAAGTTTTCGTAGTCAAGAAAACACGAGTCGAAAGAAGTGTCAGGTTGAAAGTGTAGGTATGTACTGGTGACCTTTTTGGTATCGGAACTGATCTGTCTGTAAACAACCGTTTCATTACAGAGACGAAAACTTATACGATAAATCCAACCAGTATTGAAAGGAAGGTTTCTCATTCGTNTCTGTCTGTAAACAACCGTTTCATTACAGAGACGAAAACTTATATGATAGATCCATCCAGTATTAAAAGGAAGGTTCCTCATTCGCAGAAAATTAAAGTACCGACGTCAGTGGTAGAAGTCACTAAAACCTCGAGTCTTTTTATTTCAGACTGTGACAAAGGTGACAAAGGGGTAGATAAAGGGTACTTCGTTACCCTGGTCTACGGTACTAGAAGTAAAAGACTTACAACTCGAAAGTCGGTTGAATAAGTGAGAGGAGAAAGTGAAAGTAGTTCTCCGAGAAATCAAGGAGAAGTGAAAGACGGTATTCCCACCACAGTAGACGTATAGACTCCAATAACTATAAAAAGGGCCGTTAGAACTATGGTCGAACACGAAGAAGGTCGAGTCGTAAAGAGTACTACATGAGACGTATCTTCAATTTATTAGTCCCACTGTTATATGTTGGAACTGCATGAGGAAAAGGATAAACCTTGGTCAGACAACAAGGTGCAGGTCAAGATTGAAAACAAGGACTGGACGTATATCCAAAGAGTCCTCCGTCTAATCCACCAGACCATAAGGGTAGAGAAAGTCTTAAAAAGTGTCAAATAACACTAGGTGTGTCAGTTTCCGAAACCGTATCAGTTACTTCGTCTTCATCTACAAAAAGACCTTGAGAGAACGGAAAAGGTACTAGGTCGCCTACAACTGTTAAACTAGAGACCAAGGAGACGGAAAAGATTTTGGTCAAACTTGTAGACCTTCAAGTACCAAGTGCATAACGACTTCGGACCGAACCTCTTAAAACTCGTAATGAAATGATCGCACGCTCTACTCAAGTTAACACGTCATCAAACTCGTAAGAAACCGTAACGAAAAGAAACCTTAACCTTACTTGTGACTGGAAAAGGTCAGGACACCGGTGACGACTCAAAAGGTTTAAACGACTGTATAACTCACGCTACATATTCAAAATTTTTCTTATTTTCAAACCACTATATAGAAAACATTGTAGTTTACTTTGACACCCATTTCGGTTACTCATCGTCCGTCACGTTTTTAGGAAAAGACCAGTCCATGTCTGTCTTCGACGGAAATTAATCGTATATAGACTTTGTTGACTTCAAGACTTTTCAGGTCCTATCCTGTTAAATCCGAGGTCTTCAAAAACTAGGTCTTTTTCACCCAACGAGGATTTTGGGATTCGGGAAGACCTGACATCGGGAGACAACAAATAAGGAGGGTCAGAGATAAGGAAGACCTGTGAGTGGAAAAATCGTATAAGAAAGAGATACAGTCGTCAGCGAGAAGATCTTGATAAAGGTTGACAAATTAAAGGTAATCTGGAAATTCTACAGTCCAATAAACTGGGAAAGAGTTCCTTCGAAAGACACTTGGGAAGGTAAGATCGACTTTGGAAATGGTATTTTGCACATCCATAGAACATAGAAAATTTTTATATATGGTGACACCCATACTAATAATCTACTTATAGTCAGAAGACGGGGAAGAGTGAGGTACTTCCGTCTCCAAAGAGGGGACGGTATTAGTGTCTTCGACGGTAAATAATCCCCAAATATTTAAAAGTCACGTATGAACAACCATTCATTGACTCGGTGTACTATGTTAAGAGACGACAACGACGATTCAGCGAATTCAGAACAGGCTGAGATACGTTGGGGTATCTGTCGTCGGGTGGTCCGAGGTGGCAGGGACCCTAAGAGGTCCATTCTTGTGACCTCACCCGACGGTAAAGGAAGAGATTACGTACTTTCACTTATCACTTTCACTTCAACAAGTCAGCACAGGCTGAGAATCGTTGGGGTACCTAACGTCGGGTGGTCCGAGGAGGCCGGTACCCTAAAAGGTCCGTTCTCAAGACCTCACCCAACGGTAACGGAAGAGGCTATGGTAAGAGATGTTGTGAGAATTGAGAGACCAAGAGAATGGAAAAAACTAGACAGAAGACATTAAAGACAAGTAATAAGATTCAGTGAAGGTCCTAAAATCAAAATAAAGAAAACAGAAGGAGGGAATGAGGATTTGGGACGAAAGTTTCGAGTCGATTAGGACTACTGCAAGTTTAGGTTACTAAGACAGAACTGAAGAGGAAGTTCGAGATCAGAAGACAATACACGACATAAATTCTAAGTCAATGAACTACCAAGTCGACGGTAAAGTTTAAGGCGAACTCACTTTGTACTCTCGTAACTGAAACAAAATTATCAATATTTATAAATCACGAAACGTTGAAAACCTTTTCATAAAATAAAGACACACAGAGGTAAAGGATGAACCACCAAACTACCAAATAAGTGATTCATCACAGGTTGAGAAAACACTGGGGGTACCTGACACCGGGCGGTCCAAGGAGACAGGTACCCTAAAGGATCCGTTCTTATGACGTCACCCTAAGGTAAAGGAGGAGGTCTCCTAGAAGGGTTGGGTCCCTAACTTGAGTCCAGAGGACGGAACATCCGTTTAAGAAATGGTTGACTCGGTGGTCCCTTCCGGTAAAGGAATGAATATTTTAACTTATAACTATAAACAGTACGTCACAACAAAATTTCTAAGTCTTTCATATTACGTGGATGTATACACACATACACAAATGTAAGACTGTAAGGAATCGGTAGTCACGAACTCTGTCGTCAGTTATTATTCGTACATAATAAAATATATAAATAATCTTACAGTAGAGAGATCGGAAAATGAGAAAGGGTAAAATGAATAGAAATTGTGTTATTTAAGGGTAAAAAGAATTAGTGAATTCAAGTTACAGAATAAAAAGATGAGGTGTCAAGTTTAGTTTTTAGTTTAGGATAATACAGAAGGAAGTTTGAGAAAGAGATTATACAACTTAAGTTTTATAACAAGAGTAACAATGATGAGACTGGGACCGGGAGTGTGAACCGGGACCTAGCAAATCGATCTACAGAGTAGTCAACGAAACGGGACCAGAGAATATGACACGGGCAATTGGTCAAATTAGGAGGACCAAGTACACCAAAATGGACGTTCCAAGAGTACCTTTTCGGATTACAGTGAGGACCGTCTTATTTCAGGTCAAAAAGGAGGGTGAAAGACGAGAATAAAGGAGAAAAGCATCGGATTTGACAAACACCTAAAGGTACTTTAGTTCCAGGTCCATCAGACCTGAGTGAAGTATGTAGTACTACCAAACGTTAGTAGAGGAGAAACAGTACGACAAGGAAGACGGAACTTCTCGAAGTCTCGGAAAAGACAGTTAGAAAAATAGTTTTGAGTGTAGGTAGATCCGTAACTGAATTTAAAGACATCGAAAGAGATCGATGCTAAGGTTCTAATACATTACTGACACACACTGAAACTGGGACCAACAAAGTACATCGTGGAATAAGATTCAAGAAACTTATACCACCAACACAGAAGACAAGGGGGTGTAGTGGGGAAGGGACCCAGGACTTATTAAGACCTAAACATTTATCTGAAAAATTAAACGTGACAAATGACATTTTGGAGACCGAACTTCATGGAGTCCTTTTTTGACTTTCAATTATCCATTTTGACAACCATTTATCCATTTTGATAGTTATCAACTAGTTAAAACTGGACATTGTGTCTGTTAAAACATACCAACTCGGGCTAGTAAACTTCAGGACTAGAGTCTATTGAACGATTTTATCGCTTATCTACGAAAGAGTCAAATCTTTACTGGACATCCTTAATCTTTTCCCTATCCAATGACAGGACGAACATAGAGTAAGGTGTACGAGATCTCTCCTGTAAGATATAAAAATAAAAAAATTTCTAACAGGTTCAAATAAAAGATTTACCTGATCACTTCTTTTATGACCTTCATTGATTACTTGAAATGTAGGTCTAAACAAGGAGTTTCTCCTTAAAAATAACACATAATGTCTTAATGATTGTAGATATGATCCCGTCTAGGTCCTAGGTCAAGGTTGTGACGGTATTTGAACCTATTGGAACCTATTGGAACTCGTCGAATAAATTTACAAGACACAGAAACCCAAGGAGTAGAAATTTTCTCCAACCATTATATATTCATAGATGGTGAGTCTTAGTCCCATTCTTGATTCGTTTAATTAGATTTATCTGGAATCTGGTAACGACGATGTATTATTAAGTGACTTACAGTCAACGAAAATAATGGGGTTAAAATTATTTTCTTCTCAGAGACTATAGGATATCTACATTGACTTATGGTTATTTGTATTATCATCGAGGGACAAATACATTACACCGTTGTATAGTGGATAAATAAGAAAGAGAGAAAAAAAATCACTTTAAGTTCCGAATAAAGTTTTGTTCCTTTTTATTATTCATTTAATTACAGAACAAGGAGATTTCATTTAATGATATTAAAGTACAGTACAGAGAGAAAAGAGTATACATCCATACTCAAGTTCGTCATAATTTGTTCTAGAAACATTGAATGAACAAAAATCTTTATAGGATGTGAAAGACCTTATCTAGTGAAGAGGTAGTGTAGACAGGGATTAGAGGATGTTTTCGTTTCTGTATCGAGTCCTTTTTTTTCTTTATAGATTCGTTTCTGGTTAAGAAAAACATGATATTTGATTTTTATTTGACTCTGGTATTATGACTCTTTACCATACCTAGTACGTTCTTAATTCCTAAACAGACCAATTTTTTTAATTTGCACACACGATTCAACACTGGGGTACCTGACATCGGGTGGTCCGAGGAGACAGGTATCTTAAGAGGTCCGTTCTTTATGATCTCACCCAACGTACAGAAAGAGGTCCCCTAGAAGGGCTGGCTCCCTAACTTGGGTGTAGAGAATACGGAGGACATACTCGTCCGTCCAAGAAATGGTGACCACGGTGGACCTTTCGGGGGTCACTACGAACTTTTGCAACTTTAACGGGTCAGGATATATTTATGTTACATAAATATATCCCGAATAAGGACTCACTAAGTTACATAAATACCTAAATCGTTAATGATACACATTCGGTAAAAAATTTTTGAACTAATCCGACTGTAGTGAAGGTAACTAAGTAGATAAATAATTGAGTTGTTTATGAATACTTTCCTAATGACATCCGATTCGTGAATTATAAGGTCTCGAATGGGTTTAATCCCGATGGAGAGGAGAGACCGATTCTAATGAAACTAAGAGAAAATAATATGAGACAGTTTTTAATATATTAGAAATTCCGTCACTACCAGTTTTCAAATACTAGAAAAAGAAAAGGTTAAGTTTACCACAGTTATACTAACAATAAACGTTGAAGTATAGAGAGAGATTGAGTTACACTGTACGAAATTAACATCCTGGTCGGACTGAGGGTTTTGACCAAAGGGATGGACCGTTACCACCTCTTCAAACACTCAGGTTGACTCGTCAATGAAGACCCCTGACAAGACTGGGGTAGATGGGGGTAGGGTTGAAGAACCGTGGTAAAAGGACCATTAGAAGTAAGCGTTGAAAGAATGGAGTAGACCAAGACAAAAGAGAGATAGGTTTTGTTAGCATTAAGAAGTCAATTCCCAAAACTTCTTCTCCAAATGTATAATGTATCCGAAAGAATAAATCGAAAGTGGGATAGAAAACCTTTCCCGGGGTTTTAGGTCTATAGAACAACGTGGAACAAACTCTTCTCAACAATTGTCAGGAAATTAAGGTAGAGAAGGACTTTGTTCCTCTTTAACACTTTATTAATACGATCCCCAAAGTTTGGGGTATTTACTAGGAAAGGTTTTCTGAAAAGTACCCGTATTAATGTACATAACCTACTTTTTTTTTATTCTGAGTGGACCTTGACCATTTACAACATCTACCATCCCATTTATACACTGATACGAAAGTTCCTTAAACCTCAGACTCTTTTTACCGAAAACTTGTTCACGAGTTTTCCTTCTTTTTTTTATTTTTTGTAAAGACTGTCTACCCTGTCGTAATCTTTCTTGGACTTTCGTTTCTCTCGTACTGCTAAAATTCTTTAATCTTCTAGGGGTACCGACGTTATACCCCACCGTCTCCTCCGGGTCCTGGACATCCGAACACGTGAACAAGTTCTACAAACCTGAAGTGGGATTTCCGGTCACATCAGTCGTTCCTGAAAGTCGGTCTCACTCGAGAGTCTCAACCCAGAAAGTTCTACTGAAATCGACACCACATCTTCGTAACCTCCTCCCTCTTGTCTACACTCCCTCGGTCTACAGTAAGGTCCAAAGTGACTTAATTAGAAAAGAAACCAACCCTAATTTCTTTTTTCTAGTCAAGAAATTTGAAGGAAATTAAAGAATAGAGTACAGGAGATTATTAGGAAAGATTTTCTCAAACCTGAGTCTCCCTCTCCCTCTCCCACCCTACTAAACCCTCTTACCCTTAAGATTGTACATATGACAGTACATTCTTAACTTAGCGGTCAGGTACAGACTGCATCCCACGTCGAACGAACCCCGACCACGTACCCCTACTGGGTCTCTCTACAACACCCCTCCCTCCACCCTCCCCCCAAGTACAAACCCTTGCGTACATTCTTAATTTCTAAAATTTTAAATTTTTTTTTATTTTTTAATTTTTTTAATTTTTTTTTTTTTTTCGTTTCTGAAATGAAACGATTGTTTTCAGACATATAGTTTCGATACCAAAAAGGACACCAGTACACGTCTACACTCTCAACTTATTATTTCTTCCGACTCGTGACTTTTTTTTTTTTTTTTTTTTTTTTCTCAAAAGATAAGAGAACGGATCAGAATAGTAGGTTCCCGTATACCTTCTCGGGATAGAAAATCTTTTAGATCTAGAATGACAAGTAAATATTTAAAAACGATAAAACTTAGTAACATTGTGAAATATAACCGTAGAAGAAAAGTCGGTGAAAAATATCCACCAATAAATAATTGATTATTTCACTAAAGAAGAAAGAAGGAGAAGAAGGAACGGAAAAATTTAATTAACCTCTTTCTCTATACAGAACGGACACGTAGTTAAAGTCTCGGAACTTATTTTGTCATATTTATTTATTCACACTTGATTTTCCTTTACAACAATATGTGTGTGAGAATTATTTCATTCAACGAAGAGGGCCACCTTTTCATCATATTGAAACACAAACATTATAAGAAAAGAAAACATGATAACATAATTTACACCGAAACGGGTGTATCTATTCGAGAATTTTAAATGAAAATCACTCAGACCTTCTTGTGATCATGATCCTCGGACCCTAAAACAGAGACGGGACTAAAGGATAAGAAATCTGTCACTAGGTAACAATATGTTCGACCCTGCTAAAAGGGATTGAAGGTAAGAGAAATTTAAAATTCGTAAGTCGGATATAACTACCAGGACACACCAAGGACTCCCCAAAGTATACGGAACACCTCCAGTCGAAATCTCGTACTTCAAGAAGAGACACGATGGGTTGTCACGGACGACGACGACGACGATTCAGCGAAGTCAGTACAGACTGAGACACGCTGGGGTATCTGCCGTCGGGTAGCCGAGGGGGTAGGGATCAAAGATCAAAAAACATGGGAGTTTAGACATTAAGTCCACATTAAAACAACAACAAGATATTTACCTGGATCCGTCAAAAGTTCTCACTCGCTTCAGTCTCTTTGTAATACTCATTATAATTAACTTTATAAATTAACAATAAATATTGTATTCAACTCCCCGTATTTACTAAAGAGACTTTATTTTATTTATCGTTATTTTTGTGAGGACACTGTAAAAAATTATTAGTTCCATTTATTTTAGAGACTAGACATTTAACGATCATCTTATGACCGTAAGTCTGTTTCTTCTTTCTAATTAAGATATTTCGAATTTTGACTGCATTAAATAAAAGTCAAGGGACCTGTCCCCTCGGACCACCCGACGACAGAGACCCCAGTGTGTCTCAGTCTGTACTGACTTCACTGAATCGTCGTCGTCGTCATCGTTTCCTGTCAAACGGTTGAACACACCGAAGGTCTCTTTCGTAGTCTAAACTTTTTCAAAAGATAGCAAATTAACACGCACATTACTTATTTTAAAAAATTACAAAGAATAGATCAAATGACGTCTTAATTTTTTTTTGGGTTTATATTTATTTATTTACATAGATTACAATGATTATGATCAGATATCATAATATCAACCGAATATTTTCAACCGAATTTCGAGTTGTAAGTTATTTGATTCTAGTACCGTAGACCAGGGTAGTTAAGTACCGTTTATCTGTCCTTTGTCACCTTTGTCACCGTCTGAAATAAAACCCCCCGAGGTTTTAGTGACGTCTACCACTAACGTCGGTACTTTAATTTTCTGCGAGTGAGGAACCTTCCTTTCAATACTGGTTGGAACTTTCGTATAATTTTTCATCTCTATAATGAAACGGTTGTTTCCAGGTAGATCAGTTTCGATACCAAAAAGGTCATCAGTACATACCCACACTCTCAACCTGATATTTCTTTCCACTCGGGGCTTCCTAACTACGAAAACTTGACACCACAAACTCATCTGAGGACACTCGGGGAACCTGACGTTCCTCTAAGTTGGTCAGGTAGGATTTTTTCTAGTCAGGACTCACAAATAACCTCTCTGACTACAACTTCGACTTCAAGGTTATGGAACCGGTGGTCTACCCTTCTCGACTGAGTAAACTTTTCTGGTACTACGACCCTTTCTAACTTCCGTCCTCCTCTTCCCCTGCTATCTCCTACTCTACCAACCTACCGTAGTGGCTGAGTTACCTGTACTCAAACCCATTTGACGTCCTTAACCACTACCTGTCCCCCTGGACCGTACGAAGGTAGGTACCCCAGTGTCTCTCAGTCTGTGTTGACTCGTTGACTTGACTCGACTTGATTTGACTCAGATATCATTAAATCAGATAAAAGTATTTATGATTATAAATAAATTGTGATTCATCCTATTGAAAAAAAGTTAGCTAACTCATAAGACCGTCTTTTGTAATTAAGAAACCCCGATTTTAGAAGTAAACTCTTTCCTGTCTCTTATCTTTGAACCCTTTAATCACATAGTCAAATAAAGGTACCTTGAGATTACCATCTTTAACTTCTCCTTGATTTCTCGGAGAACTACTCCCACTTCCTCTTCTCACTTTCTCGACCGAATTTTGAGTTGTAAGGTTTTTGATTCTAGTACCGTAAGTCGGGGTAATGAAGTACCGTTTATCTCCCCATTTTCCACCTTTATCACTGTCTAAAGGAGAAGAACCCGAGATTTTAGTGACGTCTACCACTAACGTCGGTGCTTTAGTCTTCTGTAAACGAAGAACCGTCCTTTCGATACTGTTTGGATCTGTCACCCAACTTTTCGTCTCCGTAATGAGACGACTGTTTCCAGGTATATTAGTTCCGATACCAGATGGGTCACCAGTGCATACCAACACTCTCGACCCGAAATTTCTTCCGCCTCACGGGGTTTTAACTACGGAAGTTTGATCCCACGACCTCTTCTAAAGACTCTCAGGGAACCTGTCGTTCCTCTAGTTTGGTCAGTTAGAATTCCCTTTAGTTGGGACTTATGAGTAACCTTCCTGACTACGACTTCGACTTCGAGGTTATAAAACCAGTAGACTACGTTTTTCGACTGAGGGACCTTTTCAGGTACTACGACCCTTTCTAACTCCCGTCTTCCTCTTCTCCCGTAGTCTCCTACTCCACCGACCTACAGTAGTGGCTATATGTTACCTGTACTTGAACCCGTTTAAAACCTTCTACCATTCCCTATCTCTCCGGACCGTCCGACGTCAGGTACCCCAACGTTTCTCGACCCGCACCGACCCGCTGACTTGTCGTCGTTGTTATAACAAGAACCGTTTTCATTAGTTTCGTAAATACTCAAAATTCAATATAGACCTACAATTACTACAAACTGATTCAAGGAATGAGGTGGTTTTCCTCGTCCTAGAAAAACTTATAATATTCTAAATTATCTGTACGTCACTCTAAAAGATGAAAGGTTCAAAAATAGGAATATTTTTATACTTTGAGTTCCATTAGATCGTTATGTAATAAAAAAAAAGAATATAATTTACATTCAGTCGTCACAACTTTCCTCTAAAAAGAGGATTCCAAACTCGTAAGGTACTAAAGTATTTACTAAGAAATTAATAACACGAGTCTTTAATAAAAGTATATACATTACCTTCAGGTCAACGTCACCGAGTCATATTCTGCATAGGTTTAGGACAAACCAAGAGTCCGTAATCTACAAAACTGGTTCTTAAACCCTCGTTAATTTCTATGGAACATCTCCAGTTACTTCTTTTAAATCTTTCCCGGTAGGTATTCCTTTACAACGATTTAACTTGATGTGACCTTAATTCGAAAAGAAAACTGGTTGTCTGTGGTCATTCTGTCACTTCTCTTTTAAGTGTTTCAACCTTTTTATATCTGTTTGATTATCCTGTTACTTGTTTACAAACTTATCCTGGAAGTAGTTTTTCTTATTGGTTCACCGATCGTTTGTTCATTTTACTACTAGTTAGAATAATCAGTAGTCCTTTTAAGTTTAATTAAGTAGTACTATGACATCGTAGAACTAGTCTTTCCGATTTTACCTTAACCAGTTAAAGAACATCCAACACGTAAAATAACCATACATCAACGAATATGACCAGAGAATACTAGGAAACACTAACATTGAAAAAAGACTAAAATAACTATACTCGAGAGAGGGAAAAAAAGAACTACGTAGACCGATTTTTAATTAGTTAAAATAAATAGAAAAGTTTCTTTGTCGAAACCAAAGTAACTAGAAAAGATCAAAAAAAAAAAAAAACGGAGATAAAGTAAATAAAGACGAGACTAGAAACGATAAAGAAAGGAAGATGATTAAAACCCAAAACGAGAAGAAAGAGATCAACGAAGGGTACATTCCAATCCCAAAAATAAACTCTATAAATAAAGAACACCATTCTAACATAACGATATTTGAAGAGACAATCTTACCAAAACGACGTAAGGTACCCAAAACCTAGTAACACAAATGTAAAAGTAAACAGAGGTCTTTAAAAAACCTCATGTACTCTCAGGGTGTACAACCGGTCTTATGACACGTTTGTATATGACGACCACTCTTCCGTTTGTGACCATTTTGACGAAACCTTTTGAATAACCGTTATAAGTGACTTCAATTCATATATGTACGGATAGGGGGTCGTTAAGGTGAAGACACATGTATATAGGTTATCTTTACGTGGGTACACAAACAGGTTTCTATAAATATATTCACGAACGATCTTCATAATAAAAAGAAAAACCAACACGGTGTACCGAATGTCGTAGAGTCAAGGGGTCGGTCCCTAACTCGGACTCGACACCGGGACTTTCGTACCTTAGGATTGGTGATCCTGTGGACCCTTGAGGGTTTTCGGAATAAGAATCATCGGGATGACCTTCGTTTGGTTATAGGTAAGTCTCATTTCACCCATTTATAACCATATGAGTATGGTACCTCATAATACGTTATTATTCTGATTTACTTAACTTTGTTGTATGACATTTACCTACTCAGAATATTAAACTTACCTTTTCCAGTCGAAGTTTTCTCGTGTATAAATAATAAGATAAATATATTCCAAGTCTTTGTCCGTTTCGGTTAGAAACCACAATCACAAATCCTAGTATCAATGTGGATACTGTCTAAAGACGTACTTTCACCCTCTCTCTCACAAAAGTCTCTCGACCATAATTGGATCACTCAAGTCAAATGTATTTTGACAGTTCGAGAAGTGAATTCTAAATACGTATAAGACAAACATTAAACACGAAGTTATGTTTAAAATGTGTATTGTAACTACTATTACCACTTAATTGTATACTAGGTAGAGGTCTCAAGACAACCGTTGGAGTCACGGTCGCACACCTGCTTCTTTTTTAACTGTTTTTAGTCTGTGTACAGTTGGGAAAAATTTGACGGCAATCTTTTTTTACATAACCCACTTATTTTTGATTATTTTTATACGACTACGATTAAGATACATCTAAAACGTCGATACACTTCATTTTTCTCAATTTTTTATAAAATCACCCTCTCTTTAACACAGGACAACCAATCTGAATTCTGATTATACTTGTCACATTTTAAACTTTTAAACTTTTTAACAATAGCCATTTCTGAGACTCTATCGATTATTAGTTTTATAAAACTGTTTGAAATTTATAAGACTTTTTAAAAACACTGTTTTCCTGAAACACCTACGATATAAGTTATTTTTATATATCATTATATATATCATTATTGAAAATTAAATTTTAATATATAAGTAAACCATGACCGGTTTCATATGGTAGAGACCTCTGATACTATACATCGAGAGTGAAAATACATTAATAGAACATAAAATAACACTAAAAGACGTGTAGTTTACTAAAGATAGGATAAGTTGAATTATGTTTGAAGATTTTAAGGATGTATGTCATAACACAAGAGGTATATATTAAGACAGAATTTTAGTAAAACAAAGAAGGTGATTTCTATTATAGTACACTTCACAATAAAGACTCATTTAACGAACTTTAGAGGAAGTTACTTAAGAAGATTCCGTAATTTATGGTCTAGAAAAGAGACCTAGACTTCGGGGTTTGGTCATTTAGCCTCATAGAAGTCGTAAAAACAAGTAAGAATATCGGGATTTCTCGGGGTCTCGTACGACATCTGGGAAGTATTCATTAACAACTTACCTCACAATTGGTTGAAGGAAAGAAGGTCCTTCGGATAAAAATGACATGAGTAAAAACTATGACAATTTAAGAAGGATAGACGAGGGAGTCAGAAGTGGAAGGAAGAGTGGCAAGACTTTAAGTACCTAAATGGTAACTATGATCGTACACTCTACTCACGTTAACACGTCATCAAACTCGTAAGAAACCGTAACGGAAAGAAACCTTAACCTTACTTTTGACTGGAAAAGGTCAGGACACCGGTGACGACTCAAAAGGTTTAAACGACCGTATAACTCACGTCGTGAAAGTGTCGTAGTAGAAAGTCCTAAACTTTGTCGAGTTGACCTTAAGGTAGTAGAGGTGATCGAAACAAGCATCACTACGAAAGATTCCCGGTGAACTGAAGTGTAAGGTGCTACAGACCGAGATCTAATCACTAGTGTAGTAGTACTAATAGACCCAGTGCTTCTAGAAAAAACATGTCAAGAAGACACATAAGAACGGTGAAGNTGTGTAGATGAAGAAGCATTATAGAAGACGAAGACAATCCAGGTATGGTAAAGACAGGAAATAGCTCGGGTAGAAACGTACTTTACAAGGGAACCATAGAGATAAAAAGAACTTCTCTAGAGATCAGAAAGAGTAAGACAACAAAAGGAAACTTTTCCGTCTCCTCGGTCTCTAGTTTAACAGTTGTAGGCGACCTAGTACCTTTTTCGTTCTCTCAAGGTCTTTTTGTAGATAAAGACGGAATAACTGATACGGTTTCGGAAACTGACACACCTAGTGTTATTTGACACCTTTTAAGACTTTCTCTACCCTTATGGTCTGGTGGATTGGACGGAGAACTCTTTAGACATACGTCCAGTCCTTCGTTGTCAATCTTGACCCGTACCTTGTTGTCTGACTAAGGTTTATCCTTTTCCTCATGCAGTTCCGACATATAACAGTGGGACGAATAAATTGAATATACGTCTCATGTAGTACTCTTTGCGACCTGACCTTCTTTGTGTTCGACTTTAGTTCTAACGGCCCTCTTTATAGTTATTGGAGTCTATACGTCTACTGTGGTGGGAATACCGTCTTTCACTTCTCCTGGATTCTTCGGAGAACTACTTTCACTTTCTCTTCTCGCTTTTTCAACCGACTTTCGAGTTGTAAGTCCTTTGTTTCTAGTACCGTAGACCAGGGTAGTGAAGTACCCTTTATCTGCCCCTTTGTCACCTTTGTCGCAGTCTGAAATAAAAAGACTCGAGGTTTTAGTGACGTCTACCACTGACGTCGGTACTTTAACTTTCTGCGAATGAGGAACCTTCCTTTTAATACTGGTTGGATCTATCATATAAGTTTTCGTCTCTGTAATGAAACGGCTGATTCCAGGCAGATCAGTTCCGATACCAAAAAGGACACCAGTACATACCTACACTCTCAACCTGACACTTCTTCCGACTCACGGCTTCTTAACTACGAAAACTTGACACCACAACCTCTTCTGAGAACTCTCAGGGAACCTGACGTTCCTTTAGGTTGGTCAGGTAAGACTTCCTCTAGTTGGGACCCTAAAGAAACCTTCCTTACTACGATTTCGACTTTGAGGTCATGAAACCGGTGGAGTACACTTCTCAACTGAGTAACCTTTTCTGAGACTACGAACCTCCCTAACCCCCGTCCTCCTCTTCCCCTACTGTCTCCTACTCTACCGACCTACCGTAGTGTCTGAGCTACCTACACTTAGACTCATTTGAGGCCCTCTACCACTACCTGTCCCTCCGGACCGCACGACACTAAGTACCACAGCGTTTCTCAACCTGTACTGACTCGCTGAGTTGACTTGACTTGACTTGGTAACTATGAGGAAGGGAGAATGGGATTTATTTAGACTTTTGGAGGTCTTTCTACACATTGGATGACAGAACTTAATTTAGGTGGGGACACGGTACTCTGTTCGATAGTAAAATTTTATATTTTAATCTTAATCCACATACAGTAGATAAAGTCTAAGGTAGTAGGTCTCAGGGGGTTCCATGGACGGAGTCACCCTTTAGATAAAATACTCAACCAACTAAGGTACCACCCGATCGTGAATAAAGACTGAGAGAAGTCGACTACAACATTTTTGCCGTAAAATATGTTCTTAGCAAGTACACAGAATACTTTGGATATAAGAGAGTGTTTTGATGTAGAGGAAGTTAAAGAAATTAGTAATTAAAATACGGTACCAAAGTTCGTTAGAGGACAAAACGAAGAAGGTTGGGTGTAGAACCACAGATAGAATTTTATCGGATAAGGTTTAGTTTATATTATGGGTACACACCAGAGAGGACATGTCTTATGTCACCAACTCAGACAGGGTACTGGAATCAAGATTTCAGAAAAGTCACGGTAATCCAGGTGTGAGACGAAATGACAATCGACCGAAGTCACTAAGACTGGTGCCGCCAGGAGAAAAAGACAATTCTAAGTCGGAAATTTGGTTAAGAAGTAAAGAGGAGGTTGTCTCTTTGTAGAAAAGTAAGACGCTCTAGTAAAATTTTTCGGAGAAGAAGGGAGTGTGAGGAGAGAGAAGAAGGAGACAAGAAGTCATTGACACTTCAATTGAGGGGAAGGCAGGACCTCAAGAAAAAGATGACGTCGAATATAGAGTTGCACGGATATCTAGTTCAGATTCACACACAAGTTCGTAATTGTTGTGAAGTTCTCCTGTTTCATTTCGTAGATAGTGACAGTGGGTTTCTGTCAGAGAGTCAGTCGTAGTCATGGTGTTAGTCACGAGAATACCTACGTTTGTTCGTTTTACCACTAAAGGCTTCGTAGAATACCTATCAAAACTAGAAAAGAAGGTGAATTGGATACGATACAACCTTGATCTTGGAGACCCGGTCAGGAAGTCTTAATTCGTCAACGAAACACTCCTTTTGACTTCAGTTATGACCATTTTTTTTTTTAAAATTTTTTTATCTCGTCGTATCTGATAATATTCCCTATAACAGGTCGTGTTGTGAGATTAGTTTCATCTTTAAACAGAATTGTATAGGGATTGAAGGTGATCGAGTAACTTCTTCTCGTTACAGTCCTTCGAGTGACGAGAAACAACAACAACAAATCAGCGATTCAGCACAGGTTGAGAAAGCACTGGGGTACCTGACGTCGGGAGGTCCGAGGAGACAGGTCCGTTCTTATGACTTCACCCGACGGCAAGGGAGGAGGTCCCCTAGAAGGACTGGGTCCTTAACTTGGATGTAGAGGACGTGACTTCCGTCTAAGAAATGACGACTTGATGGTCCCTTCGGGGATGATGAAGAACTCCGGAGACAGACACCCTAAGAGGTCCTTTCTTATGACCTCACCCAACGGCAAAGGAAGAGGTCCCCTAGAAGGGTTGGGTCCCTATCTTGGGTCCAGAGGGTGTAACGTCGGTTTATGAAATTGGAGACGCGGTGGTCCCTTCGGGATGATGAAGAATCCCGTTGAATAAATAAAAAGTATGTGACTTACATTATTGGAAGAAGTTACATTCTATTTAAAGAAAAGAAAGCAACAGTAACAAGTTAGTTATTCAACACAGGTTGGGACACTGGGGAAGTCTGCCGTCGTACGACCCGAAGAGGTAGGGAGTGGTCGAGGACCCCGAACGAGTCTGAGTACAGGTAATTAAGTCGCTCGGTAGACTGGTAGAGCAGGAGACAACAGGGGAAGAGGAAGACAGAAGTTAGAAAGGGTCGTAGTCCCAGAAAAGGTTACTCAGTCGAGAAGTGTAGTCCACCGGTTCCATAACCTCGAAGTCGTAGTCAGGAAGGTTACTGATAAGTCCTAACTAAAGGTAATCCTAACTGACTAAACTAGAGGAACGTCAAAGAAATCGAAAAAAAAAAAGAAATCGAAAGACAATTTGAGAAGATCAATACACAAGACTAAGTTTTTAATTATCTTGAGAAAGTGTCCTGTCAGGATTTTTGTGAAATTTTGATAAATAATATGAAATGGTACAGAAACAGGAACTTTTCCGGAAAATGATCATCTCATATTTTTAGTATCATTATAATCGGCTATCATTCGTGAAACATCTAATGTTACGTAAAAAAGAGGAAAACCTATAGTGTCTTATGAATTATAAACCCTTGTAAACCCCCCCTAGTATTAAAACATCCTCTCCTGAGTTCGTTGTCAATGCCTTCGATTTCTCGGACGAGACTCAGTGTCTAATCAGACACGATGTCGGACCAAAAATTCGGGTCAACAGAGGACATTGTCTCGGGTTTTGGACTTTACGAAGTGAGACGACAGGTAGTATACTGTATCGAAGGTCTAAAGAGAGGTAACGTAAACTTGAGAAAATTTACGGAAACTAAACTTCTCGACGGAGAAATTTACACCATAAATCTTGATCTACATTATTTCTATGCCACATCGGACGTGTTTCAACTTATTTTGAAGGAAAGGGACTTGATCTGAACGATGAAATTCATGATGATGTATTCAAATGACATTGAAAAGACATGAGTAGCACGTTTATGAGAACTAATTTATGTTAAATACGGATAGAAGATTTAATTTTGAAGAAGGAAATTTTTGTTTATTCTATTACGAGACTGTAATTACGAGGAATAAGTTCATTAAAGTGTTAACTGAAAAAATTTTCAACACCACTTTATGTATTCCGTATTTGAAATGATAAAATTGGTAAAACTTCATATATCACATCGTCACAATATATATAAGTACCACACGTCGTTAGTTAGAGGTTTTGAAAAACTAGAACGTTTTGACTTTAAGATATGAGCAATTTGTTGTTCAGAGGGTAGGGAGGCGGGAGGTCGGGGACCGTTTTGGTAGCATGAAAGATAGAGATCCTGCTAAACTCCATAGAGTATATTCACCTTAGTATTTCGTAAAAACATACACCGCTTGACTAATGTAAATCACGTGCTAGAGTTCGAAGTAGGTGTACTATCGTATATAGTCTTAAAGGAAGGAAGAATTCTGAATTATTGCAAGGTAAAATACATGTATGTGACATAAAACGTATACTTGTACCCATGTATTTATAGACTCTAAGACGAAATTAATGAAACCTATATCTGGGTCGTATAAAAATATGTACACATACTTCTAGGGGACTTCCTCCTTTACCATTGGGTAAGGTCATAAGAACGGACCTTTTAGGGTACCTGTCTCCTCGGACCGTCCGATGTCAGGTACCCCAACGTTTTCTCAACCTGTGTTTAATCGTTGATTTGTTATGTATACAAATGAAATATATATATATATAAAATGAATATTAGACAAATACAATCATTGAACCACAGGCTCTTCGACACACCATCGTACAATATCAGTATATAGCTTTCTCTCAGGGTCCTTTCGAACTTAAGTAAATTTAGACTCAATCCGTGACTACTAAGGACTCCTCTTGTACTGGAGTCCAATCTATTAGTTCCGGAGTAATAAAAACAGTTTAGACGGTTCTTTTTAGTTAATGAAGGAAGTTTTTGTTTAATTTGTTGTTTGGAAAGGGTTCCTTCAATACGCACAAACAAATGCATTCAACTCCAACAAAAACACAAGATTTTATGAGCGAAAGAGCCCTTGTGTAACAATGTTTACTCAGACTTCTTATTCTAAAATTATACAAAATTGTCTATCTTTAAATTGTATATTGATTATTAACCAAACCGAAAACATCGATCACCACCCTTGGGGTTGTCCTGATACAAATAAAACGAGAGTTTAAATAGTATAGTTTGGTCTTTACAACTGCGTGAACTTGACACCCGTAAATTAGGTGACACCCTAAAATATCCATATGTGTCTGTTTCGAAAAAAGTTATCGTTAACAAAAAAGTAAAATCGAAATGACTACATTGATATACGTGTATGAATGAGACCTTGTTACATTATACGGGAATGTAAAATAGACATTCAAGTAAAATACAGAAACCAATTTTAGGGCATGTATTTTCCTTAACTGGGTACTGACTCTTAACGTAAATTATTTCTCTCTTTCTTTCTTTTTTTCGTGTCGATTAATATAATGTGTGTGTGTTAATATGTGATATTATATATGTATATTCAGATAATAATATTTATCTAATGACTATTTGGTAGTACATATTAATTACTTTTTACATCAGTGTATTTTTGGAAACCGACTCTCAAACGTTTAACGTCATGGACTCATTTTGTGACTCCCCATCTTTGGAGGTCAGAATTATTAAACGGATTTCCGTAAGAAGTATCGTAAAATCTTTAAGGTACTACGAGGAACCTTATATAAACCTACGTATAAACCTACGAGGAACACCGGTACATTATTCATTTTATCGGAAAGAGGTTTCGGACCTGGAAAGCGAACTGTATAGATATTCATGGTTTGTCTTCTAACATCACAATTTCTCGTCTTGTTAAACACACAAGACCCACACGATATAATTCTCTATGCTTGTTTAAATCTCGTTTTGATAAGTACTTTATTACTTTTCTACACATATTTAGGTAGAAGTGTGGTGACTGTACGTACACATCAATACAAGGTCAGTATTACGACTAAGTGACACACGACCAATTCTCACTTTCGAAACACGTACCCATCTTTAGAAACGAATACCAGTCTATGCATTGAAGATTCGGGAACAAAGAGTAAATATTTTAACCACTTTATAAAATATGAACATTTTGTGAATTTTAAACTAACGTGTATCATTTTTAAGTGTTTACCATCACCTATAACAAACTTTATTTGACACTACAATGTACTCAATTACGTATATTATACTGACTGTGTGTCTACTACGAAAACGAGAGAAATGCAGTGAACACGGTCTGAAAAAGTCACACCTCACTCCGACGTGGAAGTTGTCGACGGTCGTAAGACATCGGTACCTGAAACAAACTTTTACCTCTAAGAATATGAGACTACAGTAGGACTTCTACCACAAAACGACAAAGTCCTACAAACGTTTATACGAAATAGTATAAACTGGAAGTTTATATAGAAAGATACTTTTACCTTTTCATATTTCATATATAGTCAAGTTTTTATAAATATCTCATAGATGACTCACCTCCGTAGAGTTCTATATTATGAAGGAAAATACCCTAAACTCTAGTTCTATCCCTATATTGATAATTATATACTTATAATACGTTATAATAACTTTGAAGTCTAAAATACACCCTGTACTTAATTCTGTCGTCAATATATTGACATAAGAACTTCCATGCATTTCTGAATAAGAAACCACAATTCAGGATTGAAAATGACGATAGGTCGTTAATTAAAAATGTCTTTATGATTTTATCTTTCGAGACACCAAGACTGAAGGTCCCTTAAGATTCAGAGTCTTAAGGAATGCTAGTGACAAATTAAAGACAGGAAAAAATTTTGCCACCTACAAACCCTCCTCCCCTAGCACGATCGAAAGATGTGACTCACGTCTGAGTTATGAAAGTAACGTAAAGGCCTTAACCTACAACGAGGATGGGTTGGTCGAACGAGATATAGAATTCCAATTAGTCCTTTCAGAAACAATTGGCGGTCTACCATACAACTGGTTTCCTTTACTCCGAAATCGATGACCTTTAGATAATACGGTTCATGTTGTAAGGATTTTCTTATACCTTCCTCTCTAATAACAAATACCAGGTGGGTAAGTGGGTCTTCACAACGACTCAGGACCCTAAGGTCATCAGGTTTCTACCACTTCACTGTCTCCGTCTCCTGTGGTGAACTTTCATAAAAAGGGCTCAATTAATCCGTTATTTCTAAAAGGTCCTTTGAGACGAAGGAACCTAATTTTTCCAGGAATTATAACGACTATATTCTATGACGTTTTTACACACGAACCTCGAAAAAAAAAAAAAAGTTTATAGAGGGTCGGTAGAGTCGTGAGAAGGATGTAGTCGTGACTAGGACCTGTAGTAGTAGAGAGGGGACGACAAACGTTATCAGAACGGGTGAGAAGACAAGTCAGTAAAGATGTACGTCTTTTGTCTACTTAATAAAAATTTACGTTGAGTTTAATAATGTGAGAGGACGGTTTGTGGAAGATCACCGAGAAGAGTGAGATTCACTTTCGGTTTAGGAATGTCACCGGGGTTTTAAGACTGTCATCAAAAGGTAGAGTAAAGGGGAGGTGGGTGTCAGTCAACCGAAGATGTTGGGACGGAAGAAACGACCCGAGACTTGCACTCCGGACGAGGGTAAGTCATGGAGGTCATAGGACGGGAAAGACACCCTTGTGAGAGAGGGACCTATAGGTGTATCGAGACGAGACGACGAGTGTGGATCCGGAAACAAGTTTGACATGGAGGAGTTGCTCCTCCGACAGAAACTGGTGATATATTTTAATGTCGCGAAGAGTTGAGATCGTTGGGTAACGTGAAACCACTGAACAAAAGAGATGATAATGGTTGTATGTAATAATAAATCAAATGAAGAAATACATAGACGGATGACGAAGGTCTTAGATTCAATGTTTATTTCCACTCTTAAAAACAGAAAACATAGTCATCAATTAAAACCATGGACCGGATAAAACAACAAGTCAGCGAATACGACGACGACGACGACGATTGAGTGAAGTCAGCGCAGGCTGAGACACGCTGGGGTATCTGTCGTCGGGCGGTCCGAGGGGGCAGGGACCCTAAGAGGTCCGTTCTTGTGACCTCACCCAACGGTAAAGGAAGAGGTTAGACAGCGAATTTCTATGTGGGTTATTTTATGTGGGTTATGTATAAACAACTTATTTATCTCATTTAATTAACACGACCACTAAAGTCAAAAAGATAGGATGTGTCTAAATTCTTACCGAATGGTTACTGGAACTAGAATAACTTTATAGACTCGACGGAAGAACGGAGACCGGCGACTCGAGACTTATTTCGGTACCGAGTCACACCTTAAATCAAGATTGAGACAAGGGACGATTCAGTGAAGTCAGCACAGGTTGAGACACGTCGGGGTATCTGTCGTCGGGTGGTCCGAGGGGGTAGGGACCCTAAGAGGTCCGTTCTCATGACCTCACCCAACGGTAAAGGAAGAGGTGACGTACTCTCACTTTTCACTGAGAGTAAATTCACTACTGTTTTTATTGGAAAGATGTTAATACAGTCTGAAAGTAAAAGGGATACTTTATAACGGTATCAATGTGAGTCAGATTCTTCTTTTTTTTTAAAAGGGAATCCATTCTTTATTACTTTCGTTACATTATTAAAATATAAGGTTAATTATGTCCTAACATAATTCGATCCTATTTCAGAAATAAAACACTTACTGTTAGTGAATAACAGTTTTCAATATAAATATAGGAAAATATTTTTAAAAAAGATGAGAATAGTGGAAATAAAGAATGTGAGGCGAATACTGACTGAGGTCACATTGAAAACTATAATGACTATAACAAGGGAAAGTTGGTTTTAATCCGGTCATTTATTTTAGGTACCAGTAAGTAATCACCAGACGATCACTGTCCGTGATACGACCCTTGAAACGTGCAAATTAGTGGTTGTCAGAATGGATCATCTATAAAGATAGGGGTAAAGTAGTTACTTTTTGAACTCTATACATCTACTGTTTAGATTCTTTCTGCATCATTTCGACTCTTTAATTTAGTTTTGAGATACTAAGGTTTCGGACATAAAGGGGGAGATATGGTACCAGTAAAGGAGTTTGATAAAATACATCAAAAACCAACTTTCACTAGGGTGTATACGTATCATTGTGAAACTATGTACACTCCTCTCCTACCCTCTGTTGTTATATTTGACTCATAAGACACGTTCGGACACAAGTTACGAAAACAATATAATAAAGTTTTATGTCTTCACTCACAGTGGTAGGGTAAAATATCGACTCATTTAGTTCAAACTTTTGTCAGTAGTTCCTTATATCAACCCTAAGTGTGAGTCTAGCTTAAATGAGATTCGTCGTATGGTGAATGTGGTGTCATTTCGACCGTGTTGACACTTAATTGTCTATACAGATTCTTTACTTATAAAAGTAACTTAATTCCGATGGGAAGAAGACCCAGTCCTTCTTCAATAAGCTAACTTTGATACTGTAGTGTTAGGAATCGTTACGGAAAAGATTATGAAATATTAGGTCTAAGTCAGAAATGACGACATATCTTTGACTCGTAAGAGAACTAAAATTACTGTTAAGAACTTATAAAGGAGGTAAGTTCAGTAAATTCTTACAATTAAATTGTTGTTTTATATTTAAAGGGACTAATAACCCCCTTTAGTTGACTTTCGTTCAGATATTTGTAGTGACACACCCAACTTTTCGAAAAGATTAAATTTTTGTTGAAAGAACAGGATGTTGAAAGAATAGGAAAGTTTATTTCCTTTCACCTGACAATTTCCGTCTAAGTTTTACCAACGACAAAATTAACTCGTAAAGTTCTCAACGAGTCTACAACAGAATGTATTGGTACATTACTCTCCGGGGTACGTGGTCTTGTTGGGAATACGTACTCTCCCGTGTCGATTCCAACGACACCCGTGTAAGCGTGACCGTAGAGATTAAATAAACCCTAATTCTAGTCTGTTAATTGTAAGACGTTTGTGTCGTAAGTCTGACTTAAGTGAACCTTGGCCCTCACTTGATCTTGAACGAAGACTTAAAGAGACAACACCTGTTTTTGTTACATTGATTGTACCGAGATTACAAAGGAACCGAAACAGACCCAGGGTGGGTTCGAGGGAAACAGGGGAAAGTGTCTCGGCGAACGAAGTTGGTACGGGGTTTGTAGAATGAGAGTTCTCTTCCTTTCCTCTCTTTTTATTAGTTCTGAAGGGGTTTTCGATAAAGTACTAAGGACATCCAAAGTACTCCACCCACTCCATTTAAAAAGACAGGAGTCTTAAAGGTAAGTGTCTGGACCCTACCCTTCGACTGACCGTAAAGACATAATATCGGTTAAGGTTTCCTTTTCCTTTCATAGTGTTTAAAAATACGTACGTGTGTGTGTGTTTTTAATCTTATTTTAACGAATTACCTACTTTTACACTGATGGGTGTCGGAAAGACGGTAAAATGATAAAGAAATCGTTTATTGATAATAAAAGTCTTTCAAGTCGTTACATTCATCTTTGAGTGTTAGGTAAACTTCAATATCAAGTTTCGTGATTAATCATTGTGATAGAAGAAAAAATTCCAACGTTGTACGTCCTGACTGAGTGTGACTTAAGTTGATAGAAACAACACAGGGGTCTGGAATAAGACACACCCTGAAATTTCACCCTTGAAAAGTGGAACCCTTAACGAGTTGTTTTACCAAGGAACGGATTTTTCTAACACAAAGGAATTACTGATGACAAACACACCCGTTTCCTCCAATAACAGTCATAAAGGGGAAACTCAAGATTTTATAAAAACTCATTATCATCTTCACATATAAACGTAGACACTGTCTTCAACTTAGTGAATGACCTGACCATTTACCTGACCATTCAGCTTAGTGAATGGAATTTTCAAAAGATTAACACTGATTTATTCTCCGTTTAAATATTTTACTTTCCCTTTGATTCTTAATATTTCAACACGGTCTTGAATCTTTATAAAATTTTATGTATGATCTGAGAAGATGTGTGTTTTATATATAAATTACTTTAGAACTGAGTCGTATAATGGGTTCTTGTCCTGAAGTACAGATCGAAAATCTTGGGGCGTTCGAATTTTATGTGTGTCCTACGGAAAGGGATTCAGTGAATGGATCTACCACCCTTTATGGTTCTAATCTTCCATTTGTGAGACTAAAAGAAAGTTCTAACCCAACAGAAGGGTACGATCTGCGTTTCATTTGAAAACTATCCATTAATTCAAACGGATAAAAACCAGGACCTTGAGAAAACACGAAAACTTAAAACTAATCGTTTCTTATTAACTCTTGTTTAAGGGTATCTGGTGAATCGATTTCCCAGTTTGACCGTGATAAGTTTTGGTCCTCTCTGTAGTTATTAGGATTGGAATTCTTACCTTTAACACACGGTCATGTCATACCGGGAGAATGTTCTGTCGGATTGTATAAACGTACTTTTTCCCATCATTCGGTGTTCGCATAGTCCCTTGGTTAGTGTTCTGTGTCCTGGTCTTCTGCTGTTCCTCTTCAACTGTAGTGAAGGAAAAGGTTCCTTTCCGACACAAAGCATCACAACTGTCCTCCCGTTCGTTGACTTCACGACGATTTCACACCACGAAATGATAGGCGTTACGGAATGAACTAACATTAGGAGCGTGTCAGACTTTAAGACATTATGTAGTACTCTCTCTACAAATTGAGAAGAATTACGAAACGGAGGTCAATATCGGTGGTCAAACTTACCAATCCGGACACTCAAACCTAAATCTTTATTCTTACTTCCTTTTTATGAACGCTAGAGACATTACCGATTACACCAGAGAAAGGAAGTCCTGACTGGGGAGACTTTTACCCGACGGATATAAGATCGATGTCCGAGTCGAGGTAGGGGGTTGGAGGCACTGGTTACGAAAAACAACTGTTTGGACGACCTTTTAGTACCTCTTTATGTTTTCGGTGTATGTGTACTGGTTCAACACGTAAGAAAGGACAACCTTACTGAAGAACACTTCGGTTTAATTCTAGTCTTCTACCACTCAACTCACGGTGTAGTGATATTTTCAATAATAATCTACTAATTAATTTTCTATTATTACTGAATATTTACTGAGAATGATTTATTTACCGTTGGGTGAGGTCATGAGAACGGACCTCTTAGGGTACCTCCCTCCTCGGACCACCCGATGTCAGGTACCCTAGCGTTTCTCAGCCTGTGCTGACTCGCTTAAGTGAGTGAAGTGAATGATTTATGAAAATCACAAGTCAACTCTTTTATATACATTAATATTTTCTTTTATCTCGTATATCTTAGTCTCTGGTAGTTGAACGATTGTCTTACAACTACTCTAAAAGACGTACCTCTCAATCGGTAATTTCTGATAGTTTTACAGAATAGTTTCCTAAGAAAAGACAGACTTCTTTCGACTGAGAGGACCCTCTAAACCGTAGTGTCCTTCTCTTTCAGTCTTGACCGGAACCGAAGAAAGATAGGTATTTACGATTAACGATCCTCATAGGATGTCACTTTGTAAAAAAGTCCTCCACCTCTGGATCGATTCCGTTGACTTAAAGTCTTCTATGGTAAATACCGGTCAGGAAAAATTTTACACTTAATGTAGATTGGAATACCATAAAGTAATCACTTACGGAATAAAAACGTTCAAAAAGTAAAATACAAACGAATGTTAATAGTAGGTGTAGGAAAACTTAAAATTAAGACTTACGTTAAAATTACCATAAAGATAAACCCAGTAGTAAGTTACTCGAGATTTTTCAAATACTGATATTGGACTAGACGTAAAGGGAACGGAGGTCATTGGGACGTCTGTGTTTCGGTAAGATTAAGGAGGGTGTCGTCCCCTATCTCTTCCTAGTGTAATATAGGGTTTATGTGGAAAATAGGTTCTCTAGTATCAAAGACTCCGGTACTTAGTGTAAAGTCAAACCCTCACCCCCACGAGAAATAGTAGTATAGTTAAACAATGTTTCAAAAGTTTCAATATGATACCGTAATCAATCAGGAATTTATTATAAAATTTCAAATGAAGATCTTAGGTTTGAACTCTCTTATCCCTTATGTTATGAAAAATTCGTTCATCTTTTACCCTCTCTTAAGAAACGTTTCAAATATTTGACTACCTAAATGATTATTATAATAATTGACAGTAGTTTAAAGATCGGGACACAAACAAGGATTAAAAAAATAAAAAGTGTAAAAATAGAACTGGTTTATATCTTTCGATCTACTAGAGATGGTCGTTCGTTTCGTTTGAGGGTCTTAGGGTCCAATTAGTGATTAAAAAGAGTTCTCCATCGAGAAGACCCTACTCTACTATGACACATTGACAATCCCCTTCGTGTGACTAACTTTGGTGGGTGGGACCGGTCCATGGTATCATTGATAAACGTACTCAACAAAATATTGTCCTCTAGGACTATTCCTTATGTCTTGATTATTCGGTGGTGGTTGGACTTCTCAATCCCTTTCCAGATTTCCTCTGTGACTCGCAGGCAGGTGAAGGGTCTTAGGGAGAACGATCGTAGGTAGAACCGACTCGCTACACACGCGGTGGTCCTTTCTGAGACTTAATCTTACTAACCAGTTTCTGGTGGGCCTTTGATTAGGGTAGTGGTATTTTGGACTGTAACGCTTGGTGCGCCGTCTCGTCAAGAGGACCCAAGGGAATGGGATGACGAGAGGTGGGCCCACGGGAAAGGGTTATTTCAGAGAACGAAACAGTCGTGTACACAGAGGAGCCTGTTAAGTAAAGACTCACAATCTGTCCTCGGGTCAAAGCCCGGGACCTTCCCCAGGAGGAAGGACGTTGTATTAACCACTTTCGATTTTTGATGAAAAAGAGTAAATATTTCTCATTTTCAAATCAGTAGGTGTCTGGTTACATTTTACGTCGTTACGGAAGAGTTCACAAAACTAGAACATTTGTCAGGAGTAAAATAATAGGACAAATATCGAACAGGGATACGTCTTGTCCGAAGGGACCACCGGGTCACCATTTCCTAGGTGGACGGTTACGTCCTCTACTCTCAAACTAGGGACTCAACCCTTCTATGGAACCTCTTCCTTTACCGTTGGGTGAGGTCATAAGGACGGACCTCTTAAGGTACCTGTCTCCTCGGACCACCCGATGTCAGGTACCCCAACGTTTTCTCAGTCTCTACTGATTCACTGATTCGTTGTTGTCTTTATGCCTTGTGTCTACTAGTTACATTTTAATGTCTCAAGGAACGTGTGACAGGAAGTCAGTACATAATAAAAAAAGATGAAAAAAAGGGTTATCTTTTAAGGTTTGAAAAGAAGATTAATCTGTCATTAGACTCAATGTCCGAGTTTTAATGTTCTAGTTATTGTAGTAGAAGCATGTACTTCCTTTCCTCTAATATTAATAATGTGATAATAATTTGTAAATCGTTAACGTTAAAGTGGTATCTTTTCTTCCATTGATAATACTATGTTTTTAAGTATAAACGTACTATAAAGAACCTTCGACAAACATCACTACGTGTAAAATAATAAAAAAGAGAAACGAGTACGATCCTTCGAAAGTCTATAAACTTACCTTCTGTTTCTAAAATAAGGAGGCCGACGAATGGTAACGATAGTCCTCTCCTATTCCGTGACATTTCTTTTAATTCACCCACTAACGACACCAACTTACTAAGGGGAGACAGTCGGGTACCCGTTCTGACCTCAACTTAAATTGGAAATCAAAAGCTCCAATCTCTATCTAATCTATTTACCCTTCGTCGGTGAGAAGGGCATAGGACAAGTACCTTACATCCTTTACTGATTTTATCCCGGGTTTCCTTTAAATGATGAGTTTGTATAGTTGCTCATCAAAGGTGTCATTAATCCTTTTTTTCTTAGGGTTTGAGATAACATTCTTTCTTAAGACAAAAGATTCTACCTAACACATTAAGACCTCAAAGATTTTTTGTTCGAATAAAAAGTAAAATATAAACAGTAAGTCATTTGTCTTAGTATAAATAAGTAACCCTTGGACAATAAACCAAAGGAGTCTTATTTATTCTAATAATTTTATGGTGACTGAATAAGGGGACCGAGGACCCATTGACTGATGATCGTTAGTTATTTTTGTGTGGAGAAGATTGTGATTGAGGTTTTAAACCGTTTTTAGACAAAACAAAATCTCAGATTTGGCTATTAAATATCCACACTAAACACATCAAAAAACGTATGGGTCGTCCAACATGAGGTAATTTATATGTATAAAATAAAAAAAATTTATTACTATCACTTTCTTATTTCTTCTTATATCATTTTAATAAAGGTTTACATGTCTAGATAGTGGAACTTCAGGAAGAATGTGTAATTATCCAGATGTCCAGAGATACCCGTAGATTCAGGGTAATCATAGTTTCTTTTATACGTGTATAGATCCGGTGTCCCTCGTGACTTCCTCCTGGTCGAAAAACCAATGTGTGTTCGACGAGAAGTCTAGGTTTCTGCAGTGGAACGGAAACGGAGTTCTCGGTACCGTGACCGACACCATGGAGAAAATCTCGAACAAAGGAATATGTTTAGATTTTTATTAGGAAGATGTCGTCACCGTCCTTTATACTCGGGAGATAAAAATTTTTCTAGTTTTTTTTTAGTTGATGACTAAAAATAGTAAAATTCCTAAGAGATAAGGGACGGCTGGGGGTGGGGGTCGAGGACAACAGTAGGGACGAGAAGACACAAACGTGAGGTGGAGACAGTTGATAAAAATAAAAGTCGTGTTCAGTCGTGGCACGTATTCTACTCCACTATTACCTTTACTAACTATTTAGTATTATTTATTATTTCCGGTTCGAACAAGAATCTATGAAAAATAAATAAAAATCTTTACCTCTTTCTACTTACCTTTCCAGGAAAGATTTCCCACCACTACTTCATTCCTCTGACCTAAAAATGTAGTCAAGTCAAGTCAACGAGTCAGCACAGGTTGAGAAACGCTGTGGTACTTAGCGTCGTGCGGTCCGGAGGGACAGGTAGTGGTTGAGGGCCTCAAGTGAGTCTGAGTGTAGGTAACTCAGTCACTACGGTAGGTCGGTAGAGTAGGAGACAACAGGGGAAGAGGAGGTCGGGGGTTAGGGAGGGTCGTAGTCTCAGAAAAGGTTACTCAGTTGAGAAACGTACTCCACCGGTTTCATGATCTCAAAGTCGAAATCGTAGTCAGGAAGGTTTCTTTAGGGTCCCGACTAGAGGAAGTCTTACCTGACCAACCTAGAGGAACGTCAGGTCNGGGTTAGGGAGGGTCGTAGTCTCAGAAAAGGTTACTCAGTTGAGAAACGTACTCCACCGGTTTCATGACCTCAAAGTCGAAATCGTAGTCAGGAAGGTTTCTTTAGGGTCCCGACTAGAGGAAATCTTACCTGACCAACCTAGAGGAACGTCAGGTCAGAAGAGGTTGTGGTGTCAAGTTTTCGTAGTTAAGAAGCCGCGAGTCGGAAGAAGTGTCAGGTTGAGAGTGTAGGTATGTACTGATGACCTTTTTGGTGTCGGAACTGATCTGCCTGGAATCAGCCGTTTCATTACAGAGACGAAAACTTATACGATAGATCCAACCAGTATTGAAAGGATTAAAGTACCGACGTCAGTGGTAGACGTCACTAAAACCTCGGGTGTCTTTATTTCAGACAATGACAAAGGTGACAAAGGGGTAGATAAAGGGTACTTCACTACCCTGGCCTACGGTACTAGAAGCAAAAGACTTACAACTCGAGATTCGGTTGAAAAAGTGAGAGGAGAAAGTGAAAGTAGTTCTCCGAAAAATCAAGGAGAAGTGAAAGACGGCATTCTCACCACAGTAGACGTATAGACTCCATTAACTATAAAGAGGGCCGTTAGAACTAAGGTCGAACACAAAGAAGGTCAGGTCGTAAAGAGTACTACATGAGACGTATATTCAATTTGTTTGTCTCAATGTTATATGTCGGAACTGTATGAGGAAAAGGATAAACCTTGGTCAGACAACAAGGTGCAGGTCAAGATTGACAACGAAGGACTGGACGTATACCCAAAGAGTTCCCCGTCCTGTCCACCAGACCATAAGGGTAGAGAAAGTCTTAAAAGGTGTCAAATAACACTAGGTGTGTCAGTTTCCGAAACCGTATCAGTTATTTCGTCTTTATCTACAAAAAGACCTTGAGAGAACGAAAAAGGTACTAGGTCGCCTACAACTGTTAAACTAGAGACCAAGGAGACGGAAAAGATTTTGGTCGAACTTGTAGTCCCTCAAGTGCCAAGTGTATAACGACTTCGGATCGAACCTCTTAAAACTCGTAATGAAATGATCGTACACTCTACTCACGTTAACACGCCATCAAACTCGTAAGAAACCGTAACGAAAAGAAACCTTAACCTTACTTGTGACTGGAAAAGGTCAGGACACTGGTGACGACTCAAAAGGTTTAAGCGACCGTATAACTCACGTCATGAAAGTGTCGTCGTAGAAAGTCCTAAACTTTATCGAGATGACCTTAAGGTAGTGGAGGTGATCGAAACAAGCATCACTACGAAAGATTCCGGGTGAACTGAAGTGTAAGGTCCTACAGACCGAGATCTAATCACTAGTGTGGTAGTATTAATAGACCCAGCACTTTTAGCAAAAACATATCAAGAAGACACATAAGAACGGTGGAGAAGAATTATAGAAGACGAAGACAATCCAGGTATGGTAAAGACAGGAAATAACTCGGGTAGAAACGTACTTTACAAGGAAACCATAGAGATTAAAAGAACTTCTCTAGAGCAGAAAGGGTAAGACAACAAAAGGAGATAAAGAAAAGTAACTAGTGACTTCTTCCGAAAGAATAGAGAAGAACGATAAGAAACCTTGAGACGTAAGTCTACGAAGATACAAAGGAAAAGAGGAAACGAAAAGCGAAGAGAAGAAAAGTGTCGATAAACATTCCGGAGGGGTCTGTCGGTAAAACGAAAAAACGTAAAGAAAAAGTACCCCTACCAGAACTAGGGACAAAGGACATGTTACAGTGCCTGGAGTAAGGTATCAAGTAGTCCGTGAGATAGATAGTCTAGATCAGGGAATTTAGATAAAGAGTGAAGGTGACATACTAGTATTCCCTAAACTAAATCCAGTATGGACTTACCACATCGCCAGAAGGGATGAAAGAAGTTAAATTCAGACTTAAACCATTATTCCTCAAGTACTAGACTCGGTGTCAGTCGAGGACCAGAACAAAAACAACTGACATATGTCGAAGAGGACTGTGCATTTGTCCTACTCCTGACGTCTCACTATGCTACGGTAGTTTACACAACATTCGTTTTCATCAGTGTAACCACAATGAGTACCAACTTTTACTCTCACTCAACATGATCTTGGGAAACGAACGAACAGTACAACGTGAGTCAAATATGTCCGCTCCACCCTCTCAGACCACTAACTTCAGTAAAAGGGTCCTTACATTAGAGACATCCCCACCTGTCTATTCATTCTCTAAATATCGACGAACATAAAGAAATGAATAAATGTCCTTACGACAATTTTCTCCTGTAACCCTTTATTTAAATGGAAACCAACGTTTGGGTCCTGTCTTGATACTACGATGACATCAAAGACTTGAGAAAGGGTGACGGTGACGGACTCACTTCTCTCGATGACTCTCGGTGTCGTCTAAAGACCTCAACGGTCAAAAAGAAAATATAATTACCTGGCCCCGTATGGAGAAACATAGTTCATTAACAACACGTCAGCAATTCAGTACAACCTGACACACTGGGGTACCTGACGTCGGACGGTCCGAAGGGACAGGAAGTGGTAGAGGGTCTCAAACGACTTTGAGTACAGGTAACACAGTCCCTGTTTTAAGTTTTACTATAGTGAGTCTTCAAGTGTGAAGTGATGACCAGAGAGAGATCGGAAGGGGATAGAAAGAGAGACAGAAGATATTGCAAAAGACTTGCTCCGAGATAACAATACTAAAACCTAACGAACCACTCTTCGCCACTCCCTCGTGTAATAAATAAAATTCTTAGGAAACAACGGAGATCCCTTTGAACCGTCTTCGATTCTCCTGAATGACTCCGACGTTTAATTTTTACACAAGTGTAAAACTTAGGTATCCTTCTTTATGGTTGTTAGTGTACTTTTCTACAACACGGAGTGAGTATTATTCTACCTTTAATCTTATTACACTATATTAAAAAGTGGTAAATCTCTCCTTTTCTAAAGACGTCATAATGAGTCATGAACTCACCTGTCCCTTTACATCCGTACAAGGGAAACCTATTGTTAAACCGTGGTAGATAGTTTTAAATTCCATGCATATAAGAACCTGGGTCGTCAAAGTAGAGAGACTTGAAAAAGATCATCGAGATGAATAAGTTTGTCCGTTTCTATACTAACGTTTCCCCAAATTACGCTGTAAACATACAACACAATTATATATTTGTGGGTGTAAAATTATAAACGTAAAAAAATTACACCTTTTGCAAAAACAGGTAATAGTTCTATGAACAATGTATTCAATACCGTATTGTTGAGTTATCTAAAAATACTGTCTAAAATTACACTATCCAGATTCAAAAGTGCTACGTATTATTCACTTTCTACATGTGTGTATCGTTCCAGATATATTTACGTTCTTTTATAAGTGTCAATAAAGGAACCTTCTCACTCTTACTTCTAGTCCTCGTAAACTAAAAAAAAATGTAATTTTTGAACCTTCCCTCTTTTATTAAAAAAGAACACCAGTTGGACCAAAACACATAAAACAAAATAAAAAAATTTTATACAAAAACTTAACTTTACAGTATTTTAACGAAATCTTATTATGTGAACACTAATATCAAAGACGTCATATAAGTATGATCTGAAAAGAATACTGACATTATTTATTACTTTTTTGTGTGGGTCGTTTTCGAGGTACGGTCCACCACTTCGAAGGCCTCTGTTTCGGAAACGACTTCGGAGTTCCGCGACGGGTATTGATCGAGGGACTTTTCTTTACCCGAAGAACATTTTTGGACAGAGGTCTGTGGTACGGTATTTAAAGACTTTTGGACGAAAGAAAAGACGTATCGGTTTCGATACAATATACGAAATGTTTTACGGTATATTTAAACTAAATTATGAATTTATACAAAATCAATAAACCGATGACCCCTTTTTAAGAACCTATTTGTAAAAGTAATTTACTCTGAAAGAAAGAAGGGGGACAAGTCCTTTTCTATTAGCAGTAATTACTTTTAATGTAGTCTGTACATGTATTGCGAGAATTCGGAGTTCCAGCACTGTATGTTAAACGTACTATAAAGATCCTTAGTGAATTAGGCAATTCCTATATAAGAGAAGACTAGACTTTCTTGAAGTCTGTAATAAGGCGATGAATTCAGTCTTTCATTTCTAAAGTATAAGAACACTGGGGTAGGTCTGTCGTTATCAATCATATTAATGTAAACTATAGACGGAAGTTTTTACTACTCTAGTTAACTAGATAGATAGTAGAAAGATAGATTTTCTCCACCTTTTCTCCTCCCCGTCCTCGACCCTCTCTCTCTCTCTTTCTCACTTCCCCCCACCCCAGGCCCCTCTATTTTCCTTTCTCTTCCTATTTTCCTTAAGTGTCCTTGTCTCTTTCTTAAAAATTTTGATGTCTCTTCCTCTTCTTTAGTTATGGACATTTTGTTTTTGTGTTTGTTTTGTCAATGAAACCTTTAAATGTGACCTTCAAAACTTCTTAATAAAAGAGATTCGGTAAATACAATTGACTTTAGGTCTCCTTAAAGAGTTTCTACCACAGTCTACTATGACTTAAATTGTCCTATAGAACAAAGAGAAGAGAAAGTAACATGTGACAATTATAAATACAATAAATAGAATTATCAACTTATTATTTCTCATTTTAATTTTCTCATCTTTAAGTTGAATAAATTTGTTGTATTCCCCGATCGATTCCGACACTCATACGACCATCTATAAGTGACCCAGTCAGATGAACAAACTTGAACGTTGTTTGCAAAACCCACGGAGCAGATATGTCTTGTAACACGACCTAAGACTCATATACCGTCAATTACTTTCTTTATTCCGGTCACACAAATACCGTAAAATCATCATGTTATAGAATCGACGAAGGATCTCCATTCCAAAGAGAGATTTATCATTGGTCCCATTAAAAAGTCCGTTGGGACGGAGACTGATGAAAGTTAATAATACCGTGTCGATCTAATGGGAACCCCGAAGGGTCCACCGAGTCACCATTTCTTAGACGGACGGCTACGTCCTCTACGGTCTCTGTGTCCAGTAACGGAAAGAGTTGTAAATAGAGAGGTCGTATCTGGACGTATCTCCTGTCTAGATAGGAAGAAATTGAAAAGAAATACATACTAAGATTTCATACTTTGTAAAACGGAATCACATTGTATGTATAATTTTTCGTCTCTGAAATGAAACGGTTGTTTCCAGGTAGATCAGTTTCAAAACCAAAAAGGTCATCAGTACATGCCTACACTCTCAACCTGATATTTCTTTCGACTCGTGATTTCTTAACTACGAAAACTTGACACCACAACCTCTTCTGAGAACTCTCTGGTAACCTGTCGTTCCTCTAGGTTGGTCAGGTAGGATTTCCTTTAGTCAGGACTTATAAGTAACTTTCCTGTCTACGACTTCGACTTTGACGTTATGAAACCGGTGGACTACGCTTCTTGATTGAGTAAACTTTTCTGGGACTACGACCCTTTCTAACTTCCACCCTCTTCCCCTACTGTCTCCTACTCTACCAACCTATCGTAGTGGTTGAGTTACCTGTGTTCAAACCGATTTGAGACCCTCAACCACTACCTGTCCCTCCGGACCGTACGACGTCGGGTACCCCAGCGTTTCTCAGTCTGTGCTGACTCGTTGACTTGACTTGACTTGTATGAAAAAATAAACTAAACTCAATCTCTACAGATTTGGGTCTGTACGTCACTCCTCAACCGTTGTTTTTGGATGATGGGAGAAAGGTCTACCTGTTTTGGAAGGTGACGTTGGGTGGGGGGAGTGGGGTCCCACGGTCAGAAAGAGACGAGATGTTCCGTTTGGTTAGGTAGAGATTTTAGAAGTCGTAACTAAGATTTAGACCAACGAAACTTCAGGGTCCCTTGTAAGGTAAGAGAGATCCCAACACGACTATTCACGTTGAAGTATAGACCGGGTAAACGTCGGAGTTTTATATCCATAGACCCAAACCATTGAAACCCTAGAACGGGGGTTGGTTTAAAACTTCCGATCACTATCGAAACCCTTTTGTCTCCTCCTCTTCGAAAGGTTTTTAAAGTATCGTATTTTTAAATTATTAAGTGAACTAACTTTAAGGAATAAGGACAATAGTGAAGAATAAGGTAGTCGTAAAATCATAGGTAGTAGTGTATAAATAAAATAAACAAATGATAAATAAACTGGTACGACTCACCGTCTACCCTAGAATCAAGGGACCGGTCCCTAGTTTGGATACGGGAGACGTAACCTTCGTGTCTCAGAGTTGGTACTTTGTGGTCCTTCAGGACAAGATAAAATCACTGGAATGAAAATGTAGTAAATTCTACAAGTAGTCATGATAAAAGTCCGGTGATAACCGATTAGTAAATAAATTGTCTAAGTTGACAAAAGACATTCTTTTATGAGTTCCTCCTTACTCATCAACCAAGACTCCTTAATTTACTTCGGTAAGACGGGGGACTTGGTTCTTACGTTAACTTTGATCGTTATGTCAAAGGGATGAGATGCCCCAAGAGATGGGTGTCCAACTGAGTCCAAAGTTTACACCCAGTAAACCCCAATTCAATTTAACATACTCCTCTCTCTCTTACTGAAACGAGTTCAAGAGTCTCTTAACGTTAAATCTTATAAGTAGTCCTTTAACGAGATACCACACTTTAACTTTCCATCGTAACCGGAACTCGGAAATTACACTTTTCACACACAGGTTTTAAAATTGATCTACGAAAAATTTATACTAGGAGATGAGTAAAACCATTTAGGAAAGTAAAGATTTATCCTTTAATTCAGAAAAATAAATTCGTCAAAATAAATCGAGTTTTTTGTGAAAAAACTCGTAAAATGGTCCTTGTTCTATCAGGTGATACAAGTTGTCCCTAAATTTTAATTACTGACACCATGATTATGGGTTCCTTGAGTCTCTTTATCCGTTATGTGTCTGTAGAAATATATAGATGGTTCCCTGTCTGACTTAACTAACGATCGTCTCCCCATATATATACCATGTCCTCCTGTCTTCACTCTTCTCAATGTAAACTAATCTTTATATTTCCTAATGAACTTCTTTCCGTGTTAAAATTGTTGGTATTTGTTTCGAGGAACTTCGTTACTGAAGGTTCTTTTATAAACAGGTTTTAAAGTCAATTCATTTTTGCCTAGTTAATCTTTCTTTTATGACTCTACCAAAAATTATAAACACTAGATTAATAAACTTTATATATAAAGAATTACTTGGTCTATAAAAACAAGTTATTACACACTACCAATTAAAGACACAGGTACACTGACCCGTGGTCCACGGGTCTATAAACCACTCTACAATAAGACACACACAGACACACCGACTAAAAGCTTACTACAATCGAAGTTTACGGTCCTTTTTAACTTCCGTCTTCCTCTTCTCTCATAGTTTCCTACTCTACCGACCTGCCAGTGCAACGTTACCCGTACTTGAACCCGTTTGAGACCCTCTACCACTTCCTGTCCCTCCGGACCGCACGACGTCAGGTACCGTAGTACTTCTCAGCCTGTACTGACCCACTGACTTGTAGTTGTTGAAACTTAGTGATGACTGATTCCATCCAACGAGAGGGATTACACCCAATGGGAACAGGTTAGTTATCTTCCGGACTTATCTTCTTTTTTAACTGGAAGGACCCTCATTTCTCTCGTGGGTTTCAGACTGACGAACTCGACTTGTAATCACCAAAGGACCAAAGTCTGACCTTTAATGTGGTTATCAAGAGACCCCAGAGGTCAAACGGTTGGTGTTTAGAACCCCGAAGAGTCGGAGGAATCAGTGTTCAGTTAAGGAATTAGAGTGAGAAAGAATTAAAGAGGGAGGGGTGGGAGACGTAAGATAACTAAGTAACAGAGACCGTATTTCACTTCAGTGAGTCAGTACAGACTGAGAAACACTGGGGTACTTGACATCGGATGGTCCGAGGAGGTATCTACCCTAAAAGGTCCGTTCTTATGAACTCACCCAACGGTAAAGGAAGAGGTCTCTAGAAGGGTTGGATCCCTGACTTAGACCCAGAGGACGTAACATCCGTCTGCGAAATGGCAGACTCGGTGTTCCCTTCAGACCTTTGGTGGATTAATTATGTTTACATATACAAATTAAGTATTTAAATTTTTTCATATATAAACCCAATATTTCCTAACGGGTTGAAAAGGATGACTATCTATACATATAAGTTTGTATGTATGTGTATACCAATAATTTCGACCTTCCTATAAAAAGTAATCTTTTTAGTCTTACACTGTCAACTGTTGACGGGTGTCTATAATAGAAAAATTTCTTTTTTAAATGAAGACGAAAAATAACTCTGAAAGGAATAAGTCTATGACGGACGTGACGGGGTAACCGACTCTAAATTATTTCTGAATTTATGTTTTACCTTTTATTTTCTCTTGATTACCTTTTGTGTACTGGGGAGTGGTGTATGTGGGACAGTAGTGGTGGTGTTGTTATTGATTGTATTTTCGTTTAGTCCGTAGACTTTCAGTCTAAAGACCATGCTAGTTTCAAGTCTACGTATATTTTAAAGACCTGTGACAGGATAGGTGTGAAATAGAATATTTGATTAGTGTCAGGTAATGTTCTGTCAATTTGAGTATGAAGAATTCGTGAAACGAAATACCCAAAAAATTTTTTATAGAAGTCAACAACAGTAGAAATATTAATTACGGTTTTTTATTATTAAGGTGGAA
The DNA here is from genome assembly GCA_006410555.1 of Capra ibex. Taxonomy (NCBI): domain Eukaryota; kingdom Metazoa; phylum Chordata; class Mammalia; order Artiodactyla; family Bovidae; genus Capra; species Capra ibex. The sequence goes on from SJYO01041852.1 coordinate 17,754,469, forward strand.
CACACGATTCAACGAGTCAGTACAGGATGAGAAACGGTGAGGTACTTGACATACGGCGGACGGTCCGAGGAATCAAAAAACGATTCATGGACGGTCACTCAAAACCAAAGAACAAACTTCTTACATTACCCTTCCTAATACGACAGCTGTGTGTGTTAGTGGTACCTCCTGGCACCGACTCTGAAGTGACGTACTCCGTTCTTCATTATAACAAAGGAAATAATTCGGTGAAAATCAGTACGAAATTGATATTCATATCGTCAACATTTTTAAGGTACATATTTATTCCCTTTTATATAAATACAAAAGCCTTATTCTCTACACTATCCATAGTATCTAGTTTTCTTTTCGTCAATGTTTCTACAGTTGTCATTTTTCTGTCCTATACACACTTTTAGACTTATGAGACTAGACACACGTTACGTACTACAAGTCTCCCACATAACCGTTCGTTCGGACTATCTATACCTCCTTCATATAACGGATCTGAGAATAAACAGTACCGCTCCCCAATACTACTAAAAACCTCTGGACACCAGGTCTCGTTTCCCAAGACAGGGTCGTGTCCGAAACGACCAGATCACTGTTTATAGACATAGTCCAATAAAAAGTACGGATGTGTGAATGGTAATTCATAAAGAAAAGACCAAGTCTTTATTTTAAATCTTTCTTGATACAAAGAAAAAACTAGCTAAAGTATGTTTCCCTCGACCCTCTCCCTTCAAAGTCACACTTGAGGCAGACGGTAGACCTGAGTCTTCAGGGACTTTAGTCAGAAGCGAGTCGTCAATCACAGAAGAAAAACCTATTTTAGTGCAAGTACAATTTTTTGTTTGTTTGTTTGTTTTGACTGACTAGGAGGATAGGATGAAAAAGAAATACTAAGTTTATGGGATGCTTTCAACAAGAGTACTGAAAGATTCATAAATAGTATATATGTACAAGACCCAAGTCTTTTAAAGATGAGGCAATCAGAAGGCGAATAATTTATACGTTTGGAAAAAATGAACCCAATGAAACAAGACTTTTACGAACAAGGAGTCTAGAAGTGTACTGCCCGATGAAGACTAGTGAGAAAAGGATTAGTAAAATAGATTACACCGTGACGAAACAGTAAGAGATAGTTTAACGTAATATTGTAAAAAGTGTCACGAATTCTTATGGATTTTATTAAATAAGGAAATGAAAAAGTAAGACACTTTTGTTCATGGAATATGAGACAAAAGTTACTGATCTTGTAAGTTTCTATTAAAACTTGTTTACTCGATTACTTACTCCCTGACCCTTCCGTCACTTATTTTTAAATTTCTTATTTCCAATGTAAAATATTTATATCATTACGGATTTAATTTCTGTCGTACGTAATAAACGTATCCTAAGTTGGAGTTGAATTACCACGAGAAATAATAAGTAAATCTTAAGTTAGGCAAGTTTTTACTAAATCTTAAATGATTCTACCACAGTCTCTTTTATCCTTACACCTTTCATCTTATTGTGGACATCGCCTAAGTACAACTATATGCCGTTTTTGGTAGTGCTATAACCTTTCATTAATAGGACGTTATTTTTATTTAATTAAAAATTTTTCTCTCACAGTAGTTATATCCGTCCATTAAATTATACCGTCTTTTGGTATTTAACCTATTTAAAATTTTCGGACTGAAACTCAGGAGTCAAGACTCATAGTCCCTTCTATTAATACAGTAATTCTCTCTAACCCCTAGAATATTCCCCCGTACACACCTACTCTTTTACGTAGACACATCCTACGCAACGCACACTGTCGAGTCACCCTGAGCGTCCACCTCTACAGGTCACACGTCGCCTTTGGCACCCGACCCCTCCCCTGTGTCCAAACCTCTGTGTTTAGACCCTTAGTAGGAGTGTCTCCACTACTAACTTCAACACCCTAGGGTACTCTAGTGTATCTCGTAAAGTAGGAATGAGGAGGACCTATTAGTGTCTTTAGTATGACCCCCGTTCGAAAAGGAACCCTTAAATATCCGGAAAGTATCCGTAGTTACTTTTTCCGAAACTAAATTTTACTCTTTACCGACTGGAAATCTGTGACCGTACCCTGTCGTTAAAGGGAAAGGATCGATAAAGTACTCACACAGCGGACACTATTTACGACCGGTCTGGATGTTGAGACTCAATTCCCTCATACCCTACATCTTACGATTCGGATAAATCCCTCGTGTCTAGTTTTTAAGTTTTCTCTTATTCCTTTATAAGTAAAATTATGATTTTCATTACAAGAGAAGTTATTCGATAAAAGATAACAAAAACACCCTTTGATGCGGTAGAGTACGCTTCGCAACTGAGTAACCTTTTCTGAGACTACGAACCTCCCTAACCCCCGTCCTCCTCTTCCCCTGTTGTCTCCTACTCTACCGACCTACCGTAGTAACTGAACTACCTACACTCAGACTCACTTGAGGCCCTCAACCACTACCTGTCCCTCCGGACTGCACGACGCCAAGTACCCCAGCGTTTCTCAGCCTGTGCTGACTCGTTGACCTGATTGATTGATTGTGTTTAGATCCTACTTAAAAGTTGTCTTATCTCTGTCCCAAAGAATAACAAGTATAATCCTGAGAAAAGTGTTACACAAACCTTCGTCTAAGTTTTGTAGTTTAGTAATCCTATATTAGTGTGTGTACTAATAGGACCACGGATCTTTACTCTTCTTTTGGACCCATTTTGTGTACCTAAAATTTACCTTATTTCTTTCATAGTCTTTCAAGACAGTAAAGAAGGTACAGTACACGGGTCACCGAGTCGAGACAGATAAATCCCGGAGTACCTGAGATCGGGTGGTCCGAGGAGACGGGTACCTCAAAGAGTCCGTTCCTATGACCTCACCCCAAGGTAAAGGGTGAGGTCCCCTAGAAGGGTTGGGTCCCCAAGTTGGGTACAGAGAGCACAGAGGACGAAACCGTCCACCTCAGAAATGGTGATCACGGTAGCCCTTTCGGAGGACAAAACGACGAAAAAACATAATTGACAGAGAGAGACTGGCAATAGACGTGCTGAGGACATACGACTGTAGTCAACTAGAAACCTGTAGACCTGAACCAATAGAAACTGTAAAGAGGACAAGTACTGGAAAATTGTCACGTGAAAATATTCACAAACGAGAAAACCACTCAAAGGTATTAGTGGAGTGTCCTATTTGTCTGGACTCTTTGAATTCAAAAGGAGGATTTAAGGTCAAATATCGGGTAAATATGACACTACAATACCGTAAGATTTAGTGACTTTGTTGAAATTATGAATCCTCTTCTCGACTTTCATTGTAATCCAAAAATATACGTAACTCTTCTTATAACGAAAGCATCATAATATCCATACTTAGTATTGACTATAGAGTCTACGAACCCTCCTATAAAAATTCTTTTATTTCCTTTTCGGTCATCTATACTAAATAAATCTGAAGGTCCTCTAAAAAGATTTCATGGTGTAATCCCCTAATTTATTAAAACTGTTCATGTTACATTCTTTGTCTAGTTATGATACCTAAAAACTTTCACTAACACTCTCTTATGAACATTTGAACCTTTCTCATCAGTTATAAAACAGGTCTTTCAAAATCCGGTAAATTTTTGGATGGAACTACTGTCACAATTATTGAACATTCCTTTTCACTTGTTATTCGATAATTTTGAACACACAGGACTGCGGGATCAGGTCAGTGACTGTCACCGTAGACTAAAACCAATTTATCCTTTATTGTCTTTAAAATCTAATATAAAAATTTTTTTCTCATTGTTTCTATCTTTGTTTGACATATGATTCGTGGTCTTATTGAAGAACATTTGAAAGAAAAACGGATTTAATATCTTTCAAAAAGAGAGAATTAACGTTGGCTTTTGATTATGCTATTTTTAGTCAAACAGAGAGGGAAATTTTCAATTTGTGAAAAGACGAATAATACATTCACTGTCCAGAGTCATATCTTATAAACTTTTACGTACTTTAAAGTGGTTAACCTATATCGGTAATAAAAGGGAATACAAAATACATATTGACACAGATACATACAATGTTTTCTAACTAAAACATCCAATCAATAGTAAAAGGTAAAAGATAAGAACGTTGAACCAAATTGAGTACTCTTAAAGGTTATTCGATAAGAATTTTAAAGAGAATGTAAAATAAGAAAACTTATATAATTTGAATGATTTTATATAGGTTTTATGACGACCCTTATGGTTATAAATAAGTATTGAAAAACGTACTTACATTAAATAGAAAAAATACCCAACTTAATGTAGGAAGGGTTTAAGTATACAATTTCGGACTTGTCATGGAGTCTTACAGTGACATAAATCTCTATCCAGGAAATTTTTCGATTGATTTAATTTTACTCCGGTACTCCCACTCACCCAAGGTTATACTGATGATAGGAATAATCTTCTCCTTTAAACTTGGGGGGGGTTATGGTCCGTACGAACACGTGTCTCCTTTTTGTCACACTCTTGTAAACGACTGTTCTTCCACCGGTACACGTTCGGGTCCTCTTTCCGGAGTCCTCCTTGGTTTGGTAACTTGAACCTGAAGGATCGGGGGCCTTATACTCTTTTATTTAAAGACAACAAATTTGGTGGGTCTGACACCATAAAACATTGCCGTCGGTATCTTTTGATTATGTAAACACACGTTTTCTTCAGATCATTTGTCTGCGTAGTGTGGATCTTTACCATTAACTTTCGTACGTTCCATAAGTCTCACACCAAGTCCTCTTGGGAAGGGTTAGACGAAGTCGAAGGTTTAGGGAATGTAAAATCTTACCGATAGGATAGGAGTTTGGTACACTCTTAAGACTACGGAGAAAGAGGAATTTAGATTATTGAATACTAAATACATTACACAACGAATTCGATAAAAACGACGCCGAGAATATAGACTTGAATGAAAATTTACTTTGTTGGTAAATCATAAAAAAATTAGTCATGGAGAGTTGATTTTGTTGTAGTGTCGAAAAATTTTTTAAGAGGTTCTGTCGAGAAAGGACACGGGAAAATTTAATTTTCTTTTAAGGATTTCGTGTCAACCTTATTAATAACATGAGTCTTTAGAAATACCAAACAATCAATAAGAAAAGGTGATTTTATCGTTATTTTACGAAAAGTCTGTTATAGTCCTTTGTATATATAAAATTTTACGTGGTAATAAGAATGTACGTCTCAATTTATGATCATTACAAACACTCAAAAAAGAAGTTTAAAAAAAAAAGACGAATGTACTACCACTAGTACCATGTCTCGATAAGTGTTACGTACGTTACGAACGTATAATTTTAACAAATATCTTCGTTACGTTGGACAATCCTTTCAATCTTTTTATAACTTTCAGGTGTTTCTTCCTTTCTTCTTATAGGTGGTTCTTAAGATGAGACGTTTCTTTTTACTATTTATGGTCATTCTATAACTACGTAGGGATCGTTAGAAATGAGAAAAAAAAGAAACATCAACTCTAGTAGTATGTCTAAATTGATCGTAATTTATCTGTATCAGTGACAAGGCTCTATTCTTTTTCGTTCATCACCAAATAGCTGTTTATAATAGATGGTGACCTATATAAAATCGGTGTGATTAATTTATCGTTTTGTGTACCTGTTTTCTATGAACCTTCACATCATACTAAAAAGTTTCCATGACTTTTAGTCATAACTCAAAGAATCGGTATATTTACCGGTATTTTCTAAAAAGGGGAGTTTAAAATAAGAATTCTTTTTTCCTTGGAAAAACAAAATTAGAGGATTCGGTATACGACTCATATATTTATTTCCTGAAGTACCTCTTCCCGGCTTGGTGTCATTTTGATCATTAATAAATTCAAAAAAGTTTATATCCTCTTTAGAAACAGTTGATACTACAATCTCTCTAAAGTAGAACGATTACCACTTGACTTATTAATCTCAGTTTAGGAGGTTAAATCCTTAGGTCGCTTACGACAAATATCGTATACCAACCTACCACGAGTCAGAACAGACTGAGAGACAATGGAAAACCTGACATCGGATGGTCCGGGGAGACAGACACACGAAAACAAAACAAAACAAAACAAAACAAAACAAAAAAAGTCCGTTCTTATGACCTTACTCAACGGCAAAGGAGGAGGTCCCATAGAAGGGTTGGGTTCCTAGCTTGGGTGTAGAGGAAACAGAGGTCATAACGTCCACCTAATAAATGGGTGACTCGTTAGCTCCGTCGGGATTTTTACGTACGGACCTCTTTGTCGGTTCTGTGGTGCTCTCTCCGGGTCAAAATGACCCTCGTCGATTTTCTGGTCGATCTCCTTTACAGTTTTACTTTCGTTTTCGTTTGTTGTTGTTGTTTTTTGGGGACTCATGTTTGTTTGTTTTAGATTCTCACAGATATTGATTGTATTGTCAATACAAACTGGTAGACTTTAGATCTTTTAAATGAGTCGGTTTTGGATCCTCTTCCGTTCTTTGACCTCTCCTTTCGGATCTTGAGTTTAGACAAAACGAGACTTCCAATGAATAGTTTAATCTTTATCGTTGACACTTTGACTTGATGTCAAAATTGTCGAACCATCCCAAGATCCTCTTATTTATTTATCTCTTTTTTCAGGTCCCAAGTGATTCTATTCCTAAAACTTTGACGGGGACATATGAGTGGAACTCTACTCTGTCTCATCCCGATAAGGAGAATCATGTCACTTGGCCTTTACTTGATCGGACACAAGGTCCAATGATCCCAGTAAACCACTGATATTTGTACTTTAAGTCTGTATTTCAACCAAGACTAAACCATGGAAGGGTTTCCGGATCGTTTTCGGTGTTTCTAGGAGAGATCTCCCTACATATTAGTAGGAGTCGGAGTTTAATACGGAGGTTTATTAAAGGGTTTATTAAACGACAGTTCCTATTATTTTGTGTACCTCTTTGTTCTGTAGGTGACACTCACTCTTGGTTTCTTTGGTCCGTTATTGTTATTCAATTGTTCGTGAAGTCGATAATTTTAATAGACTGTGTCTTATATTTTGTTAATACGAAGAATAAAATTTTTGTTTCTCGAACTTTTACAGACGTCGTATGTGTTTTATATTCTACCGTATCACTCAAATTTTTCTCTTGACTGATTTTGAACATCTTAATTTTTCTACTATGGACTCCAATCACCTACGTTTGATGTATAATGTATGTTTTATGAATTTGTTGCTCCAGGATGACATATCGTGTCCCTTGACACGAGTTAGTCAAGTCAAGTCAGAGAGTCAGCACAGGTTGAGAAACACTGGGGTACCTGACATCGTGCGGTCCGGAGGGACAGGTAGTGGTTGAGAGCCTCAAATGGGTTTGAGTACAGGTAGTTCAACCACTACGGTAGGTTGGTAGAGTAAGAGACAGTAGGGGAAGAGGAAGACGGGAGTTAGAAAGGGTCGTAGTCCGAGAAAAGTTTACTCAGTCGAGAAGTTTAGTCCACCGGTTTCTTAACCTCAAAGTCGAAGTCGTAGTCAAGAAGGTTACTTGTGGGTCCTGACCAGAGGTAATCCTACCTGACCAACCTAGAGGAACGTCAGGTTTCCTGAGAGTTCTCAGAAGCGGTTGTGGTGTCAAGTTTTCGTAGTTAAGAAGTCGTAGTTAAGAACGAAATATCAGGTTGAGAGTGTAGGTATGTACTGGTGACCTTTTTGGTATCGAAACTTCTCTACCTGGAAACAACCGTTCCATTACAGAGACGAAAAATTATACGACAGATCCCACCAGTATTGAAAGGAAGGTTCCTCATTCGCAGAAAATTAAAGTACCGACGTTAGTGGTAGACGTCACTAAAACCTCCGGGGGTTTTATTTCAGTCGGTGACAAAGGTGATAAAGGGGTAGATTAACGGTACTTCACTACTCTGGTCTACGGTACTATAATCAAAAAACTTACAATTCGAAATTCGGTTGAAAAAGTGAGAGAAGAAAGTGAAAGTAGTTCTCCGAGAAATCAAGAAGAAGTGAAAGACGGTATTCCCACTAGAGTAGACGGATGGACTCCAATAACTATAAAGAGGGACGTTAGAACTAAGGTCGAACACGAAGTAGGTCGGGTCACAAAGAGAACTACATGAGACGTATATTCAATTTATTCGTCCCACTGTTATATGGTAAAACTACATGAGGAAAGGGTTAAACCTCGGTCAGACAACAAGGTACAGGTCAAGATTGACAACGAAGGACTGGACGTATGTCTTAAGAGTTTCCGTTCAGTTCATCAGACCATAAGGGTAGAGAACTTCTTAAAAGGTGTCAAATAACACGAGGTGTGTCAGTTTCAGAAACGGTATCAGTTATTTCGTCGTTATCTACAAAAAGACCTTGAGAGAACGAAAAAGAGACTAGGTCGTCTACAACCGTTAAACTAGAGACCAAGGAGACGGAAAAGATTTTGGTCGAACTTGTAGTCTCTCAAGTGTCAAGTACATAACGACCTCGGACCGAACCTCTTAAAACTCGTAATGAAATGATCACACACTCTACTTACTTTAAAATACCAATCAAACTCGTAAGAAACCGTAACGGAAAGAAACCCTAACCTAACTTTTGACTGAAAAAGGTCAGGACACCGGTGACGACTCAAAAGGTTTAAACGACCGTATAACTCACTTCGTGAAAGTGTAATCGTAGAAAGTCCTAAACTTTGTCGAGTTGACCTTAAGTTAGTGTAGGTGATCGAAACAAGTATCACTACGAAGGATTCCGGTGAACTGAAGTACAAGGTCCTACAGACCGAGATCCACTCACTAGTATGGTAGTACTAATAGACCCAGTACTTCTAGAAAAAACATGTCAAGAAGACACATAAGAAAGNATGTCAAGAAGACACATAGGAAAGGTGGAGAATTATAGAAGACGAAGACAATCCGGGTATGGTAAAGACAGGAAATAGCTCGCGTAGAAACGTACTTTACAAGGGAACCATAGAGATCAAAAGAACTTCTCTAGAGATCAGAAAGGGTAAGATAATAAGAGGAGACAAAAAACGTGACTAGTGACTCCTTTGGAAAGAATAGAGAGGAACGATAAACAACCTTGAGACGTAAGTTTACCCATATAGAAATGAAAAGAGGAAAAGAAAAGTGAAGAGAAGAAGAGTGTCGATAAACATTCCGGAGGAGTCTGTCAGTAAAACGAAAAAACGTAAAGAAAAAGAACCCCTACCAGAACAAGAGACAGAGGACATGTTATTGTGTTTGGAGGCAGGCATCAAGTAGTCCGTGAGACAGATAACCTAGGTCAGGGAATTTAGATAAAGAGTGAAGATGACATATTAGTATTCCCTAAACTAAATCCAGTATGAGCTTACTAGATCACCAAAAGGGGTCAAAGAAGTTAATTTATATTTAAACCGTTATTACTCAAGTACTAGATTCGGTGTCAGTCGAGGACCAGAACAAAAACGACTGACATATCTCGAAAAGGTAGAAACCGAAGTTTCTTATATTAGTTAGACTAAAGTCACAACAGGTAGAACACTACAGGTACATATCTCAGAAGAGACACAACAACCTTCTCCCACAAACGATACTGGTCACGTAAGAGAACCGTTTTGAGATAATCGGAAACGGGACGAAGTAAGACATGAGGTTCCGGTTTAAACGGACAATGAGTTCCACAAAGAACTGAAGGACAAAAACGTAAGGTCAGGGGATATTACTTTTCCTGTAGAAAAAACCCACAATCAAGATTTTCCAGAACATCCAGAAGTATCTTGACAAGTTGAAGTCGAAGAAGTCGTAATGACCAACCCCGTATCTGAAGCTAATGGTACTATAACTTACCAAACGGAACCTTTACTCGTCTCTAGTAAGACAGTAAAAACTCTAACGTAGGTTCATGACGTAAAACCTGAGAAAACAACTGATACTTCCGATGAGGTAAAGAAGATTCCCTAAGGACGGGTGTCATCATCTACATTACCAGTAGACATAAGGCATACAACAATAATTAGTATTACTCTTTCTTATATTTTTTCTTACATATACACATATTGACTTAGTGAAACGACATGTCGTCTTTAAGTACGTTGTAATATTTAGTTGATATGAAGTTATTTTTTTCTAGTCACCTACTGAAAGTACCATTAATTTTGTGTCAAAATTCCTATGACACCTTCCTTTTGTGTCAACTTCTTCCTTAATCACTTAACGTTCCTTCAGATTCTGTTTACTGAATCTCAAGTCAATTCTTTCAGTTTTCACTACTTAGGTTTTTTTTTCGCTTGTTTTGTTTTTCTATCTCATCTTCTGTATCTAACAACTTTTTCATTTTGGATGGAATCGATCTTAACCTTAGGGTGACCCTCTCCACTCTCTCTTTCTCTGTCTTCATGATGAATTGTTTTATTGTCGACTCTTCAAAGATCTACACTACCCGTTGTGGTTAGTTGTCTAAACTCTTTGTTTTGTAGAGTTCTTTTTATTTGTTTTTTGGTTAAAAATTGATCTTGTACCACAGATCTGTATTGACGCATGTTAACGTCACACTGTGGATATCGTGTCCTTTTAAAATATATACTCTCATTTACATCAGACTCTGGATTTTAATTATAACACTTGACGGAACGGTAGACTTTCGCCCTCCCGGAGACTACTGGGTTGGAGTTCAAGTGTAACGGTACACGAGGACGTCTATTCTGAGGACGGGGGTCGGTTGTCGGAACAAAAAGGGTCGTTGGTTCGTGTCACGGACGAAAAGGGACTACGACCCGAAGTCAAGGGACTGTCGGGTGCCTTAATAAGATTGATCTGTTAATGTAAGAAGGTGTTCTTATTCTCCCGCAACGTACTAAGACAAATGATGTTTTGAACGAAAGAGGTTGGGACGAACAAGTGAGACACCACCTCCCGTTAGGGACCCACCAGGAGGTACTACACACCACAGAAGAAGAGGGTCCGACACTTAAAACACTGATCTTGGGTGACAACTAGAGTAGACGACTACCAGAGTAGAGTAGTCGTAGTCACGGAACGTAAGTCGGTAGGGGTATTGGATCTTGTTCCTAGAGAGGAAGTAATTGTCCAACTTAATAGATAGTTTTGTCATTCGAACGGAGACGAATAACGAAACAAAGGTCGTGGATTATATTACAGTTCGTATAATATCCGAGTTATTTGTAGACAATATATCCTTTTCTTTTTGTCGTTGTTGATTTATTCGTAGAAAAACAGTCCCATATTGGTTTGATTTATTGGATGAGATCCAAGTCTCGCTTATCCCTTCCTTGAAAGTCAAAAAGACTGTGGAAATATCAAAAACTCTAAAATTTTACTAAGTAGAGAACAAGTCATTTTCCTTGTGACGTATGTAAATAAAAAAGTTCTTTTTATTAGGTAGTCTCTAACCACCAACGGATGAACGTAGGAAAGATACAGAGGGATAGAAAATAAAAAATTATGCACTAAAATATCTGTAGGTAGGAAGAACCAAATTCATTTAGTACCGTTAGTACAAGGGAAGTGTGTATTAACTAATACTACTCTCTTGTTTCACCTTGTACTGAATTAAGACCAGTTGTTTTACACTCATTCGTACGAGACCCTTTACTAAGACACGGGTATTATCGACGTGTCCCTCGTTATTAGAGAACAGAAAAAATGGATCATGTGGTCAGGACAATAATTCTACTTTCAATCTGACTTTTATTTTATTCTACCAGTCTCTTTTTTACCCTTCCTAAACTCAGGACCTACAATGACTCCGTGACTTAATAGGTTAGATTCTCGATAGTGTGAAGACCCATGAAATAATAATATTAAAGGTTCGGTGAGACGTAAAAAGTGATGTCAACAACAACTGTAATGAACGTTGGGTTTCGTAGATTCATTATGTACACTGAATGGACAACAGAAAAGATTCGAGAACTTACACAATCTAATATAGTGTCACATATTTTCTAATGACACAAATTAATCTATTCTTTTGAGAAAGTTTTTTTAGAGACTATGATATCTACAAGGTTAACAGAAGACTATTCCCTACGAAAAATCTTAAGATTCTAATCAAACTAAAGGTAAGTGAACACCCCTTTATCTTAGAAAATAGAAAAGGATTCCTCAACACCGTCTCTTCCGTTACCGTGGGGTGAGGTCATGAGAACGGACCTTTTAGGGTACCTACCTCCTCGGACCACCCGACGTCAGGTACCCCAGCGATTCTCAGCCTGTGTTGACTTCGCTGAATCGTCGTCATCGTCGCCCTCAACCCCTAATATAAACAGAATATATAAATTTTAAAATGATCTTATAAAANACTATGATATCTACAAGGTTAACAGAAGACTATTCCCTACGAAAAATCTTAAGATTCTAATCAAACTAAAGGTAAGTGAACACCCCTTTATCTTAGAAAATAGAAAAGGATTCCTCAACACCGTCTCTTCCGTTACCGTGGGGTGAGGTCATGAGAACGGACCTTTTAGGGTACCTACGTCCTCGGACCACCCGACGTCAGGTACCCCAGCGATTCTCAGCCTGTGTTGACTTCGCTGAATCGTCGTCATCGTCACCCTCAACCCCTAATATAAACAGAATATATAAATTTTAAAATGATCTTATAAAATCAACCTAAAGTAAAACTTTACCAAATAAACCTTAAATCAATCGGTAAATTTTAAACACGAGACACATCCAAAATTATTATTTTTACTCCTAATAAAAATAACGAAACAGAAACGAAAAATGAAGGAAGGGTTAAAAGGATCATCGAAAATTTTCTATCGGTTACTAACAATCCAATTTAAAGGTCAGAGATAGGAACATAAGTAACATGATCTAAGGAAACCACAGGAAGGGTCGAAGGGAAATGATCTGGAACATGGCTAAAGGGTCCACGATACTCATAACCGACGATTATCGATTGGTGACGGGGGAAGAGGAGTCTAGTGAAAACCGAGTGGGTCTTCTCGCATCCTAGAATAAACCCCTATGTTTTTCGGTCGGGGAAAAGGTATTCCACCCTGTGTATAGTAAATGGAAGATTTAAAGGGACATCCCACGATCAGACCTAATTGGAGAAACGGACTGACGAAGGAAGTGAATTAAAACGACATGTACAGAGAAAAGGATTGTCCTGTCTTCAGTATAATCTAAACCACAGGTGAGATAGAGTTATACTGGAACATAATTGAATTGATTGATATAGATGTTGTTGAGATAATTCCAACACCGTTTATTCCAGTGTAAGACTCCATGACCCCAAATCCCGAAGTTATTTATAAAACGTCCTGTGTCAATTTGAATAATGTCGTAGTTTAAAAGAAGATTCACACTAAGATAAACGGATCTTAAAAAAAAAAAGATTAGGTGTCACAAATCGAGGGACTGTGAAATTTTATCACTTCTGTACTTTTGGACGTTAAGTAAAAACATGTATTATAAACGAGAAGATTTTCGCTTAGGAGAAAGACAGTGATGGATACCACTAAATTAACCCTCTGAATTTAGAGGGTACAATTTTACCTCGTGGTGATCAAATGGGAAGTAAATGAAGAACTGTTCACCTAAAAAAGGGGGTTTCTCCGTCCTTCATAATTATTCCTTTATCTTACTTTGTGTTTTCTTCTCTACCAGTTTGTCGTGGTAGATGTTTTAACAACGACTCAACAATTCTGTACAAAGATTTGTGCTCCCTCTCTGCCCCATCCTTTTCGATGAAAAGCCATTTGGTCTACGAAAGTCTTCTTATTGTTCAGAAGGTTACTAACGCGAAAGGTCAAATATATGTAGACGAAATAGTGACCCTATCAGAAGAAGGGTCTAAAGTCGTAACTTTATAACTGAGAATCAGAAATAAAACCGAAGTTATACTGAAAAGTGAAAAGGAAATATAGTTATCCAACGTGAGAAAGACTCTGTTCTTCGTAAAATTTAAATTTGCTGTGAGGAACGAATGGTCTAATTTAGTGTTGAGGAATCGTCACATACTCCTTTCTGTGAAAGACTGTAGCGAAGTTGGATCAAAAGATGAGTATACTTGAATTATAGCGATGTGATTGGACTGTCCTCTCGAAGGAAAACCTTGGTTTCTGTACCTCTATATGAATTATTAAGTATTGTAAACGGTACGTAATTCATTCCATGAAATGTATGAAATAAAATTAGTTAGGAGTCTGGTTGGACTACTCTTCTCATAATAGGAGTAATTTGTGAATTACTTTTACTCGTGTCTCTTTAGTTTAGTAAATAATCGTCGGTATATCAGTCATTAATTACTTTGTCTTAAAACGGGAAATGAAACAACTTAAGGCTTCGGGCACCATAATGGGTGTTTGACATAAAAGGGAGTTAAACTCCTTTGGTTTTCCTGTACTATTGAGCATGAGTTACGTTCGACAAGACACCTTCCCTTCCTATAAAAAAAGGTCAATGATAACACCGTTTAGTTGTTGTACGTACTACTTAATTTTATTACCTTCATATGACAGAAGATCAAAAACTCCAGTCTTGAGACTTCACCAAAAGTGACCCGATTCTAGTTCCACTGTCCCGTCGACGTAAGGAGACTCTGAGATCCGACTTTAAATAAAGGAACGAAAGGGGTCGAAACTCTCTGGTGATCGTAAGGAACCGAACGCTGAAGAAAGATAGAAGTTTTGGTCGTTACTTGTCAGTTCAGAAAGAGTACAACGTAGTGAGACTGTGGCTGAGAGAAGAAGGAGGAAAGTGAATGATCCTGGAAATACTGATGTGACTCAGAGGGACCTATTAGGCCCTATTAGAGGAGTAGAGTTCCGATCTATTAATCGTTGAAATTAACGTGTAAGTTGTAATTAAGGGAGAACGATACATTTTTTTTTTATAAGGTTCTAAGGTCACCAATCTTAAACCTGTAGAGATTCGTCGATAAACAGATAACGTTCTATCTGTTCACAGAAATGTCACCACTACGAGTCTCGATCCGTAATACTGTCAACGATTAGATAAACCTCATCTTAAGAAGGTTGTTCACACTCAAGTTCCTTTCCCCGTTTCGAAGACCAACTTTTAACGTTGTTTTTAATATATTTCGTAGACTAAGGATCTGTTCCATTAAGCCTAAGTCCTTCCATAAGTTTTAAACAGACACCTCTACTTAATGTTTTATCTTTTAGTTCTATTTTCAGAACAATATCCTAGTCCAATGTCTCAACTCTCTTCCGAAGAGGTCTTACGAATTATTAAAATGTCCTTGAGTGTTGAGTGAGGTTCGTTAGAACGGGTTCCGTTGTTCTGGTTACGGTGTAGGGTGAAAGACGACCTTTAACATGAGTTATAAACAAGTGTAAATCAGTCCTATTAGAGTCTTTCATGTATCATACCTCTGACCTTTCTTAATAGTTACGAATATCGATTGTTTCCCACTTTCGACCGTCAAAGAAGGTAAATCTACGCTCGGTAGGTAGTTCCAGTTGACTCTTACGGTGCAGGTGTAACTGAGGATGGGGTTAAGAGAGGAGTCCTTAGTAGAGAGGACCCTAATGGTTCCACGAAGGATACGAATAGGGACATCGTGAGTGTTGAGCGGTAGATGTTATAGACACTTTACTATGGAGGTCATTTTTCCATCTTAAGACGAATGGTCTAAAATAGAAATATATCTCAAAATTAGGACTTTTAACATCGAAGGAGAATTGTAAAAATAAACTTTGTTAACGGTAATAATGAACATTTATGTGTGTTTTTATACTTTTATAAATCATATAATAGAACTCATAAAAGGTAAGTTTCGTACCCCTGTCTATATCGATGTATTTAGACAGTAAACCAAATACAAAAACAATGGATAGATAAATGAACGTATGACTCAGACTTTTTCTCCACTTGGAAAGTGATTAGAACGAGTGGACAATCGTGCCTTCTTTCGCGTCTTGTGGCGGGTCAAAACCACCGACACTTTTACTATCGTATTGTTTCGCCTTGGGTTCCACGGAACGACCGTACTATAGACTCAAGTCCCTTGACAGAAAGGAAGAACGAGACGTGGAGGAGGGGGGAATAACCGGAAACCCGACTTGTAAACGAAGTGGAAACGACCCAATGACAGTCCTAGCCATATGTAGTCGACCTCCTCCTACACCAATACGTTTACGAGTCCGGGGGCTACCACCGTCGAGGGGTACTACGTCCGAAAAGTGTCCACTCAGTCGTGACCTCTTACTTGCCCAATGACACAGAACCGTGGGTACCGATGTGGGTATCGGACGGTTCAGTTTAGAGTGACCCGTTAATACCCTAAGAGTACTACGAGGAATTCAGGAAAGAAACCGTCTGTAGGGAGTCCAATACTGTAAAACGTACTGTAATTTCTTTTTTTTTTGGTCTTTTTGTATTCATTCTATCATCGTTATTATCGTCTACCTGATACGGTTAATCAAATCCTCTACTTACTCCACTGGGTTTATCGTGAACTCTTCAGGCGAACTTTATTTTACTAGTTTTCGACGTTAGTCAGTGGGAGACTCACCACGACTATGTGCGAATTACGATCACTTGATTTTGAACCCATAACTTAACTACCAATACTACCAAGAGTTTCCTGGTACCGCCCTAATCAGTGTCAGATCTGTCAGTGTCGACATCTCTATCTCGTACTTGACATAAGGTTTATCCTTGTTACTCACGAACTTTATAGTACGTTGACCTTATCTGACCTTCTCCTTCTGCACGGTCCAAGGGTTATCCTCCAGTCCCTAAATCCAACCATCATTTTGTCCTACTACTAAGTCACTCAACTCTTTCTATAACGAAGTTTTGAGGAAAAAAAGAGTTTTGAGATTCTCTCTTAAGAAGACGCAACTATCCAAATTTTTGATAACAATATATAAATATAGACAGTTACAGTTCAAAAATTTTCAAACAAATTTTGTACCGTAATCTTGATGATTAAAACAAGAGATTTTACAAGAACCCATTTCGAGTACGTACAAATAAAACAATATATGATTATATTACAAACTTCATTGAACTATGAGAACCAGGTTAGGAATCATTAGTGTCTTATGTAAGAATTTTTTAAGTTAAAACTACTATTCAGTGTTTACGTTGACAAACAATTCATACAAAACCATAGATTGTCCGTAGTAATGTAAAAGTTCCTGTCATTAATTCACTCTTCTATAAACTAAATAACCGGGACGGAGGGACTCGATACGACAACCCGATAAATTCGGGACTTAGAACTTCCCGTCAAGTCTCATCTGAAACCGATCCTTTATTTCGTCAATAAAAATAATATGTGATACACTTGTCAAATTTTTCCTAATGATGTATCGACAGACAATACGATTATAATACCAAAGGATTAAGGTTAAGTGTATTTTAATATGGTCTATCATCGTTAAAGGTGACTAACTACAACTCAGACAGTACTTAGTAAGGTGAGGGAGGGAAAGTTGTTTGTAAATGACTCGTATATTATCTACGACCCATGAAACGATCTATGTCTACGATGTCTCTCTTAATGTTTTTTGTTCCCGGGGTGAAGGAACTCATCTCTCTCTCTATGTCATGTTCTCTCTCTTTTCTTTAGTCTTCGATATTATAACACCCTATACTATATTCCAACGTATTTCACGACTCCCATGGTCCCTGTTCAATGAAGACGGTCTCTCCTCCATCCCCTTCTCCATAAATAATTTTTGAAAGTTTTCTGGGGGACGGTTCAAAGGGACTATTGAGTCAACCATTTCTTAAGTGGACGTTACGTCCTCTGGGGGCAGTTAAGGACCCAGTCCTTCTAGGTCACCTCTTCCCTATCCGATGGGTGAGGTCATAAGAACCCGAAGGGACACCGGGTCGACCATTTCTTAGACAGACGTTACACCCTCTGGACCCAAGCTAGGACCCAACCATTCTAGACAACCTCTTCCCTTTCCGATGGGTGAGGTCATAAGACCGGCCTCTTAAGGTACCCGATATCAGGTACCCCAGTGTTTCTCAGTCTGTCTGACTCGTTGAAAGTGAAAGTGAAAAACTTTCTGGGGCGGACTTAATACTAACCTTCCTTCCCTTCCTCGAACGTTAGGTTTCTTCCCTCTAGTTTTCAGGGAAGGTTCATCCTTAGTTGTTCTCTTTCTGGTGTTTCGTTCTCTTTAGAGTGACACAAGTGAACAGGTTTTCTTTAATCGCAACGTCTCCTCTTCCTTTCCGTCCATCACCTCTTTCATTGTTCCGACATCTCTAGTGTCTCCCAGAATCTAAAATAGGATTCTTTAAAACTAAAAAGAACTTCTGGTGTCTGTCTTTTTACATTTTTTCAAAGTTCGTCTCTTCACTGGGATATTATCTATTGTAAACTCAACAGAAAGAAGGTCTCAGGGAAAGAAGTCCAAGTGATGTACTGAGACTGGTAGGAGTGGAGACGGTATTAAACTATATGGTCACCAGAAGGACTAGTTTCGACTCCGTTAACACAATAGAGATAATCCCTCAATTGTAAGATTGTATGATTCAAGATACATTGCATTTTCTATCTACGGTATCTCACCAGGATACGAACCTTTTCGCTTCAGTACTAGATGTTTGCTAACCAACTTACCATCTTAATGATTCTTTTACTTTTGACTGTAACACTTACAGTTTGGAATTCCTACTTTTTCCTGTATCACTCGTGATGCCTACGACTATCTCACACCCGACTTTTCGTTTTGATAATAATCGGTTTGAGATTGTATAAGTTACTTTCATCTCTGTCTTGATGGTTTATTGACATATCTTTATTACTCCTACTCCATTACGATGTCGGTTGACTATCGGAAGTTTTTATGACAAATCATCTTAAATTGTATTAACATATGCCGTCGTGGTGTCTCTTATGAAATACTTATCCTATGGATATATTTTCTTAAACAGGACTTTACTCTTAAAGTCTTCCGTGCAACCTTTTCAAACTCCTTTCCGTCTTTAATCTAATCCTTCTTCTTTGTTTTACGTAATTTCAACTAACACACACACACACCACCCCCAGTAGAGTGGAACACATTACTCCGACTCCTGTACATAGTTCTCAATGTATATTTAGTGAGGATTCAACTGTCCCTTCGTATTTATTGATACTTCATAAACATTCGATTCACAAGAACGTGTAAAATCAAAATTATGATAAACTGAACATACTTTTATATACTTGTCGGAAACTTGGTTACTTTTAGATCAGAAGAATACCCACCCAGATATCTCGTTTAATGTTTACTCTTAATATAGAAAGAACTCCCTCTACCTGACAAGATCTCTTCGGAACAAAGACCTATCTCCTGACGGAGGTCCCCCACCTTTACGACGTCACTTTAAGACGAACACGACTCAACTTAGACCCTTAGGTGGTCCATTGTCTATGGTCTAAGGAAGACTTTACCACCTAAGATATATTTATAGTCACAATAATAACAATTTTTCGAAAACACGTCTACGTACTACTCTGGGAACCACCATTTTCTGTTATTAACGGTAAATGACTTGTGAAAGATACGAACGTAACGTATTCATAAATGTTCTACTAAAGTAATTTAAGATTGTTTTAACACGATCACTCATACTAATACGGGTAAAATAACTACTCCTTAACCTCCTGATGTACGAATTTATTGAACGGTCAAAGAGTGTTCATCGATCTTTCTTAGTTTCGACTTGTTAAGGGTTAGACACCACAGAGACGTCTTAATGGTCGTTTAGTCACTCTTCTAAAGACATATGGTATCCAAGATATGACATGTGTAAACTATTAAGTCCTAACGAGAAGGTTTGCGATAACGATAAGACAAAAAAGATCTGTAAATAGGGACTTTAAATTATTTGATTTTAAAATCAAAACCACGGAAATTCAATAGGAGGTACATCGATTCTCCAAGCCGGACAAAATATTCTCAAGGATCCTTACTCCAATTAACGTAATTATTAGTCGGAAAAGGGGTCAAATTTATCATACATACAATCACATGAGTCAGTAAAGTCGACACAGGTTGAGAAACACAGGGATACCTGACATCGGGCGGTCCGAGGAATCAGGTACCCTAAGAGGTCCGTTCTTATGAACTTACCCAACGGTACAGGAGGAGGTCCCCTTAGAAGAACTGGGTCCCTAGTTTGGGTGCAGAGGACACCGAGGACGGAACGCCCGTCTAAACAATGGTGACTCGGTGGTCCCTTCGGGGCATTTGTCATATTTATGTACTTTCAGAAAGAAGTGACGTTGCAATATGAACTACAACTCTGTCTTAAACTCACCTCCAAGCCCACGTGATCTAATAGAAAGTACAGTTAAAAGTGGACACACGGAAGAAAAAAATTAAATTAATATCAGAGTTTGTCTTATAGTACTTCAGTTGGACTTTCAAAGGAATTCCAGTTCTAAAATGGATCCTGTAATTCTAAGTTGAACAACGGAGTTCAAAGTTGAACAGAAAAGACACTTGAACTATAGTTTCCTGAACCTTATCAAGAGTCAAATTGAAAAATAAAGGAGAATTAATAAAGATTATATTCGTCTTTTCATTTCCACGATTAATCGGAGAAAACGGTTAATGAACCGTTTTTAATGAAAAACGAAAAATTAAGAGAATGTAGAAGGGACTTTAAATGTCCTTTATCTTTTTCAACGTTATACTTATACATCTTACGAATTTTATATCAGACAGGGTCCATTCTCGTCGAAACGGTCCGTCGAAGATTCTGACAAGTTTATAGACACTACAAAAGAGAGGTAGATAGAAGTCGACCGAAGAAATAACGGAAGATGGTCAGACTTCTTTCAAATAAAGTACTAGGACTGTCTCACGAATACGAATATCTTCACTCAGGGTAAAAAGAATCTGTGAATATTCTACATTGAAATCTTTTATAACTTCGTTTTGTATTGTTCAAAAGGTTCATAAAGAAGTTATCGTATTAAAATGGTGTTACAGATTACTTAAGGACTATTTTGGTATTAAGATTTAAGTTTGAGAGTCTCCAACGATAACGAAAATTTGATGGATTTTAACAGAAGAAACCAGTTGTACCTAAAGGTAAAGATTTAAGAACCAAAATTCACATAGGAAACATAAGGTACAGGCTACCGTTGACTCTTAAAAGACCATTGAATACAGTTCAGAACACAAGAAGAGAGTAAATTTTCGTTATGACCTAGAATACGGAATCTCTTAGAACAAAAATACTACTTTGTTAAAAATTTTAGATTTACTAGGGGTATAATCCAAAAGTTAGGTAAGGGTGAAGAACTTAGACAAGAAATGAAATGGTGAAAAACGAGGATTTAAGAATGAAGATTAAGATTTATAGGATGGACAAGTATCGGAAATTTTATCTACTCAATTTATTATTTAATGTATCAAAAAAGAAAAATATACCTTTTTTTTATATATCTCTTATTTATGTATCTATAATGTTTTTACAGTGGTGTCGACAATGAATTTAGAATTGTGAAAGAATTATGTATATATTTCATCACCCCCGTACAAGAACAGTGTATTTTCCTCAATTCTCAAAAAAAGTCGATGTGTCTCTTGATTTGAGTTTCTCTCTTGCACTTTTTAAGATAGAGTCGAATTCTAAGATGTCGAAATTTTTTTGTACTAACTTGTTTATAGTACCTTACCTTGTACGCACGAACTTATCAACAGAGACTTCAGAAAATTGTAAGTGACGTTTCAGTGAAATTGCGGGGAATCTCTATGTCGGACGAAGACGCTAGAAGTTCGTTATGACAAAATTCCTTTCCTTCATTTTTTTTCCTTGAATTTTTTGAATTCAAAGTAATGGAAACGATTGAAACAAAGGATGTGAGTACACTGAATGAGTACTATATTGTCCCTTTGCCTGTTGTTTAGTAGTGAGAGACCCGAGAGTAAGGGTTAAATCACTAACCAAGGAAAGGTCATAGGGTAAGGTACCCCGATCAAAGAACGGAATAAGAGGTCACAAAGATCTCTGGTTTCGTAAAAGGGATCCGGTACACGATAGTCTGGGCGGGTTTACAGGAAAGCACATCTACTGTAAGACGACTTCTGGAGAGACTACAGAACGAACCAAATTTAGAAATCTCGAAACGATTTAGGCCACAAGGGACTTTTACTGAAAGACTGACAGGTATTGGTTGACTAATGGACACGAGGGGAAAGTCTCGTCTGACCAAAGGGTCTGGACTGGGAGGAGAGAGACTAGGTAACAGTAAAAGGATCCTATAAGAAATACTATCACGTCCTTACAAACACTTTAAGGTCAGTGTGATATACCAGAATAAGTGAATCGGTCACTGATCGACAAAAAAAGTTTCCTTCATACGAGTCAACGAGTCAGTACCGGTTGAGAATCGCTGGGACTCTTAATATCGGGTGTTCCGAGGAGACAGGTACCTTAAAAAGTCCGTGTTCAGTATCTTTTTACCATATATTTTATTTTTAAAATTTGAGTTTCGTCTTAACGATATCCTCTTTTTACTTCATCAAATTTTCCATTTCTTTTAAATCGTAACATTGATGTATATCACTATAATGTAATAATACCAGTCGTAAATGTAAAAAGTATTCCTACGGTACCATTCCTACTTGTAGTCGCTTACATCACTTTACTTTTATTTTGGATTTATACAGTCACTAATGTTACACTCAAATTAAACTCTCCCCCCTTTTTCTATATTGGAATAGTGAATAGTTTTTAATAAAATGTTTTATTTAACTTGACTTTGAGTTT
This sequence comes from Capra ibex, assembly GCA_006410555.1. Classification (NCBI taxonomy): domain Eukaryota; kingdom Metazoa; phylum Chordata; class Mammalia; order Artiodactyla; family Bovidae; genus Capra; species Capra ibex. The sequence goes on from SJYO01041852.1 coordinate 17,777,151, forward strand.
ATATATACATGTAAGTACAAGTGACATCGTAATGAGTGTTCTCGATTTTCTACCTTCGTGAGGTTCACACGTAGCTACCTATTTACCTATTAGTTTTATGTGATGTACGATGTACTTTCACCAAATTTGACATAGAAATATGCAAATAAGAAGTTCTTCAGTCTAGTGAAACTAATATATCCAAATATGACAAGACTGTCGAGGAAATGTATTTTAGTTCTACAAAAATGAAAACATTCTCCGTTATGTTGAGTAAGATAGCGTGAAAACGAATTTTTCTAAATTACCGGGGGATGGTCGAGACTTTATTTAAGAACTATTAGATCAAGGTAAGTCCGTAAAAACAAAGGAATTTCAGTGGATTGTGTTTGAACGATAAAGTTAACTATTGTAGAAGTAGTTTATTACGTAGGTAAGATTGTGACCCGAATACGAGTCTGACACTAAGACGAGGTCTTCCGAGAAGTGACAAATGAAAGAATAGGACTTTTATGGTTTGTAGACATTTGTCCCCAAGATCGAGATCTTAATTCTCTTATCGATCACGACCTAAATAACAGATAGATACCTGTTCTCGTCCGATCTGATATTTTCCACTGTTAGACTTCTGCCACCTCGTGTGCGTTCGTCCTAAACTCCTCGATGTTAGGTCTTTCTTCTTCTCGTCTCTATAATTCTACTGTACGACCATAAGACAGACGGATGGTTTTGTTTCGTTTTCATATAGGTTTATTTAGATTTTCTTTTTCTTTTACAATTGGGAAAATCTAATTCTAGTGTTGTGACACTATAAGAAATTAAAAATTAGGAGACCGAACTTTAGTGTACAATACTTTGTACAATTTTTATGTGTTTTTGTGTCATTCGTTTTGGGTACTCTTTTCGTTGTCTGTTATATTTACTTGATGTCCCAATACGTCTGCAATCGAAATAGTCTGTCCCTGAAATTTTATTAATATCAATTATATAAGTTTTAAATCTCATCATACATCTTAAAGTCGTCTCTGGATCTTACGTAATTTTTTATCTGTTTACCCTTAAGACATAGATTATAATTTATGGCTTAACGTCTAAGTAAATTGTAGTCTTATTTCTATCGTCTTTCCTCCTAATCACTTGGTCTTTTATCTGGTTATCATAGGTCTAACTAGGTTTCTCTACTTTATTTACTATCTAACATGTCTTTCATATTTTTTATATACCTTATATCATTTATAGGTTATATACTATACTTTCTCTTATACTCTGTCAGTCACAAACTTTTTAAAGACCCAGTTTTAAAGAGTTTTGATTACCACCGAGTCGACCATTTCTTAGACGGACGTTACTCCCTCTAAACCCAAACTAGGGACCCAACCCTTCTAGGGGACCTCTTCCCTTTCCGATGGGTGAGGTCATGAGACTGGACCTCTTAAGGTACCTGAGATGTCAGGTACCCCCAACGTTTCCCAGTCTGTGCTGACTCGCTGAAAGTGAAAGTAAAAATACTTTCTATAGTTTGTCATACTGGATACCTCAAGAGACAAGGGGACAGAGATGACATGTCCTTTTTTTATATAAACACTACTTACTATCTGAAGTTATTCTTTCTTCTTTTGTGGGAGGCTTTCTTTCGTCTTCTCAGACAGAAGGACTGATACCTCAACTCTCTCTACAAAATCTATCTAATGTTTTCATAATCGACTAATATCCATTTTAACCGTAATAATTTTATTTTTTAAGACAGAAATTTTCCATGGAATTTCTCTAATTTTCTGTTTCAACGTCTGGTCCTTGTCTTCTGTAAACGTTACTTAATAAACTGTGACCTAAGTGTAGATCTTTAAAATTTTTTGTATTTATTCTTTTTTGTCTTTTGTGTTGATTTTAATTTTTTATCTGTTCTGAACCTTTTTCAAGTGTTTCATACTATAGATTAACCAGTTTATTAGTATACTTTTTAACAAGTTGTACTAATAAGTAATACCTTTACGTTTAATTTAGGTGTTCTACTATAGAAATATTAATGGGATTTCCGATTTTGATTCATCTGACTAGTGTACGTCTCACCGTTCATACACCAGTCGACCTTGAGTATATATAATGACCACTACCACGATCAACCATGTTGGTAATTTTTTTTTGACAAAGTTTATATATCAATTGGACATGTATGTATATGGTAAATTGGGTCTTTCAAATGAAAGAATATATCTCGATTCTTTTTTCAAGAATTATAGGTGTTTTCCTTATATATGTATATATATGTATATGTATGTATATCGACGAAATAAAAAGTATTAATTTTAACCTATATTATTTTATAGGTCGTTGTTCTCTTACCGTCACTCGTTGTTGTAATTTAGAGTGTTTGTACTATAACTCTTTTTCTTCGTTCTATGTCTTCTTATTCATCAAATAATAAATGACATACTTTTAGTCTTTGTCCAACTTAAGTATATACTACTGTCTTCAGTCTAACCACTATTGGATTACCCCCTTTAAACTCCACCCGTATTCTTTCGACAACCCTACGGTTTTAACTAGTTCTAGAAATATGTCGACCACTATATACCTAAAAATAGTTAATTTTTTAGACTTAGATACACAATATTCTATAGGGTCATTTTACTATTTATATGTAGAACTATGTAAAAGTGTTTCACTTATATCGGGGAAATGGACTATTTTTGTAATAGACGGAGATTTTCACGAGAAGTATAGGGGATGATCATAAAAGGCAGGGGTCCCTATTTGTAAAAGGGCTGATGACTGTGAGATCTAATGAAAACGGACCAAAACTTGAAGTATAATTAACCTAACGAATATCAACAACAAATAAATCAAAGAAAAAGGTAACTTACTTATATGGTGTTAATTAAAAGTAAGTAAGTAAGATGATCTATACTATAAATACCAAAAAGGTCCCGCTAAAATACGTCAGGAAGATTTTCGTAAGAACATGCACAAAAACTACTTGTATTAATACATAAAGACAATCTATTCAAGTAGACTCATCTTATAGACCCGGATGGTTTTACAGAAATAAAGGGATTCTACTTCGTATTAATAGTAAGTCACATTTAAAGAAAGTCGTGAATTGTCAGTAATTCAAAATGGTAGAGACTTTAGGTTTTCACGAAGATGTATTAGTCAATAAACACGTGAAGATACCAGAAGTCGGAGCGAGTTGATGAAGAGTACAAATGAAGAACAAAAAGGGTTACCCTCATATTCAAGAGTCTCTTTTCTTTTAACCTAGAAGGTAAGAAATTTTTGTACCAATCCCTCGAAAGGACCACCGAGTCATGGATTCCGAAACTCGAGGGTTACGTCCACTGTGACGAAACGAGGGACTAGCCCCTTGATCTAGGACGTACAACGTTGATTCTCATCCGTGACGGTTTGTTTTTTATTTATGTAAAATTTTTACGCTAGTCAGGGAAGGAGAAGAGAAACCGTCATTTGTGAGGAGTGGGGATCAAAGAAAACGTGGACGAATTATAAATTCAGATCAGAAGGTTTAAGAGATAAAGGGATCAATAGACAAAAACTAATGAAAAAAAAATTATCATGACATGAAAGAAACTAACGAGGTTACTCGTGGACAAGGAGCCTTATTCGTGATTGGAAACAAAGGGTCCGAGTAGAAATGGATTCTAAATAAGTAAATAAGAAACAAGGAGGAAACGAGGTACTGAGTAATAGAGTCTCTCAGGGTCTCCTTCCCCTCAAATCTGTATATAAAATTCATGGATATTAAAATTGTCATAATTCCATCGGAGTCACTCCCTATGTTTCTACTACTGTTGTTCTACATGTAGAAAAGAGTGTTTAATCGGATCAATTCTTCTACGGTTCATTTAGCTTTATTACTTCAGATAATTCTGGTAATGTATAGTAATCGATACTTTTTCAATATTCCGGGTTAGAATAGGTTTTATTTCGTGTTTCCGTATTTCATTGCCTTCCTTTAGGTTTAATCAAAGTGAAAAAGATACTACTGCTGTGGTTAATTTTTGGTATATATCCTTGAATGTACCGACAGGTCACCCAATTCTGAGGTACGAGGATGACGTCTCCCGTAACGAAGATAGGGACCAGATCCTTAATTGTAGGGTGTACGACCCGTCACACCGGTTTTTAATTTTTCTATTAAATTCTTTGATTCCTCTCTTAATATATATAAATATTATATATTAAATATATTATATATAAATATAATATTTATATATTACAAATATATATTTATATTGTATAAATATATATTAATATATATATCATATATACACAGTTGATACTTTAGTAATTTTACTTTTAAAAATAACAAAAATATATGGACACATTATCAGGTCGAAGGGAACTTTAATGACTGTTTTCGTTTGTGAAGACGTGATTACAAGAAAACCCCTCATGTCTTCAACTCCGCCTTCTTGTTTATATTCTCTGTAGTAAAGGATGATCTGGTGTCAAAGGACCTCTAGACTAGCGTGACAGTAAGTCTTACAAAAGAATCTCTGGTATATATCAGTGACGTTAACGTTTACCAGGTACTACCAGCTCCTCCTCCGCTCTTTTTAGATAGACAACTCAGGGTCGAAGGTGACTATGTTTAAAGGGATACTTTGTAGATGAAGGTTTTGAAGACCCAACGTATACATACCTACGGTTCACCCACGACTCGGTAGAGTACGGTGTCATCATAATCCCTATGTACCTCCCTCGGTCCTTGGTGACTTGGAACCTATACTCGTTTGTCCACATTAATCCTCGACAGACATTCTATCCAATATCCAGACACCACCACGAACACCACCGTCTTCATTAGACCGTCGAATGTGACCTTAGTACATTCGACAATGACTCCGGATGAGACTGGGGTTTCGTTTCGGTCACGTACTTGGACCCCACAGTATATTTGTTTCTTGAGGAAAAGTCTAGGTAAGTAAGGATTGTTGTAGGGACAGAACAGACTCAATGAGGAGAGTAAAGAAGGAGTATATCTTCATGTTCAGACTAAGTAGTTCCACGGGTTTGTAAAATTTAAAGGTTTTTTGGAATTTTCCCTAACCGTTCCATCCGAAGTCTTGGTGACGATGTTATCCAAGGTCGGATAATCACTATGAGGAGCGGAGGGAAGTGATAGAGGGTTACATCTAAAGAGAGTGAGAGTGATTGTGAGAGTGAGTGGACTTGACGATTGGGTCATCCTACTCGGTCTAGAAGTAAGGGTTCTCCAAACTCGGATATCAACGGGAATAGTCCCACACCAACAATGTAAAGGAGTTAATGTAAACTGTATCCTCACGGTTTTCTGCGGTCCCAATCAGGGGACGTAGTTTTATAAGGAGGGACAGAAACGACACATCGTTAGTTCAGTGCGAAGTAATGGGAGGGGGGTGGATGGGGGTCCTTTCATTGGGGAAAGAAACAAATTTTTCTTCGGTCTACTATGGACGTTAGAGCTTAAATCACATTGGATATAACACAAGGGAACAGGAGGAGGGAAATCATGTACTAACACGTGGGTTTTTTGTGGAGGGGGGTCGGGGTGTCCCACGACCGGAGTTGAACCGTGGAGTCGACTCGGGAGTCTTCTGGGAATGTGGAAACTAGCCCGACCGATAAGGACCTAATACCCCAAGTACTATCCATTTACTTTCGTAATCAACGAGTCAAAACAGGGTGAGAAACACTGGGGTACCTGACATCGGGCGGTTCGAGGAGACAGGTACCTTAAGAGGTCTGGTTTTATGACCTCACCTTCGGTAAAGAAAGAAGTCCCCTAGAAGGGTTGGGTTCCTAGTTTGGGCCCAGAGGACGTAACGTCTCTCTAATAAATGTCAGGCTCTGTGGTCCCTTCGGATCATTCATTCACCTACAATATCAGTCCTCGGGTACCAACATACAGGAAGTGAAATCTTGACCATGTTTCTACAGTACATCCCACGATAAAGGTGTCTCATCCGTAAGACAGTCGTGAACTTGCTACCACGTCACTCTGTGTGACGTCTACCCCTGACTTTCGGTTGTAAGTCATCCTTACGAGACGACGCGAAGGACTTCACCTCTATCAACTGGACGGTGGTTCACCGATTGGTCAGAGGGACTCCTTACTTCGGACAACTCCCGAATTACAACTATACGTGACGGGTGTCCAACTTGTAAGTCGTCCTCGTCCTCAACCTAGGCGGAACCGTTCCCTTCACGTTGAACAGTCCAGGTGCCACTCAGATGTCGAAACGGACAGAAGAAAGTCACGAAGTTCAGACGGGGCACCCTAGACACACACCCGTTTCTCATCAAAGGTGTCGTAGAGTACAGATATTGTCCTTTTGAGTTCTGTACTTCATATATATAAACTTCGGACACAGTCCTTCTTCAACGATTCGACTCGAGGTCTAATATCACCATATCCTCATCACATACGACCACGACCCTGAGAAAACCGGATTTACGTCTTGTCTACACATCTAGTACCCCTACACGTTTGAGTTATACGACACAGGACTAAAAAGACCACGGAATTCGTCTATGAATAAACGGATAAACATTCAGTCGGGGTGTTTGTATTATTTGCCGTCTTATACAGTATATGGTTCTAATCCTGACTGTAAGTCGGTCATTCAGAACCACACCGTTTGACGGGTCACTCAGACTGTCCAGTCCAACGGGAGACTATTTTAAACTCTTCCGCATTGACGTCCAATTTCTTTTCTAAAGATTTTACCGTAACTATTTTCTTTCCGTCTTTACAATCTTTATCTTATGTAGTGTAACCTTAGTGATTAGTTGAGTGACAAAAAAGAATTTACTATTCGATTTCCCTCCTGGGATTTTTCTGATTTTACCTTTTGTGCTTTAAATTTTTTAAACTATCAATTTCCTCTCGACAGTTTCGAAAATACTCCTCGTTGCTCTACTAGTCTTGAACCGAAATCCTTTTTGTTCAACCATCATAATGAAACCTCTTCACATTCCCAAACCTCTTTTTTTTACTGAAATCAGAATCAACTTCGTGTCACTCTGAACTTAAAGTGATTGTAATTACCCTTACCACCCCCCTGTCGGGTTTCGTTCTGTGACGAGTGATCCGAATACGTAACTGACCTACCTCCTCCCCTCAATTCTATATAATTTCTGTTAAACTCTTCAGTCGGGATCGAATAACTGTACCCTCATCCCAGTAGAAATTAAAACTAGTGTCACTTAAACTCCACAATCTTATCTCTAACTAAATTGTCAAAAATATATATGTATATATATACATATGTGTGTGTATATGTACATACATACATGAAGACACAAGTGTATATATATCTACACACGTATATCGGTAACACCTTTACTTCTATGGGTCTAGTGGGACGTTCCTTTCCGAACTACCAATCGTCGTCCCGTGGACCAACCTTCAGTCGTAGGTGGACAGAAGTGGTAGTCCAAACGGAATCGAAGTGTCTTGAGGAAACGAACTCCAATGTAGGGAGGACCTCATCGCACGTGGATCAAAGGTTCTCTACGTCCTTACATTTTGAGACCGGAAACACTGGACCCGTACTAGAACACTGACCATTATGAAAGAAACCTCGAGGAACGGTCAAGTTGAAAAAGGAGATGGACAAAGACAACGAATTAGAAAGGAAAAATCAAAAACCAGGGACCATTTGAAATACATGGATTTGATGTAAAGTCGTAGACGAAGATCTTTTGGGTTAGACATTGTCATCACAACATAGTAAACCCTCAAAAAAATCTACGTTTATTACCTTTTTGGTAGATTTGCACAGATTTTTGTAATAACAGAGTATTTTGTTTTTCCAAGACTTTGTACCGGTAATGTCTCAACTGATTGTTTACTGAGTTACTGTAGTAGCATGGATACTCGTAGAAAGGTAAGGGAATACTATCCAAAAACAAAAATAAAAATAAAAAACGGACTGAACAAACAAAATTAGTCTCTTCTTTGAGAGGTCCAGGATCACCGGACTTAACCCAGTATATGAGTAGTAAATATTCCTTCGACCTTATCGTTAAAAATCATACAAGTCGAGAATCTCGTCTTCCGTTAGACGGTCGTTCCTATGTAAACCCCTTGATTTACCAAACCCCACTCATCGGTAGTCACAGATGGTGTTTTTACAGACTTGAACTATGGTATTTACATTATACCTTATGGACTAAAAGTAATAAGGGAAATTTAGTTAACGCAATCTGACATTCACGGGTATCAAGACCACACATCCTCCTTTAAATGAGTATTAGGGGACCACACTTCTAAGAACTATAATAAACTACGGTTTCGTAGTTTTTTTTTTGGGGAACACCAGTCGTCGACTGTGAACAAAAGTAGTTTCGTGGGTAGTAAAACACGTGTGTCTTGGAAGTCCACATTGTACAAGTGACGAAGATCCGGTGAGTGACGACCGGGTGCACTGACCCATCACCCCGGTCCTTGGAACCTTAGTACACATGATGGGGCATCTGTGTGGAAAGAAGGTGTAGTAGGAGAAGTCACAGAACGGAATAGTAGAAACATTCTGTTCACGAACGCTTGTTACACGACCGAGGAATATTTACGTTCTGGACGGGTAGAGACTAGAGACAGTAGATTCCCTTTACAGAGAGAGTTCAGTGAGAAGACGGAAGAGGTAGAAGGAAGAGATAGGAGAAGAAAAATTTGTAGTACCTATTAGAAAAGTATCTCAAAGTTGTTCCTTTCATATAGGACGTTTTTAGGAACTCTGTTCCTTTACGAATCCCGAACTAATAACGAGGTTCAATATCCTCTGCCCTTTTACGTTTCTAGTTTTGTGCTTTCTTATTTTTGACTAGGGTCGAAGGTGGGGTCCCAACGGTCTTAATCGTTTAATATGAAGTCCTTCGGATCGAGTGAAACTTGAAGTCTATTTGTTAATCGAAAAAAAAAAATTCATACTTAAACAGGGCATTCAAACCTTGTTTAAATTGACCCGTAGTACGTAAAAAAGGTCGTTGAAATTTGGAGGGAAAGGGGTATTTTTTGTCTACGGTCGATCATATCAACAATTACAACCACATTTCGAATCTTCTCTCTAACGATAATATTTGTATCTAAAGTCTTTGAAGGTTAATCTGATGTCGACTAGGATACATTTTGCTATATTTGAAGTTCCCCTACCTTACGTGTTTCTCTTTTTTCCTAAGAAACATAAGAAGAATTTTAGAAAATATTACGAACTGTATATAGTTATCTAGAGTTATTTTAAAAGACGAATTTATTATCTAAGAAAGAGGGGACCAAAGTAATAGAAAAATCCTCTAATATATTATATTTGTATACATTATTAATGACACTGTGGAATACTTCAGAATTCTCATCTACTCTCTAAGTATAATCATAATATAAAAGTACTAATAAGTCTAACAGGTATGTACACTGGACCTGTAATATAATTATTTTCTAAGAGAGTATCTACTTATTAATCTTATTAATAAAACTCTTTGGTTACAGACAAAGATTTACGAGAGTCTGTCATGTACATAGTTATTTCGGAATTTAAAGTTGATTAAAATTTTACATATATTATCTATATAAAAAGTCCAAAGAAATTACTAATTGAATTTAAACAGTGGGACAAGTTTACCGTGAAGAACCCTTCTAAGTCTCGACAACAGATCGTTATTTGTGATTCATGTTATCGTCTGGTCTGAGATCTTTTATACTTAGAGTAAAATAACCATACTATATGAACTGTTATATCAGGTATATTGACCGAAAAGGGAAACCCTATTAGTTCTGGTATCTCTCTTGCATGATGGATCTCCGACCCCTTCCTGTGGTAGTTCGTGTCAAACTTTGACTAACTTTGACGTCGACACCTCTGTCCCGGGTCCACCGGATCTCTAGCACAACTTACACTGACCGGAACGTAGGTGGTGAAGACTCCCGGTTCTTGCAGTGTCCCAAGGTCCATCGTGACTGCTCTCGGAACGGAAACGAGTTCGAGGGATGCACGTAAGTCACCGAGGGAGGTCTCGTGACATAAGTTTACGTCCCGAACACGAGTCGTCAATAAAATCTTAGTGTAATTGAACCGTAGTAAAGGTCTTTTATTCTTATGGCTCACAGATTTAACGGTCACCTATACCAAAACTTTACTTCGTCCTCCTTCAAAGGAACGTAATCTTTCTGACACGTCACTGAAACCACCACTAATAATAAGGTAGACAACTACACTAATACCTTTAAGACCGACTCTGACACTTCAGGACACCTGAGAGAGAAGGGACATGAGGGGTTTCTTACCTCTCGACGGTTGATACGTTTCACGACCTTTCCCTATTTTCGTTTAGGGACTGGAACTTAATGACAAGTCCTCAAGAAGTGGGAAAACTATATCCACTCAAACAAAGACATATAAATGTGCCGGAACGTTTCGAGAAGTCTACAAGAATTGACTCTAAAAAAAAAAAAATACGACTAGAGACTTGAGGTGACGTACCATACGTCTTTCCGACTACTTCGTGTCTCCCCTACTTTACTTTTTGTCGTTATTCAAATCAAAAATCTTTTCCCCCTACAATATACGTGTACCTGCACATTCGTCGATTCCTTTTACCCTCACCTGGTTACGAGTTCGATGTGTCGGATTTGGTTTTTTATTAAGAACACTCCTCTTTGTTAAACTTCCATAATTATTAGCCGTGAAAGTCAAGAATATATAAAACAACAACCGGTATTTTTACCTGTTCCCGACATTTTTTAAGAAGATCAATTTTTTTTTTTAATAAACTGAAACTCAGTAACTAAGCAAAAATAGTCTTTCCTGGTTCTAACTCTGACAGGAATATTTGTAGTCTAAAGAGTCCCTCTCATTTTTTTACGGTACAGGACACCTCAGAAGGTTCCAGACCCCTTGAGAACCACAGTGTCCCTAAGTCCGACCAAAGGTTCGACGAGGACGGAATTACCAAACCTAAGGAATTCCATAGGAAAAGGTGGTAGACGAACCGAGTCACGTCATTCCACAAAAGAGAGACTTTTATTATCTCACCCGTTAAAACATACGGAGAAATCCCATGGCTGGTCCTCTACGAAAGATTAAAAACACTAAACTAAAGAGGCCACTTTGTATTCTGAACCGTCGTAACAATCCTTTTACTTAGGAGACACGTAGACTTAGACAACAACGTTATAGAAATTTTACACTTCACTGAGTAAAGTCGGAGACTCTCTGTCAGAACCCATCTAAGTAAGTAGAATAGCAAGTGGTTCCGATAAATAATGGATCTTCAAAACAAAAAGTGAGGATTGAGTAATAAGGAAGATGGTGGAGTCCCTTCGTTCGGACTCCTGTCTTTCGTCAGGTACTACCAACCTTCGTTTACCACCTGTGGTCACACGTAACCATGTCTAGGTAGCCCCAGTCAACTTCCGTGGTGTGTTGGTGTCGACTTCCAGAAGTCACGGCAACTCAGCGGAGTGAAGTCTTACCGTTCTTCCTTTTAAATGAAGTAGAGAAAACGGGTTCGGTAAAGAAACCAGTATGATACTTTTAGGATTAGGATCAGATACAAACTTTTTAATCTTACCGGAGTAATTAAGTCCCGGATTTATTTTGGTCTCACCCAAATCTCTTCAATCAGACCTCCGTTCATTTGGACAATAAAATTTAGTTTGAACTTTCATACTTACTTTAACCATCATAATAATGATTGTGAAAAATTACGATCTACACACAAAATGTCCCTTATAGTAACACTAAACCTTTATACCTGTCACAACGGTCTGGGAATCACCTAAATCCTTTACGACAACCGATTAACGAGTACCCCGGAAGGGACCACCGAGTCTCCCATTTCACAGACGGACGTTACGTCCTCTGGACCCAAACTAGGGACCCAGTCCTTCTAGGGGACCTCTTCCTTTGTCGTTGGGTGAGGTCATGAGAACGGACCTTTTAGGGTACCTGTCTCTTCGGACCATCTGATGTCAGGTACCCTAGCGTCTCAGCCTGTGTTGACTCACTGAAGTGAAAGAGTACTTGGTCAGAAATTTTAACAAAGGAGAAAGGATGCATAAACGAAGATTTATAAGATCTTACTGTAGACAACCCGGACCCTCTCTTTACTCAGTTGCCTAACAGGGTACCTCGGTGTTTTGGTTACTTCGTTCCCATGAATTGAAGAAATTTATCAGTGTCAAAGAAGTCTTAAGAAAAAGGGAGAAAAATACATACTCAGGATTCCAAGGAGTATAGACAAAGGGTTTATAACTATCACTTGGTCTCGTTTCGACCAGGATATTCGTCAACAACAACAAATTAGTAAGTTAGTACAGGTTGAGAAACTTCGGAGTACATGCCATTGGACGGTCCGTACCTTAAGAGGTCCGTTATTATGACCTCACCCAACGGTAAGGGAAGGAGGTCCCCTAGAAGGACTGAGTCCCTGACTTGTATAGAGGACGGAACCGTCCACCTAAGAAATGGTGACTCGGTCGTCCCTTCGGGAGAATATTCACCATGTCAAGCGTAATAAACTTCTACAAGAAAAATAATAGATTTACTGACAAATAATTCCCGGTGATAATATCAGTGACACCTTTGTCGGTATTTTTTTGTTTGTAGGGACTATTTTCTTTGTATATTATTTGTTTATGTTAAACACAAGACATCCTCTATTAACGACGATACCATCTTTATTACTTTCCTTAACCCCTTAGGACTCTCATTTCCTCCTTTGAAGGCAAAATTCATTCCACCAGTCCTTTTAGAAATGACTACTTTTATTAATAAAAATCGGTTTTGAGGATTACCACCACCAAATCAGTGGTTCAGCACAGACTGAGAAACGCTGATGTACCTGATATGTCAGGTACCTTAAGAGGTCCGGTCTTATGATCCCACCCATCGGAAAGGGAAGAGGTCCCCTGGAAGGGGTGGGTCCCTAGTTTGGGTCCACAGGGTGTAACGTCCGTTTAAGAAATGATCGACCCGGTGTTCCCTTCGAAAATCCTATGATATTTGGTCGATCCGAAATGAGAGTCTCTCTACCTATCAGTAACAATACCAAACCGAATTTAAGATTGTCATAGTAAGTCGACGACCCCACTTTTCTCTTATGTTTCCCCGTTACCACCCTTGTCCTCCGGTTATTTGTTAGATGATACTATTACTTTGACCGTTTGTTACTGACAGTGATCCCGGTCCCACTAACTACGGGTACGACTACCTTAAACGTCGCACTAATCTACATTCCGTCCTCTCTTTCTTTCCTCAGTTCTGGGGGTTGTCAAACCAGACTCGTTAACCTTTGTGTTCTCAAAGGTAAATGACTCTACCCCTTCGCACTTCTAAGAAGTTCAGGAACTATAAACAAGGACCCAGAACAGGGAACTAGACAATGTCAAGTCCGTCTCTCTGTGAAGTAAAGTGAAGGAGAAAGGTAAAGGGTTGGTAAACTTCAAGACTTTTTACATTTAGGAGACCGTAAGTGGAACATTGAGTCTTGGCCTGTTGGGTTATTGAAAATACAAAATAGTTGTGTTAATAAAAAGTTCTAAAATGTTTCTCTTATTTTCGTGCACACAGACACACTCAGGTAAAACACCACCAACAAATTTGTACAATGACAGAACAGTCTAAGTAGGGAGTCTTAAAGTGAAACGGGGTCCGTCTTCCATGAAGCTTTCGAACTCAGTGAATGCGCCAACTGAAAATTGATGTGATAACAAAGGTAGGACCTGTGAACAAATAAAATCCGGAGCACTGTCTACTCGAGTGGGGCTAGAATTTTACGTCTTAAATTCCAACACAGTCTGATATTAAAATACGATTGAAACAAATAAGGGGAGAAGTTAATGATTTCAATGGTGGGATCCGAGACCTTTTATTGACCTCTGTTACAAACAAACCACCGTTTAATCTTCGACTGCAAGGTCGAGAGGGACTCACACTGATACACATACGTTAAATTAATATAACTTTGCTCGTAGTACCAGAGATTTGCTTGAAACGAAATAAGATTCTGACTGAAGTACAAACCCTTTTCGTTCCCTTTCACCATTGACAGAAGATCTCACCTTTTAAAGTTTGGGTTCGATGTCTTGTTCTTACGTGTAGGCATATAAATGTGTCTCGTAGCACTGAAGAGGACAGGAGTGACCTCTATACTTCCGTTTCCTTCACTCCTGAGCTCAGTAGGAGTTAACACAATCTCGTCACCTACCAGAGTCCGGAGATAGAAACCCGTTTCGACATTTAGTACTAGTACCGACTGACCCTTTTGTAAAATTTACATCTTATTCGATTGTCTCCTGGGTCTTGTAGATGAAATACCTGTGACAAAATAAAGGACGTAAACATTTAGATATCAAGAAAGATTCGTCTTGTTTCACCAGTTAAAAGTCTCCGCGACAGGACCGTGTTACCATGGTTCACGAATCAAACCCTTGTTTTAGTAATTTTTATTGATACATGTTTCTTGAGTCAGTATTTATTACCCGGCGTCTCCTCGGTTTCTTTAGGTTTCCGTCATTTACTAAATGAAGTCACATAGACTTTCAGCCGACGTCCGAGGACCGGGGCGTATACCCTTAGGGGTTCCTCGAGGAAAGTAAGAAGAGAGGAGAAAAGGAGGGGAAAGTGGGGTGAAAGGAGAGGGACTTTCTACTACCGAACGAAAGGAAGTCCGTTAATCATTCTCTTTCTTTCTTTCTTTTCTTTATAACTTTTCAAGGATTCCCTGCCCCCTCGGACCACCCGACGGCAGATACCCCAGCGTGTCTCAGTCTGTGCTGACTTCGCTGAATCGTCGTCGTCGTTCCAGTGAAATCGAAAGGTAACCCGAAATTTAACACTATATCGGAAAGACATTAAAGAAAAGAAGGTAGTTATGATAAAAAATTTACGTCAAAAGAAATCTTGTTACAAAATTTCTTTTTCTCCTTTTAACTGTAACGAACCTTCGACTTTATATTTCTGGTAAATTCTGGAGGTACTAGAACGAACGAAGAATGGAATAGAAAAAGGAGAAAGAACTTAAAACAAGGAAGATTTATGAACACCGAAGGAGAAACTGAGAAGGAGAGGCCCGTCTGTAGTCATACTGTCCTTTAAGACACAGAGTAAGTACACAGTAAGTACAGATTTGTCACTGGAGAAGAACGGGGGACGTGTTCGGACCTGAAGAGTTTAAAGGTTCTGAACCGAATGGGGTCAGAGAGATACCGAGTGTCAGAAGAGTAGATACTTCTGAAAGGACTGAGAGACAGGAGGGGTCTATCTTAATCGGTGAGGGAAGGAACCCAGAGTTAACATACAATAGTTCCGTTTATACTATAAATCAACGAATTTTTTGTGTTGACGAGAAGAGAACGATTTACTTCCAGTTCTTACATAAATGAAAGAAATGACACACAAGGACACAGATAGTGGATTATCCAAGAATTTACTAGTTACCCATAAATAATACGGTCCGTGGTAGTTAACGAAAGAATATCTCACAGTAGATTAGAAATATCGTGAAGACACTAATATTTATATTACAAACAAGGGAAAAGGACAAAAACTACAAAACACTGACTCTTTTTGCTTCGGGTCTCCTACATTGACCACCCTTCAGTGTCCAGATAAATGACGATCACTGTCATAAGTCGACGGTATAAGGGAGAAAGACATCAAGAAATTAAACTCACACGTAGTCTTAGTGGTTCTCCAGAACGATTTTATCTAACGACCCGGTATAGGAACCTCGAAGACTATAGACCAGACCCAACCCCGGTCTATTAATCATAAAGATTGTTCAATGGTCCATTTCCCCTGCGACGACTAAGACCCGGGATGAAATGTCTGGGTCCCGGAACGTAGTAGACGTGTAGGATTAGACACTCGTCAACATGACTCTCCCCCTGCCAGGTACCGACTTTGAATCGTTCCTCAATTTCGGTAATAAACATATAGTTCCTACAGTCATTTGACTTATCAAGATTGTCAGGTAGATAGATGGAAAGATTGATAGACAGACAGATAGACGGATGGATGGATTTAAAAATTTACGTCTATCTACGGCAAGATAGATTAACAAATAACAACAACATCAACAAGTCACTGGTTTAGTACAGGGTGAGAAACACTGGAGTACCTAACGTCGTACGGTCCGAGGATACAGGAGGTCATAGAGGGTCTGAAACGAGTTTAAGTACAGGTAACTCAGTCATTATGACAAATTGGTAGAGTAGGAGACGACGGAGGAGGAAGAAACCGGAAGTTAGAAAGGGTCTTAGTCCCAGAAAAGGTTACTCAGTCAAGAAACGTAGTCCTCGAAGTCAAAGTCGGAGTCAGAAAGGTTACTTATAAGTCCTAACTAAAAGAAACTTAACTGACTAAACTAGAGGAACAACAGATTCCCTGAGAGTTCTCAGAAGGGGTCGTGGTGTCAATTTTCCATAGTTAAGAAACCGTGAGTTGGAAGAAACCAAGTTGAGAGTGTAGACATATACTGATGACTTTTTTGGCATCGGAACTGATGTGTCTAGAAACAGTCGTTTCACCACAGAAACGACAAATTAAGTGACAGATCCAAAAAGTATCGAAAGGAAGGTTCCTCGTTCACGGAAAATTAAAATACCGACCTCAATGGTAGACACCACTAAAACCTTGGTGACTGTCACGAAGGTGAAAGGGGGAAGATAAAAGGTACTTTACTATCTTGACCTACGGTACTAGAATTAAAAAACTTACAACTTAAAATGCGGTCGAAAAAGTGAGAGGACAAAGGGGGAGGAGTTTTCCGAGAAATCAAGGAGAAGTTAAAGACGGTAATCTCATCATAACAGACGTATGGACTCCAATAACCATAAAGAGGATCGTCAGAACTAAGGTCGAACACAAAGTAGGTCGGGACGTAAAACGTACCACATGAGACTTATCTTCAATTTATTCGTCCCACTGTTACATTTCGGAACGACATGAGGAAAGGGTTAAAAGTTGGTCATGTAAAAAGGTATATTCCAAGATTGACAACGGAGAACTTGGTGTATGTCAAAAGAGTCCACTGTCCATTCTACCAGACCATAAAGGCAGAGAAATTCGTAAAAGGTCAAACAACTCTAGGTGTATTAGTTTCCCAAAGTTCATCAGTTACTTCGTCTTCAACTACAAAAGGACTTTGAGAGAATAAAAGAGGTACTAGGTTACTCCCAGTCGTTAAACTAGAGACCAAGGAGAAGAAGAAACTTTGGGTCGAATATGGAGACCTTCAAGAGCCAAGGACATGACGACTTCAGATCGAACTTACTTAAACTCATAATGGAACGTTCGTATACTTTACTCGTGTTGACATGTCATTAAACTCGTAAGAAACCGTAACGGGAAAAAACCCTAACCTTACTTTTGACTGGAGAAGATCAGGATACCGGTGACGACTCAAAAGGTTTAAACGACTGTACAACTCACGTCGTGAAATTGTCGTAGCAGAAAATCCTAAAATTTATCGAACCAACCTTAACACAATTGGAAGTGATGGAAACAAGAATTGTGGGTGAACTGAAGTGTAAGGTCCTACAGACCGAGACCCACTCACTGATGTGGTCGTTCCAATAGACTCAAGTTATTAGATGTTTGAATAACTTCAACAGTGGAATAACTACCCTCTAACAATAGTAATATATAACAAAAGAAGGTACGTATGACCTTTGTATTAACGAAATACACTTCTTGTAAAAATTGTACAATCTCCCTCCAATAGTATTCCAATGTTATTAACCTATTTATTAACCGAGTTTAAACAACCTGTTGATACACCGGTGATTTTCTACACGAGTCTACATAAATACCAGTCCTTTTCTGCATTTCTAGTTTACACTTCACTTGTATCATCCGATTGTTTCTATAGTAAATTTTTAGAAACGTATCTTAGACATATGTTTTTTATTTATTTATTTTGTACTTGTCATACAAACAGACTATTGAATTATCTACTAAAGAAGGAGGAAAAGGAGGAGGAGGAGGTAGAAAAGGAGGAAGGAAACGAGAAGGACAAAATCCAGACATGGAAGAATTAATTGTTCACAATAATTAAAGATGTTATTTATATAAATAAATATTTATTTATTAAAAGATATTATTGATAATGAATACATTATCTATAGAAGAGGTTGTCTCCTCTTCGTGGGAAGGTGTTATGTGAGACACACCTCTGACACTGAAGAGTCAGACCTTTCGAAATCTTTAGGGGAACAAGACCCTTAAGACACGTCATGTCGAGAGAACGGTGGATGAAGACCAAGGCAGAGGAACTCCGGTAGTCATGTCTGTTGGGTTCAAGTCTTTTCGTGTTGTAATAGGACAGCATTAAGACGTTCTCCGTTCAGACTTTAGTAACGAGGAACGAAACAGGGTTTCTTCTTGGGTCAGTTGAATGAAGAAAGACGTCATCGTTCGAACAACTGAATTTCTTATTCTCTCAGAACCAAGTTACTAATCGTATTCATCTAAGAGAATGTAATTTGTCTTATTATTTTTCCCCTCTATAAACACAAAGACTCTAAGTCTATGATTTTTCTTAACGATTATGAAAACTTTTTGAAAGATTCGGGACGTTGTGTTTCTCAGTCTGTTGTGAACCTGTGAACCTGTAATTTTTTTACATGCGGTACTAAAGTAACTACTATAGTGTTAAGTGGGTCGAAGAGTTTGTACCGTTATTATAAGGGACGTCTCATGGAACTTTAACGAGAAAAGAGACGGATCTTTCAAGAAAAGGGACCACAAACGTACTGAACAAAAGAGTCAAGTAAGTTGAAAGACGAGTTTATTTTGTGACCTCATCGAAAGAGACTGGAGACATAGATTTCGTCGTAGGACAGTAAGGGATAGGGGAGTCGAGTATATTCTCCACGGGTTATTTATGTAAATTTATATACTTACTTAAACTAGGAGTAGTGTTGGAATACTCAACTTATACATGTCCTAGAAACAAAAGTTCCGAAACTCTCTTAACTGATTTAACGGGTAAACTTGGTTGGACAGACTGTAGGATCGTATGTAAGAACAACAACACGTCCGTCATTTAGTACAGACTGACAAACACTGGGGTGACTGACGTCTTACGGTCCAAGGAGACAGGGGAAGAGAGAGGACCGTACACACGTACGATTCACCGAAGTCAACACGGGTTGAGAAACACTGTGATACCTGACATAGGCCAGTCCGAGGAGACAGGTACCCCTAAGAGGTCCGTTCTTATGAACTCAACCAACGGTACGGGAGGAGGTCCCCTAGAAGAGTTGGGTCCCTGACTTGGACACAATGAATATAGAGGATGCAACCGTCCGTCAAGAAATGGCACTCACGGCGGATCCTTCGGAATGATAGAGGACCTCAAACGAGTTTCAGTATAGGTAACTCAGTTTCTACGATAGATTGATAGAGTAGAAGTCAGAGGGGGAAGAGGAGAATGGGAGTTAGAAAGGGTCATAGTCCTAGAGAAGGTCACTCAACCGAGAAATCGTAGTCCACCGGTTTCATAACATCGAAGTCGTAATTGTAGTCAGGAAGACTTCTTATAAGTCCGAACTAAAGGAAATGTTGACTGACCAAATTAGAGGAATTAGTGGGGTATAACCTTACAAGAAAATAACTGGCCTACTTCAGATAACAGAATTACAATATTCGTCCAAGAACTTTTTCGTCTCTACTTATCTATCATTTTATAGTGACTATTACTTTACAGGTTTGTGTACTGTTTAATGGTCCCCATACTCATACTTTTTACTACACATGAAGATTCGATAGTCGTTCGTTAACTTTTATGGAAGAAAATACTCTCCCAGTCCTAACAAAATAAAACTCTAGGTATGAATGACTATTTTAACTAACGTCATATACGTCCCTCTTATAAAGTAAGAGGAAATAGAGACTGTCTTTCACTTTTCTCCTTTGTGACTTTTATCCTTTTATACACACTATAGATATCTTATCGTCTATGCATTGATCGACTCGTCGACTTCTTAATTTAGTCTCCATACAAAACCGTGAAAAATGTCCGCGATGAGTGAAGGGAATCTAAGAAAAAGAAAAAATAGTACATCCGGAACCTAGATCTCTGGGAAAAGACAGGGACACGGACTGTCAATGTCTGACAGTGATCGTTCCGAAAAAGACTAATGTCGTCCTGTAGTCTACCTGTGAGTCTCTTCGCTTCCCGTCCCTTAGACCCTTAGGTCACATTCTGACTCGATCGACGGGGACGTCTTCGAGTCTTGGACCAGACTTGGGCATTGTAATCCCTGAATTGGACGGTTACACTAATAAAGAAACGACATTTTGGATGTGGAGACGTATTATTTAGTCAATGTACCCTCCGGACTTTAAGAAGACAGGAAAGGAAGTCCTGTGAGACCAGGTGAGAGAAACAGTAACGGTCCCCATCTGTAGACGGTACTCCTCAACGGGAAACCGGACAAGGGATACGAGAATATCTTAGACTAAAGATAAGAACATCTCTAACAGAGAATTCCATTGTAACTTGTAGAAGTCTAAATAGTCTTCCAAAATGTTCCTCTACCCATCGGATATTCACTTCGAAACTTTTTAATGTAGAGTTTCAGACGTCTCATTGATAGTGACACAAAGTCCACCTACTGTACCAAACCCCCCCCCCCCAATTCCAAAGAGAGATTAACGGTGAGTAATGTGACCTGGTTCTGAGACAAGGTTCGAGGTCGTTCTGGATATTACGACAGTCGTTAGACCCTGGTGGGTGAAACGTATAGGGTCACATTGAATCCTCTTCCAGTAACGAACTTAATGTACGACCACAAACTGGTGTCGCCTCCGTACTCAAAATTTTCTAAAGAAATAAAGAGCACCAGTCTAAAGGAAAAGTTTAAGAAAAGAAGTATTTCTCTTTTTCTTTTTTTTTTCTATGATTTTGTTTGTTTTTGTCGAGTACTATAAGATAATGTAGAAGGATCCATACCCTTTATTCGGGACCTCTGGGGTCTATGGTATCACCCTTAATATCTTAGTTAACTTTATTTTCTTTTGTTGTGTTGATAAAATTTTATATTAAATAATTCTGAAAAGACCTAATTTTATGATAAAGTTGTATATATAAATTCTTCCTAAGTTCCCTTAACAAGGGTAGACAAGAACTCCTTAGATAGACACTCGTTCTAAATTGGTTGGTTCTTTACTAACCTTTTCGGTGTCGTTTCTTCAAACTAATGACTTAGATAAATAGATATTTTTGTTTATGACTCCGTTTACAATTCTAATGTTCTAACTCAGTTTTACATTTATGATAATAGACGACATTAATCTTTTAATCGACTTCAATCTACTCATTTACAAGACTAGAGTAGAAATTGTTTATCACTTATATGACTCATATAAATTGTCATGGTTCCACATTGTCTATATGGACACATGGTGATAATCTAAGAATTCTTTGGATACTGCATAAAAATTTCAACACTTTTTTTTTCTCTTTTGAGATTTTATGATTTTGTCATTTTGTCTGAGGTTATATTTTTAGAATTAATTTATATATTTTTTATTTCATATAAAAAATTTTTAGGTTTATTTTATGATTTTACCTTATTTTAGTCAGTATAGTCATTTACATTAATCTGATTTGAGTGTGCCATCGTGTTTTCTTTCTGATAAATATAAAGTTTCGTTTTACGATACGATTTTGTTTTCTCCCTTCAATACGGTCCGTTTATAATTGTCTCCTTTCGTCCCACGGGGTGGGTGATACTCTGTTCTAAAGTGATACTTTCTTTATCTCTTTATAGACTTTCTTAAAGGAAGAACAGATGGAGAGGATTCTCGTAACATGGGTCTAGTAAAGTGGTCTCTTAACATTGTTTAACATTATTCTCTCTAATTTACTTAGATAAGATCACGTAATATTTTCTTACCTTCTGGAGTTTTTCTCTGTGTGTGTAAACAAATGTAAACGTTTTATGTAAACACATTACGATAGGTCCTTTGCGATTGTAACTTCCCGTCTCGACGTCTCGTCGTCCTCTCTCCACAACCCCAACTCTCTGGAGAAGTAACGTGTTGGACATGATGGTTATCCTTTCTATTTATGTTAACCTATTTTAATTGTACCAGGTGCCATCATCTCTGCGAGTAAAACAGTTTCCCGACGTGGAAGTGATCTATTTTTGATTTCCTTCAGCATAGGAAAAAGTTTAGAGTTTTCTGGACGATATCAGACCTGAATTGACCGTCCTGGTCAAAGCTGTTCCTTCACTCCTTCTTCTCTACCATCAGATTTGCCTAGTTAAGAGACTCACGATAGGTCCGTGGTTGTCCATCTCTTTTGGAGTGACTACCGAAATATGTTTCGTAGGTCTGACAGTCCCGGTTTATAAGGACGGTTTCGAGGACCATTAGTTGTTACGTGGGTCTCAACTGTGGTAGGTTCACTCCTCACTTAAATAGTACTTCGATTACCTCAAAGGGAAAATCCCTGAGTGGAAATAGGTCTCATATGAACCCTGGTAAACATACTTTGTAAAGACCTTTTAATTGATTTCATTTAGAATTTTTCTGGACTTAGATTACTAGGACGTTGTAAAATACTACACAAAGGAGTGAGTTTTCTTTGTGAATGGAGACGTGGATTAATACATAAATTTTGTATACTGAAACATAATTTTTCCTGCGAATGTAATACCTTCTAAATTAGGGGTGTGTTTGGACCGGGGACACATATCCGGACGGGAACTGACTACTGTCTCTGGATCAAATCCCTAGGAGAAAGGATGATGAAAGAATCGGTTCATATTGTTTTCCTAGTGACCCAAGTATCTCGTACAGTTCCACGGCACCTCCTGTTACACGCAGGTATACGACACCCGAGTCACTAAAGGACGGAACCTGTCACTCTCCGAATAGACATGTGACTACCGAAACACCTACCGGTGGGACACCGGGGGTACTCCTGAGAGGTCCGGAGATCCTACTTAAATACTGGGTAATCGTTCGTCGATCCTGTCATTCCTGGGTATCCTTAAAAACTGTATAGCTTAACCCGAAGAACGGCTTAACTCGTACACCCTCGTAACTCAGACCCGTGAGACATTATAGTTAATTTCTTTCTTTACCTCGGGATCTGACCACCCTCAACCGGTAGGATCAATATGACTTAAGACTTTAAGGTAATTCGTACGATTTAACTCAGTTCCACGGGGGTACTATGGAAAGTCGAATGATTTGTATACCTTCCCTTTCACCTAAATTACCCTAAGGTTTGTAGAGGCTTTGGTAAAAAAATGTGGTTAAAGGACCGAAAATTTTTAAGAGTATGACAAAAAGAAAGAAATTTAGGTATTACAAAAAGGTTGGTCCTGTTTCTCGACGAGAAGACATTACTAATAAGGTCAGGAGCTGATGGAAAGTCCGGATGCCTATGTTTTTACACTTGATGGATGGATAAGATTAAAGTGTCACAATATATTATCGTCTTTCCCAGGACTTGTATAGTGCTAAAGTTTCTTTTTAATTAACTTACTTTTTTCTTTTGGTACATGTTAAATTCAAGCTAGTGACTAAATACTGTCACTCAAGTTCATCGTCACATTAGTACCGTTTAGAAAGGGAATAACTAGTCAATTAATATTCTTCTTAAACATAGTAAAGTTTGTCCTTTATAAAATTTTATTAGCTTTCGAAATCGTTCTATTTATAAATCATCCAATAAGAGTGACTGAGTACCGTTCTACCGTCCATTTCCTTTATCTTTTCCATTACGGTAAAAAAAAAAAAAGACTAAAAACTCCTTAAACACTCTTTCGTAGTAAAAGAGGTTCGAAGAGGTGAAAGTTGACGACCGACAGTGAAGTGATGACCTCTTGACTAGTAAAATGGTCCGACTCACAGTCTCCTCCGCCGGTTACGGAAGAGACCGGTGAGTCCGTCCCATTGAGAGTCCAACGACACGACACGACACGAATCAACGAGTCAGCACAGGTCGAGAAACGCTGGGGTACCTGACATTGTCCGGTCCGAGGAGACAGGTACCCTAAGAGGTCCGTTCTTATGAATTCACCCAACGGTACGGGAGGAGGTCCCCTAGAAGGGTTGACTCCTTAGTTTGGGTACAGAGGGTGTAAAGTCCGTCTAAGAAACGGTAGACTCGGTGGTTCCTTCGGATTCTTATGACCTTACCCATTGGATAGGGAAGGAGTCTCCTAGAAGGACTGGGTCCTTAACTTGGTCCCAGAGGACGAAACGTCCACCTAAGAAGTGGTCGACTCGATGGTCCCTTCGGGTTGAGAGTCCCGTCGT
The DNA here is from genome assembly GCA_006410555.1 of Capra ibex. Classification (NCBI taxonomy): domain Eukaryota; kingdom Metazoa; phylum Chordata; class Mammalia; order Artiodactyla; family Bovidae; genus Capra; species Capra ibex. The sequence continues at coordinate 17,801,417 of SJYO01041852.1, forward strand.
GTCCGGAGGGACGGGACAGTGAGGAAAGGGGTCAATGAACCTCTCTTTTATCGTCATGTCCACGTAAGTGGTCCGGGGAGGGGACGTATGTGTAGAACTTTTTGGATCCTTCCCCGAAGTTGTTATACAGTGGACCAATATACAACAAGCGGTCTGAACTTACTTAAAGGTTTGTTAGGATGAGTAAATGTATCTCATCACTGAGACTTCCTTTGAAAAGAATTGATAGTTATTAAATTTTAACTATTTACCATTTTAGTATTTTCTACGTGTTGATTAAATAGACAGTTAAAAAAATATCTTTTATCGTAATACTTTTGAAACAGTATCTTTCTACATAAGTTTCTAAAAAACGTTTATTCTTCACATCCTTTTTACAACATCTTTACAAAAGTGAACAATTGGTAATTCTTAATACAATTAAAAGATCTCAAAACACTACACACACCATAACGTGTCGAAAATTTCGTATATTAAACAATATTTAAGAAAAGAGTAAAAATTACAAATGAAGGTATAGTTTTAAATATCGATATTCACAAGGAAAAGAATATCTTTCACTTTCAGGGAGTCAACACAGGTTGAGGAACACTGGGGTACCTGACATCGGGTGGTCCGAAGAGACAGGTACCCTAAGAGGTCCGTTCTTAAGACCTTACACATCGGTAAGGGAAGAGGTCCTCTAGAAGGACTGGGTCCCTAGTTTGGGTCAGAAAACGTCACGTCAGCCTAAGAAATGACAGACTCGGTGGTCCCTTCGATGAGGGGTTCAACATATAAGAAATCTAGGGTGCTTTGGACCTAGGTGATGTAGTCCTCCCAAACACCGACAAACCTACCACTGACCCTCAAGAACGAGGAACCAGTCGGAACCAAGTTTAGGAAGACAGTTCCGAAAGGTGGATATACTGAAACTGTAATGGGGAAATGAAGAGATTCAGAACGACCAATTCAATATTATTAGAATCGTAGATAGAGTGACCTAGTCATTCTGTCGTACTGTGTACTGTGTCACGTATACTTGCGTCAACTGTCAGGGGTCATGAAGACACTTACGAAATGATCTGTAGTCGGAAAGAATTTGTATATTTCGGGTTTATTTCGAGAAGAAACGAGGGAGTTTGACTGGAGAGAGAGACGGAACGGGTGGATCATAATTGTTCGTAGGTCAAAAGTCTGGTTTATGGTTACTCGAAGTACGACATGCAAATCAAGGTAATCAGTTGAGATAACTTAAATAGAAGTTTTTTACTGGGAATGACTGTCAAGGAGTAGAGAAGGTGGAGGTGACGGGATCAAGTTTGGTGAATACAGAGAGAATCATCAAGACGTCATCGGACGTTGTCCCGTAGAACGAGGGACCAAACTGAACAGGGAGGATGGGGTTCAGGCAAGAGAATCGAAGGATTACAGTGAATATTCAGTAATTGACCGAAGAGAAGAAGACTCCGAAATCAACAGATAGATATGATGAGGATTAGTTGAAAAAGGTAGACGAGACAGTGAGTAAGATAAATGTTCAGATAGTGGATATCTAAAGAGACAGTGAAAGTGGAAGTACCCCGTATAACTTGTACTGAGATCTCGGGTGTATAGGTTGAGCTGAGAACCTTTGAGTTGAAGCTTCGACCAAGAGATAAGGAACCGGAGAAGGTGGGTAAGAGGTACGGCGTACTCGGAGTTTGTTTCGGTAAGATGAAACACGACTGGAAAATGAAACCGGAGTCCGTCTTAGAGTAGTACACGACCTACAGAGATATTAAAACAAGTCTACTGACGTCTTGAACCTTTTCGACAACGACGATAACTACGTATTGTATGACGATAACCAGAAAAATATATTTATTTATTTAGACATATATATATGTATATATATATATTAAACTTAAAAACCTTTGAAATCGACACGACAGTTGAAACCTTTTTCATAGGGTCAACATGGCACAACCCAACCGTAACATGTCTTTAATTGTCGGTATAACCAGATCTTTGCAATTTGTATTAAAAAAGGTAAACATGTCCCCATTGTGTGACATAATTTATACATTCCAGAATAGATGTACCCAAACTAATGTCTTTGATTATTTCATAAGAGATTTATTTTTTTTTTCTTTACCTTTATAAAGTTGTTTTAAAAGTCATAATGTCAGACACTGTTTTACCTAGTACAAAAGTCAGACAGGGAGTAGGGTGACAAAGAAGAGAAGAAGTAGGGTGACTCAGAAGATTGAGGATATGAGAACGGAAGACAGGGTCTTCACTTCAGTGAAAAGAAGAACAGGTCAGATGTAGGGTACTGTGTAATGTCGTTGAAAACGATCTCTCTTCTGGACAATAAAATCTTCCACCACCACACGAAGGAACGGGAACGATCGCTGTGTAACTTTCTTTAGTATATGAGTTCATCTGACACAAAGAAATCAAAGTTTCAAGAAGACACCCAGAGACTAACCGACGAAAATATCAATAGGTGTTATCAATTATGTCTAGAAGTCGTAAACAAATCTAGTGGAATTGAGGATGAAAGAAAGTGAGAGGTTATCAATTGGAACAGAGGAAGTGTTTCTTCGTGTTTTCTTACCTATAGAAATTAAGTAAGTCGTTTGTCGATAATTCTTAGACCCGTGACAAAATCGATGAGTCTATACAGTGATTTATTTAGTCCACTTCAGGAATAAGAGCAGAAATTGAAAGGAGACAGATAGGTTTTGTTTAAGTCTTTTATAACTTATTCGTAAAACTCCATAGATAAAGTACGGTCCTTAAAGAGAACCACTTTTCTTATGTTGTTACTTCTCTTATTAATTTTATCAGAAAGAAGTAATTCAAAAATAAAATCATTCCACTATCTTTCTTTCTCTCATTTTTTGATTAAATTTTACATACATGGATTTTACAAGTTACTCGTTTTATTCCCCATCCTTCATCATTCTATAACTTACATTTCAATTACTTTAATAAGTAATTCAATAAGTCGAAAGTCTTAAGTGTACGTTAAACATTTCTTACTTCTAACTTAATGGTTGGTTTGAAGTCTGAGACATGGGTATTCTACACACACGTACCAGTCAGCGAGGTCAACCTCAGACTGAGAAACGCTAGGGATATCTGACATCGGGTGGTCCGAGGAGACAAGTACCCTAAGAGGTCCGTTCTTAAGACCTTACCTAATGGTACGGGAGGAGGTCCCTTAGAAGGGTTGGGTCCCCAGTTTGGGCTCAGAAGACTCAGAGGACGTAACGTCCGTCTAAGAAATGAGTGACTCTGTGGACCCTTCGGTGTGTGTATTGCTCACAACTGGATTAAATTATTTGTCTACTTTTTACCCTTCTTACTGACTGGGTAGAGAGAAGAGAAGAAATAGGAAAGATATTCCGGTTCCAACTTGTTATTGTCACTACAAGTTTCCAGTCCCTGGTAGTCAAAAGTCCAATTGTTTATAAGATTTTCAAAATCCAAACGTATTTAAAACACTAGAGATTTCAATAGTAACCGGAGTGTGTACAAAGATTTTGGAAGGGGTAGACCGGTAGACGTGGAGAGAACGATGGTTCGTTCTCTTGTGTTGGTAGACACAAGTCGTTCATGTGAGTCATCACAATGACTGTCTAAAGGTACTTAAAGTTTGGTTTTTTTTCCTTTCGTTACTTGAATTATACAAAAGGGTTGTGGATGAGTAGTCGAAGAAATGATTTACAGGACTCGTATACAAATAATCAACGATACAAAATAACGTGATAACAAGGTTGACTTTTATTTTAAAAAGAAATTAACATGTACAGATTCAAATTTTTCGACAATAATGACTTGTCTTAATTTTGAATTGTTTCAAAAGATATGGATTATCTTAATACATCTTCTTAATATAACTAGAAACCGGAGGACCTTAGGTAAGTCGGAAGGAATTACCACGGGGCAAAAGGAGACTCCTTGGTGACGTAAAACAGGGTTGGGAATCGTATACCCAATATCACTTCGACTGAGTTCATGGTCGGAGTTGTCACTGGACACCATGTCCGGACCCATTTATCTTCAGGTCATTACCAAACCTCTTTCGACACACTAAGTCCGTCCAGACCATTCCAGATACTCTGAAAATAAAACTGACAACTCTCTCTTACTTGACGAGGTAGGTTGACTTACAACTACTCGTACTTAACGTTGATTTTGAAACGACATGACGACTTATGTTCCATTTTACCATGTCGAATGTTGTGAACTCTCTTGAGGAATAAAAATTCTCTCAGTCTGTCCTTGGATAGTATTTTGGACCTGTAAGGTAAAGATTATTAAATCCTTATTTTTCTTTACTTTTGTATATAGTTTTAATTTGTATAGACTTACGGGTAGTTATACACTCACTTATTAGTTTTACACTATGAACGTAAGTCACCTTTAAACGAACCGTTACTTTTCTTGACTGAATGACTATTTACATTGTGTGACTCACTTTTTTTTTTGATCTAGTTTTCGTACGTACCATATATTAAATTATATGAATTTTCAGATCTTTTTACGTTCAATTAGACGTCCCTGTTTTCGGTATAGTTAATAGTCAACAGATGTCGACCCATACTATCCTTTATAGATACTTTGTCCCCGTTCTTCTCAAAGACCCCCCAGTACCCTTAAAATAAAAAAATTGATTACTACCACCATTAAGTCTCATACGTTGACAATCGTAAATAACTTAAAACGTGAAACTTATATACGTTTATTCAATACAGTTAGTTCAACTGAAATTTTCATTTTAATCGAGCTATTATTTTAATGTAAACGCTAGTCAGGCAAAAATAGTGGTACACGGTTGTTAGATTTAGTGAAAAACAGGTAGATTCAAAATTTGTCAAAGAGGCCAATGTAACAATAGACACATTTTTAATTAAGTTATCCGAGAATCAATATGTCATCCAAGGGCTGAAATGCTGAATAATGTCTGTTAACAAACTTTCAATGAAATGTTTCAAAACTTTAACAGACACGAGTGTCAAACTAGACACTACATGACCATTCACACAATGTTAACCTAAGGACTTCTTTATTGGAATAAAGAAACCATACATGATGTGGAAGATACTGATTAGAGTTCGACGGTTACAATACAGTTACTGGTACTTTAACCCTTAGCGACGTGTGTCATCGGAGACGTGGTCGCACTCGGAGGTGGTCGTGTCGTGATCCAACCTAATGGGTCACAGACACCATGAGGTTAGTGATACAAATGCATAATATGGATTATTTGTACTAGGGTGACTGATAAATCAGTTCCTATGTCTTGAAGTCAATGAAGTCAAACAGTAAGGTAAACGTTTAATAATAGAATTAACACGTCTTAAAAGAGAAACCTTTACGAATAAAAATACACAATAAAAAGATAGAATTTTTACGAATTACGTTAATTTTCCTGATTGATCACAAAAGAAAAATATTGTAAACTAATTAAACAAAGGTAAAGGTATTAATGTATATGTTTCAAGTTAATTAATTGTAAAAATGTAAATACCAAGAGAAATACGTAATAATTTTAAATGAAGTAAAGTACTTACAATGACTTTTATTAAAACAACGTATCATCTACCACAATTTTTTAGTAGGTAAGGTCCATGAGTCATATTCTTTATGTTATGACTCATCTAACCAATAGATTAAGGCCTTTACAGTCTATATTCGGTTTATAGTAAAATTTACTTTTAAGGTTTACACCTGTGTTAAAAGATATTTTTATTTTTGGTCTGAAGTATGATCTATATACTAAAGATTGTACGTATTAATAATAAGGTGGTTCTTTAATTAGAAATTTACTTTAAACAACGATCAAAGATTAAGTATGATGGTACTTTTGAAGAAACCAAAAATAAAAAGTCGAAGAAAAGGTTATTTTATTTATGTAACATTAACTGTTATCAATAATAGACAAGATCTAAATTCTAAAACTCGATGTCTACTTACAACAGTAAAGTAAAAGTCAGAACTGTTTAAAAACGTTTTTTCAATTTTACTAGATTCCTTGGCTTGATCTTTTCCGTTTAAGTACAACATATAAAGTCAGAGATTACTTCGAGATCTGTTAAATTAGGTGTCTTAATTGACTTAGAAGGTTGTAAAAAATGTTTGAATTCTACTTCGACAGAGAACTAAAAACTTTTGGCATAAAAAAGACCTTGGGTTATTGTTATCTATTATACTATATCCAGTGACACAATTAGTAATACAATTTAGTGGAGTGGACAAATTATATTGGTTTTAGAAAACTACAGAGGTAAACGTCTATTCCTATGACTTCTTTATATCTTTAAAATTTATTGAACAAGTATCAGTGTTACAATTAAACACTTTCGTCTTTCACTTTTAGTGACAGATTGAAATTTCGAGTTCAATTGTACTTACGATTATTGAGACCGTAATTTATAATTTCACGTATCCAATAAAGATAAAGTAAAATTGAACACAAATATTTGGGGTTTGGAAGGACCATTCTCTAAGTTTTTAAGTCTTTACCTTTAAAATGTACTTTTCTTCCAAACCTCAAACGATACTAACGTCGGTTTTAAAGGATGTTTATAAGAAGACTTGAGTCTTCGTTCATCTGAATATTAATTCCAATGACAAAACAAAACAAAAAAAAGGGGATAGAGGCAGGTCCATTAGTCATATACTGTCTTTGAATAGGACTTTTACAGTAATAAAAGATTTCATTTCTTGTCTAGACAGTACCGGTAGTTAAGTCTTATGGTAGTGTTACTACTTTAATTTGATTTGGTAAGTAGATGAGTCAGGTAGAAAAAATTCTTTCTTTTTCTGGAACTTCTATCCAAAAGAACGATTACGATCGTTGACGACACACGAAGGTTACACTTATTACAAGGATTCAGTAAAACGTCTATCTATTCCTTTTCCTACTCCTTCCGTCTCCTGATACGAAAACACATCTTAATTACACCAATATATTTTAAATACAGTGTAAATCCATCACAAAAATACGTATTTTAGGAACTTAAGTTTCATTAAAATGTCTTTTCTCCATTCACGTACCTTATAAGTAAAGTTACTTAATTCGTACAGACTTTTGGAAAAAAAAGTATACTCACTTTTTATGATCCATAATCTACCACCAGACGTCAAGATCAAATAGTAAGTGATCGATCCTTTAGACCTGGTTAGAGAATCGAAACCAAAAAGTAGACTTTTTACCACTATTGTATCTCAAGTATTCGAATCACCAGTCGTTTCGTGGGAAGTTTCCCGTCATCATTCAATCGAGAATGAGTAGTAAAGTAATGTACAATAAGAGACGAGGAGACCGAGACTCATTCGAGCTATTAAATGAGGTACCAAAACTCTATGTACTACCTTTAAGAAATACAAGGAGGTGAGAATTTGATGACGAATGTAATGGACAATAACAAATGAGTATAGACTGAGAAATCGTTGGGGAACTTGACATCGGGAGGTCCGAAGAAAGAGGTACCCGAAGGGTTCGTTCTTATGACCTCACCCAACGGTAGAGGAAGAGGTCCCCTAGAACGACTAGATCCCCAGTTTGGACATGGAGGACGTAACCGTCCACCTAAGAAATTGGTGAATCGGTGGTCCCTTCGGGTGAACATAGTCAATTAGGGAGGAATTTACACAACTGAATAAATTATATAGGACTATCTAGATGAAATGGAATAGATAACATATTTACGAGAAGTTACGTGGTTGAAAACAAGTATACGACAATAACACCATACGTATAGGTAAATATGTGAACGGAGAGGTTGAAGTGACTTTTGAAGGTTTTCGTTTATGACATACGGTAAGTACAAAGGTAGAACTAGTAAAATCGTGTAGCAGACAATCGTCTACAAACAACTTAACTACTTATTCATAAAGAAAAAAAGAAATATATCACCAACGATGACATAAGATTCTCCATAAATTCGTTAAAACTACTAGTGTTATTTTACTTCCGATTTTTATCATTCAAACTCGTCATCCATATATTATCATATCATTATCTCTTATGAGATCAACAATCTTTTATTCACTTTCAAAATTCTAGTCTAGAAATTTACCGAAGTAACGGTCACTCCATATATAAAAGGTCGTGGAAAGACATTTCAGGAGTAGTTAGGAGAGGTTTTTATTTAAGACATACATTTTATACTATGACCTAAAATTTTGTCACTCCTAAAGTGTGAAATGAGTACGTTAAATCGGTTGTTTACAATAACTTGAATCCCACTTGGAGAAACACTCCCCGAGCCCTAGAAATCACCCATTCTTCCTTAGAGGCGGGGGTGTCTCGAGTGTCCGGGAACCTTTTCTCTCTGTTTCCCTTTTCAACGACTGTCAATGTTGGACGTTACTTCCGACACTTTCCGTTCGTCTCCCTCGACCATACCGTACGATTCCGGTGTCGTCCGGAAGATCTTCGAGATCGTCAGTGTCTTCGTGTAACTCTGTGACCTGAAGAGAGTTTCACCCTAGAGTAAAGAACATTGAAAACGAAAGTTAGTTATAATAGATAGAATATATGTAAACTCTACTTAACAAACAGTCAACGAAGTAAACCATAATAAAAGAGGGTAAGACTTCCGACAGAAAAGTGGAACGAATATCAAAGGAAACAACACGTCTTCGAAAATTTAAATTAATCCAGGGTAAAAAAATAAAAACGAAAATAAAGGTTATAAGACCCTCCACCCAGTATCTCCTAGGACGACACTAAATACAGACTCTCACAAAACGGATACAAGAGGAGATACTCAAAATATAAAAGACCAGAATTCAAATCTAGAAATTAGGTAAAACTCAAATAAAAACACATACCACAATCTTTCACAAGATCAAAGTAAGGAAATGTTCACCAACTGGTCAAAAGGGTCGTGGTGAACAATTTCTCTAATAGAAATTAGGTAACATATAAGAACGGAGGAAACAGTTTCTATTCCACAGGTATCCATACACCTAAATAGAGACCCGAAAGATAAAACAAGGTAACTAGATATAAAGATAGAAACACGGTCATGGTATGACAGAACCACTGACACCGAAACTCATCTCGGACTTCAGGCCGTCAAACTAAGGAGGTCAAGGTAAGAAGAAAGAGTTCTAACGAAACCGACAAGCTCCAAAAAACATAAAGGTATGTTTAACACTTTAATAAACAAGATCGAGACACTTTTTATGGTAACCATCGAACTATCCCTAACGTAACTTAGATATTTAACGAAACCTTCGTTGAGGACGTCGAGTTAAGGTCTTTTTATTAACTGGGTTAGTTTTTTACCCGGTTTCTTAATTTATCTGTAAAGAGGTTTCTTCTGTATATCTACCGATTGTTTGTGTACTATTCTACGAGTTGTAGTGAGTAATAGTCTCTTTACATTTAGTTGTGGTGTTACTCCATGGTGAAGTGCGGTCAGTCTTACCGACGTTAGGTTTTCAGATGTTCGTTATTTACGACCTCTCCCACACCTCTTTTCCCTTGGGAGAATGTGACAACCACCCTTACGTTTGATCATGTCGGTGATACCTCTTGTCACACCTCTAAGGGATTTTTTGACCTTTATCTTGACGGAACACTGGATCGTTAGGGTGACGACCCGTATGTGTGACTCCTTTGGTCTTAACTTTCTCTGGGCACATGAGGTTACAAGTGACTTCGTGACAAATATTATCGGTCCTGTACCTTGGTTGGATCTACAGGTAGCCGTCTGCTTACCTATTCTTTCGACACCATGTATATGTGTTTCCTTATAAGGAGTCGGTAATTTTTCTTATGTAAACTTAGTCAAGATTACTCCACCTACTTTGACCTCGGTTAATATGTTTCATTTCATTCGGTCTTTCTTTTTGTGGTTATGTCATATGACTGTGTATATATACCTTAAATCTTTCTACCATTGCTATTGGGACATACGCTCTGTCGTTTTCTCTGTGTCTACATAACTTGTCAGAAAACCTGAGACACCCTCTCCCTCTCCCACCCTACTAAACCCTCTTACCGTAACTTTGTACATATTATAGTATATTCTTTACTTAGCGGTCAGGTCCAAGCTACGTACTATGACCTACGAACCCCGACCTCGTGACCCTACTGGGTCTCCCTACCATACCCCTCCCTCCTCCCTCCCCCCAAGTCCTACCCCTTGTGTATATATGGACACCACCTAAGTACAACTACATATCGTTTTGGTTATGTTATAACATTTCATTAATTGGAGGTTAATTTTATTTATTTAAATATTATTTTTATAATAGATAGAATCGAGACTTAATGTAAAATAACTTTAACTTACGTAGAATATACACACACACGAGTCAACACAGGTTGAGAAATACTGGGGGACCTGATATCGTGCGTCCAAGGAGACAGGTACCTTAAAAGGTCCGTTCTTATGACCTCACCCAACGGTAAAGGAAGAAGTCCCTTAGAAGGACTGGCTCCCTAGTTTGGTCGTAGAGGACGTAATATCCGTCTAAGAAATGGGTGACTCGATGGACTCTTCCGTAGTACCTCCAAGGATTGAATAATTCTAACGACTAAATGACCAATGAGTTAATATTTGACTTTTTCACTGTAAAAAACTTGACTTCTACCAGATTAGTGATTTAGGTCACAAGAAATATACTTTGTAAAAGCAGGACTTATTGAAATCATGACTTATCCGGATAATTGAAAATCCAGATAGTGAAATTCTTGATAACAACAATAAATCAGCGATTCAGCACAGACTGAGAAACTCTGAAGTACCCACCATCGGACGGTCCGAGGAGACAGGAACCTTAAAAGGTCCGTTCCTATGACCTCACCGAACGGTAAAGGAAGAGATTCCTTAGAAGGACTGGGTCCCTAACTTGGATGCAGAGGACGAAACCGTCCACCTAAGAAATGGTGGTTCGGTGGTCCAGTCGGATTTAAATCCTGATCATTCGATGTTTTGTCACACTTAACCTGTACCTTGTTACCTGACCGAGTCTTAACCCTTACCTTATGTAGTTCCGTCATATAACAGTGGGACGAATACATTGAATATACGTCTTATGTAGTACGCTTTACTTCGTGTTCACCCTTAGTTCTAAGGACCCTCTTTATAGTTATTGGAGTCTATGCGTCTATTGTGGTGGGAATACCGTCTTCGCTTCTCTTTGATTTTTCAGAGAACTACTTTCACTTTCTTCTCTCACTCTTTAGACCGAATTTTGAGTTGTAAGTTTTTCGATTCTAGTACCGTAGACCAGGGTAGTGAAGTACGGTTTATTTACCCCTTTGTTACCTTTGTCACTGTCTGAAGTAAAACCCCCGAGGTTTTAACGACGTCTACCACTAACGTCGGTACTTTAATTTTCTACGAACGAGGAACCTTCTTTTCAATACTGGTCGGATCTGTCGTATAATTTTTCGTCTCTGTAATGAAACGGTTGTTTCCAGGTAGATCAGTTTGATACCAAAAAGGTCAGTAGTACTTACCTGCACTCTCAACCTGGTAATTTTTTCGACTCGTGGTTTCTTAACTGCGAAAACTTGATACCACGACCTCTTCTGAGAACTCTCAGGAAACCTGACTTTTGATCAGTTAGGATTTCCTTTAGTCAGGACTTATAAGTACCCTTCCTGACTACGATTTCGACTTCGAGGTTATGAAACCGATGGACTACACTTCTTGACTGAGGAATCTTTTCTGGGACTACGATCCTTTCTAACTTCCGTTCTCTTCCCCTACTGTCTCATATTCAACCAACCTACCGTAGTGACTGAACTACCTGTACTCAAACTCGTTCGAAGTCCTCAACCACTACCTGTCCTTTCGGACCTCACGACGTAAGGTACTTCAAGTCTCAGCCTGAGTCACTGACTTGACTGACTTTTATGTTTTTGTTCTTTATAGTGTTCTGTTATTTCTTTTTTTTTAGGTCGGTATAAAAGTGTATGTTAGTCTTTCTAAAGGGTAATCTTAACAAAGTCGTCTATGGGTCGGTGGTGAAAGGAAATTAACTTACTCCGATATAGAAGAATTATGGAAGTAGTTATCTCTCGAGTGTGAGTCTTTCCGACAAAAACAACAAGTCAGTGATTCAACACAGGTTGAGAAACGCTGGGGTACCAGACGTCGAGCGGTCCGAAGGACCAGGAGACAGGGAGCTGCAACGAGTTTAAGTACAGGTAACTCAACCACTACGATAGATTGGTAGAGTAGGAGACGATGGGAGAAGAGGAAAACGGAAGTCAGAAAGGGTCACAATCCCAGGAAAGGTTACTCAACCGAGAACCGTAGTCCTCCGGTATCATAATCTCGAAGTCGAAGTGGTAGTCAGGAAAGTTACTTATAAGTCCCAACTAAAGGTAATCCTAACTGATCGAACTAGAGGAACGACAGGTTCCCTGAGAGTCTTTCCAATAGTAAAGTAAAAACATATGGAGATGAGTAAAATTTCTAAAGTAGAATAATGTCTTTTTTTTTCAGATTAAAGGAGACTTTGATGATCTATTTATTAGAGTGGGTAAAAAAATGTATTATCTGGGAGGAAATGAACGTCCGTCGATAATAGCCAGAGAATTTGGAAGAAAAGAAATCTACTTTGAAAAGACAAGGAAATAGATACGGAGTACAATGTGTGACAGGTACCAAGTAGTTAAGTGCGTGTAACTGGCTGTCGGTCTGGGTGTCGCTCCGTCTTCTCTATGTCCTCGTCAATTTTATAAGTGGTTAGAAGAGTCAAAAATACAGATAGAGAAAACCCACTTGAAATAATACCGTTACAGAGTGAATTTTATATAAAACAAACCAGCACGGTGACTTATCTTTACTCCGACTCTACCGGTATATTTTCGATAAAATATGACAAAAGATGTTAACCTAAACACTCTTAATTTTAGAAGACCCTGTATTAAAAAAAGTGTACTACCTAACAATTCGGTGTTTAGAAACGAAACAATCGTTATTTAAAAAATTTGAGTCACATTCGAAAATATAGAGACACTTTAAAGTACAACACATAAACCGGATAGTTTGAAGCCAACGTAAAAGTAAATCTTGGGTTATGTAATGGACAAGAAGTATTAAAAGACGTAGCAAAAAAAGATTTATACGAAGATACAGAAGTGAATACTACATCTAACACAAGATACGAGACAACGAAGTCAGCACAGGTCAAGAAACACTGGGACACTTGACCCTAGGTAGTCCAAGGGAAACAGGTACCCTAAAAGGTCCGTTCTTATGATCTCACCTAACGGTACGGAAAGAGGTCCCCTAGAAGGGTTGGGTACCTACCTTGGGTGGGGAGGACGTCGACGTGTTACGTCCGTATAAGAAATGGTGACTCGGTGGGCCTTTCAATTTTGTATAATTTTCTTCCCGTTGTTGTCTCCGGGATACGGTATAGTGGTTTCTGAAAAAATAAAGGGTACTAGAAAACTCTATTAAAAGATGGTGGTTGTGTATTTAGATGGATTCAGTAATTTGTAATTCTATAATCTTTATCAACACACTTTATAAACTCTATACACCCGTTTATGAAAAGACTTTAGTAGTAAAATTTTTAATTTATACTATACATAAAAACTTTTAGTGTGTCGGTCGAGTACTAATCATGAGTAAAAATTCACAAATATGTAGTAACCACTACTACCTGTCCCTTCGGACCGTACAACGTCAGGTACCCCAGAGTTTCTCAGTCTGTGTTGACCCACTGTTGACTGACTGACTGACTATGTAGTAACCTCTTTTAAGATAAAAATTTAGATGTAACTTAAACGGATAAATACCAAAGACTTTTTATATATATCTATACAAAGGGGAAACTTACTAGTTCCATAAACATCAAAACGTCACAGTATCCTGAAAGATATAAAGGTTAATATACCTTACTTTTGGTCATAAGATGTTGATACGGACGTCAATGAAAACGTAAAATCTATATTGAATATACTTGAAAGTGAGAGATGAATTCTCTCTCAGTAACCTATCTTTCCTCTTTTATATGTTGAAGATTACAGTCTGGTCCAATCCAGGAGTGGAGGCACAGAGGAAATTTATGTACCCTGTAGAGACTTGTCGAACTACTGAAAGAGAATCAGAACTATAAAGGAGAAAATTTTCATTACTATGGAGAATTTAAAGATCTTCACGTACTCTACACACATATTTTAAAGTGAACACTAGTTTCGACAATATATAAGTTAAATGAATAAAGATATACGGGTCTCAGAATTGTCTTACACATCATTTAAAGGTCTTTTCATTAAAAAATCATTTCATCAACAGGTATTTGTTCCCAGATTAAAAAAGAAGGAACGGACGGAACTCGGACTGAACAAGATTCGCTTCAAGATGGGACATATGAAACTCCTAGTAACAGAAAGTATACCTTTCATCTTCACTTTATTGACAACTGAAGAAGAGGAAAGAGGGAAAATTGTGGTGTCGTAGTACGGGTTCTGATTAGGGAAGAAATACTAGTCAAAAGTATATTTTATCTTTTTGTCTGGAAAAACAACAGGAGTCATATAAAGTGTTTGAGATTGAATAAGACCCAAAATAAATTATAAAAACGTTACTTAAAGGACGGATCTTATGAAGAAATATCAGAAGGAAATTCAACACGGAAAAGAACGTATTACAACGTAAGAATCTATTGAGGGACATCTCGATGTGACTAAAGAAATCTTCGGTGGAGGAAAAGGAATAAGCCCCCTAATAAATACTAACTTAACAGTCTTAAACAAAAGAATGTCTAAGTGTAGGAAAAACTTGTTGCGAGAAAATACAATGACTTGTCTCTGAGGACAAAAAAGCACTTACAAAATGTCGACGAAACGATTTCGGGTCACGTGTGGAGTCTGGTATGGGACATACATAGGAAGGAAACTAAAATACGGTTACAAACATGTTATTTTTAGTCTAGAAGCAAAAAAACTTTACTAAAAGTTTCATCGTTAGGGGTATCAACAAAGGTAGTGACAGATCTTTTACTTAAACAATCACTCTTCTTAGTTACTACATAGTCCAAAAGCTGAAATTTACCTTACTACTAAGATTTTCTACAGAAATACATATTCATGAAGTTATGTGACGACATAGAGGATATATAATCGATATGAAAACATAGGGACATAAAACTAACGTGACAAGTTGAATTGATCGAGTAGACCGTCGAAGATTTTATCGTCGACGATCACGAAAAAAGAGGACAGGAAATAAAAAGTGAGTTTATGAAACGTTTACGTACGATCTTGTTATCGGAGTACTAAAAGGGATGTCACCATACGATGGTATTGAACTTACTCACACTCGAGACACTCTAAGAATAGATTTTTACAGTCGTTCTTCTACGACCTAGTCCGACTTCACTGTGGTGGTACTAGGTGGGTTTAAAGTCCCGACCGGTAGTCCACCCATAGTCTACTCGTCGACTTCAAGTGATATATCAAAACGAACATTATTTGGTTCGATCTCAAGTAGACTTCCCCTTTTATAGTGTCACAAGTAAGTATGATATCCATCTTTGACTTTAAGTCCATCTGTCTTGTCTCGGGAGATCAGATTCTGTTGTTATTACTGACGACTCGTTCCTACTCTTTTAATCTCCGACTTTGAGATTATGAAACCGGTCGACTACGCTTCTCGACTGAGTAACCTTTTCTGGGACTACGACCCTTTCTAACTCCCGTCCTCTTCCTCTGCTGTCTCCTACTCCACCAACCTACCGTAGTGGTTGAGTTACGTGTACCCAAACCCACCTGAGGTCCTCAACCACTACCTGTCCCTCTGGACCACACGACGCCAAGTACCCCAGCGTTTTTCAGCCTGTACTGACTCACTGACTTGACTTGACTTGACATAGAAGGATGGACACGGTCGTACGGTGGGAAAGATTAGTCGAGTCAAGGTGTATATTTCGAAAGAAAGGACCATTGGAAACTCGTGACAACCACCCTAATATTTAACCACAACGGTGATACCCTTTTTCAAACCTTCAAAGAGTTTTTTAATTTTTACCTTGATAGTATATTAGATCGTTAAGACCCTTACATAGGTTTATTTACTTTAGTGATTGAACTTTTACATAGACGTGGGGATACAAATGTCGTCGTAATAAATGATATCGGTTCTGTCCTTTTGTTAGATTCATAGGTAGCCAAGTCAAGTCAGTCAAGTCAGCGAGTCATCACAGTCTGAGAAACGCTGGGGTACTTAGCGTCGTACGGTCCGGAGGGACAGGTAGTGGTTGAGGGTCTCAAGTGGGTTTGAGTACACGTAACTCAGTCACTACGGTAGGTCAGTAGAGTAGGAGACAGAAGGGGAAGAGGAGGACGGGGGTTAGGGAGCGTCGTAGTCTCAGAAAAGGTTACTCAGTTGAGAAACGGACTCCACCGGTCTCAGGACCTCAAAGTCGGAGTCGTAGTCAGGAAGGTTACTTGTGGGTCCTGACCAGAGGAAATCCTACCTGACCGACCTAGAGGGACGTCAGGTTCCCTGAGAGTTCTCAGATAAGGTCGTAGTGTCAAGTTTTTGTAGTTAAGAAACCGTGAATCGAAAGAAATGTCAAGTTGAGAGTGTAGGTATGTGCTGGTGTCCTTTTTGGTATCGGAACTGATCTGTCTGGAAACAACCGTTTCATTGTAGAGACGAAAAATTATACGACAGATCCAACCAGTATTGAAAGGAAGGTTCCTTATTCGCGGAAAATTAAAGTACCGATGTCAGTGGTAGACGTCACTAAGACCTCGAGTCTTTTTATTTCAGACTGTGACAAAGGTGATAAAGGGGTAGATAAAAGGTACTTCACTACCCTGGTCTACAGTACTAGAAGTAAAAGACTTACAACTCGAAATTCGGTTGAAAAAGTGAGAGGAGAAAGTGAAAGTAGTTCTCCGAAAAATCAAGGAGAAGTGAAAGACGGTATTCCCACCACAGTAGACGTATAGACTCCAATAACTATAAAGAGGGACGTTAGACCTAAGGTCGAACACAAAGAAGGTCAGGTCGCAAAGAGAACTACATGAGACGTATATTCAATTTAGTCGTCCCACTGTTATATGTCGGAACTGCATGAGGAAAAGGATGAACCTTGGTCAGACAACAAGGTACAGGTCAAGATTGACAACGGAGGACTGGACGTATGTCTAAAGAGTTCTCCGTCCAGTCCACCAGACCATAAGGGTAGAGGAAGTCTTAAAAGGTGTCAAATAACATTAGGTGTGTCAGTTTCCGAAACCGTAGTCATCTGTTTATATATACATACATACACACACATGTATATATATATATATATATATATACAAACCACAAATCAGTGATTCAACACAACATGAGAAACACTAGGGTACCTGATGTCGTGTAGTCCGAAGGGACAGGAAGTAATAGAGGACCTCAAACGAATTTGAGTACAGGTAACTCAGACACTTAGGTAACTTGGTAGAGTAGGAGACAGTAGGCGAAGAGGACGGGAGTTGAAAGGGTCGTAGTCCCTGAAAAGTTTACTCAGCCGAGAAGCTTAGACCACTGGTTTCGTAACCTTGAAATCGAAGTCGTAGTCAGGAAGGTTACTTATAAGTCCCAACTAAAGGAAATCATAAATGACCAAACTAGAGGAACGTCAGGTTCCCTGAGAGTTCTCAGAAGAGGTCGTGGTGTCGCGAGTCGGAAGAAAGACTAGGTCGAGAGTGTAGGCATGTACTGACAACCTTTTGGTGTCGAAACTGACGTATCTGGAAATAATCCTTTCACTACAGAGACGAAAAATTATGGGACCGTTCAAAACAGTATCGAAAAGAAGGTTCCTCGCACGTACACACATACACACAATTCAACGAAGTCAACGCAGGCTGAGAACACTGGGATACCTGACGTCGGACGGTCCTAGGAGACAGGTACTCTAAAAGGTCCGCACTTATCACCCCACCCAACAGTACGGAAGGAGGTCCCCTAGAAGGACTGAGTCCCTAGTTTGGGTTCAGAGGACGTTAAGGACGTAACGTCCATCTAAGAAATTACGACTCGGTGGTCCCTTCGGGGAAGGTTCCTCGTTCGTAGAAAATTAAAGTACCGACGTCAGTGGTAGGTGTCACTAAAATGGGGTAGATAAACGGTACTTCACTACCCTGGACTACGGTACTATAATCATAATTAAGTGAAATAAAACAAATTAAATAAAAAACAAATAGGTTAAAAAAAAGGTCAAATGACTCTATATTAACTGTATCTCCTGACATATTCAAATTCCATATGTCGTATTACGTTGCTAATAACGTAACAAATTACTTGTAGGTAGTAGAGTATGTCAATTTTTTCTTTTCTTTTTTACTGTTACACTACTCTTGAGAATGCTGAATGACAAAATTATTAAAAGTGTATATTGTACATCGTGACAATTAATATAAATGGTGTGACGTGTAATGTAGGGATCATGATTTATAATAGACTATAGACTTTAAAACATGTAAAACTGATGGAGGAGGACGGGGTTTGGAAGTGGATCTCTTTGGTGTTCAAAAATAGAGAAAAAGATATTTAAACAACAAAAACTGTATATTAATTGGATGTGGTACAATCAAAAACCATATGTTGTATCACTAAATTATAAAAATATCTGAAGTTTCAGTAGTGGTGTTATTCAGATCAATAGTAGACAGTAGTATTTTTCTATAATACATAATACCTGATATAAGGGGTGTGAGGTGTAAAGTAAGGACACTGAGTACATAAAACATTGACTTTTAAACACGGAGAATTAGAGGGATTGAGTAAAGAAAGAATCTTCATAGAGAGTATCCTTTATTGAAATAAATAACTCTTTATTCTTAACCTATATTTAAGATTAAATACTCCACACGAAGAAACTCGGATTAGGATTGACTTTGTAATTTTGAATAAAACGAAATGAGATATATAAAAACGAACTTTTCTTTTCCTACTTTTGGAAACCCTTAGTAAATATCAGTTGAAAATTTCGTAAAAATTTTCAAGATTAAGAACGATTGATTGACGAGAAATTCGTAAATACAGTGTACAACTGAAAACTTTAAAACCAATACGATACTTTTTACACACGTTATTAGTCAATACACTTATCATTAAAATTTATACTAAAAAAATGTAAATTTGTAACATCGAAATTATAATATTATTATAAATAAAATTTAACTGTAAGTAAACAGATCAAAGAACTTCATTCCGAAAGACATCAGGTTTTACCATTTTAAATTCCTTTAACTTACACCTCAGTGTGCATAATATAAAAATATTAAAATCAATTGTAAAGTAATAAGGATGAGTGATAATTATTTCATCTTTTTGTTCGGCCACTTTAAATGTGTTACTAGAGGTGATACTTAATTTCGACTGTCAATCTTTTCTCTTATTTACACCTCACTTACCACTTTATGTGAACCCCATAGTGGAAGGATGTGACGGGCAATTTCAACTGTATTCGGGTCTTCTTACTCGAGGAAGACTAATCTCCTTTTTCTTCTGTTCTAAATACAGACCCATCTATCACTAACTTAAAAAGTCAGAAGACCTTTTAATCTCGGACTGGGTTTGTATGCGAAGACAAAACAAAGGAAACTCTGTCGGTTCTCATACTCTATTATTAAGGTTCGTAAAGTTTATGGTTCTCTACGATTCTGACTACGTAACAAAGGATAAAGTACTCGAGTTCTGTCCTCCGAGTCGAGTATTTGTGTAAATCCCTCGAAATACCCTGTGTTTTAGTGAATGTGTCGTGACACTCGGAAGTAAAAATTAAGAGGAGGTTTAATTAAAAATACTGAAGAGCCCCTCAGAAAGGTTAAGGGATATATCCAGTACTTTAGAACTAATTTGTAAATTACTCTAAGGAACGTATCTAGGCAGAATAAAGGGTTCGAAGAAGTAAGATGGTACAGATAAGTTGAGTCACCGGGTAAGAATTTTATTTGATAATTTCGTCTCAGTGATAGGGAAGTATCAAAATGTGGTATGTCAACAAGTCAGCACCGGAGGTATCGACGTTCAACAAATTTTTATACGGAAATTGACAACAACCCTCGGAGGATCCACTATCGGTGACACTTTCACTTTCACTTCAGCGAATCAGCACAGGTTGAGAAACGCTGGGATACCTGACATCGGATGGTCCGAGGAGCCAGGTACCCTAAAAGGTCCGTTCTCATGACCTCACCCCACGGTAACGGAAGAAGTCCTCTAGAAAGGCTAGGTCCCTAGCTTGGGACCAGAGGGTGTAACATCCGTCTGCGAAATGGCAGACTTGATGGACTTTCGGGTCAGTGACATGTCTTCCCATTATTTCTGTCCATACTTATTTTTACCGCTAAAAGAAGAGAGTTTATTAAGTGTCATATCAACCTCTACAGTTTTTTTCATAAACGTCACACTTCCACTCTGCTTGTATTTCACGACACTTTATGGACCACGGAGCACTCAAAGACCGTGTAGTAACAAGTCATACCACTCCTATATTTAAGTGAGCCTTTAATTAGACCTAAACAGACAAGTCACGTCTGTCATGTTAATCATGTACCAGATTAGTAGAAGTGAGAAGATGGTTATTCACACGAAAGTGTATAGATATATTTTTCATTGAAAACAAAATATTATAATAATACCACTATCCATAATTATACCCAGACCATAAGTTATAGACCTCGTATATGATGTCTATAATTACAATTTTATTCCATTTTATTACTACCTTCTCATTTATTTTCGTAGTGACCACATTCTTAATATTGTCCCCTGTCACTCCTCCTTCGTTGATTTAGACGGACTCCGACTCCTTAATCTGTTCCGAACTGTTCCTTTAGTGTAAATATCACTCTGAGTTTCTTATCTGTACATCTATCTGTGTATCGGTCGAGGAATCGATCTATTAATCTATCTATCTATCTACCTATCCTCAAGTACCAGCACTTCTCTAGCCTCTCTCTTGTGGGATTAGTCATTCTTCTCATTTACACACCTTGACACTGTCAACGGTGCCGTTTCACCCCATACCACTTTTAACTAAAGACGGTCTCCTTCTCTCAGAAATAGTACGTTTGTTACCTCTCAACTCTTACACTTGAAGAAAGAGAAGAAAACAGTCTCGACGTTTTCCTAAATTCTAAACTAACTTGCAACAACTTGTTGAGACCAATAACGACACTAAAAACTTCCTCTTTACCGACTTTCATTTTCTAGATAATATTGTGGGAACGATTTATAAAGTGTCGGTTCTTCCACTCTAGATCACAAAACCCCTTCGTCCTTACCCAAGTTCTTGCTAAAATTAATCTTTCCCCCTTTTTTTTGGTTTGGAACCATTGATTATTCTATCTTCCTTATTTATTCTTTGTTTCTTATTTTTCTGTATCTAAACAGGAACGAACCGTCAGGTCGCGAATTCTAACTTACGAAGGTGACCCCTCCCTCCACCCTCCCCCCAAGTACAAACCCTTGCGTACATTCTTAATTTCTAAAATTTTAATTTTTTTTATTTATTAATTAATTTTTTTTTTTTTTTTCTAACTTACGAAGGTGACGTCACGGCGTACCTAAACTAGGGACCAACCCTTTGATTCTAGGACGTACTGAACACCGGTTTTTTTCTGTATCTAAAAATACCTGGTGTACTCTAAAATTCACATTGATAGATAAATATTACGATGTCACGTAGATTTATCCTTATAGGTTTTTCTATAATATTTGTAATTAACCTCGTGTTTTCTACCATCTCCAATCTATATTACCGATAAAACGACACTACTGTCATTCTTAATAGTAACTTCGACTTCTCTTATCTGAGGATTATCTGGTGTTTCGTAAAAAAGTGATCGGATAGGATACAAATAACAAAATCCGGTTTTAGTGAAAACCATTTAGTTCAATAAAATCAATAGAATAAGTTTATTGTGTCATAATTTTCGATCTTCTAGTAACAAACTTCTCATCCTGTCTGGAAAATTAAAAGAGGTAGAGTCAAAGGACTAAGTGTCTCACAAATCTTACTATAAACAAAATGACTCAATAACTGTTTAAATTCTTTTATATTCTACTCCTTTTTTATGTATTAATTTACACAGATTTTCTCTAGGCAAAATTTAAATTTAGATCTACATAACTTTTATTCTCCTATCTTTTTCTATATGATATGTTCGTCGATCGTATGTTTTTGACCTCACCGATATAACTATTATCTGTTCTATTTACGTACTCCTTTACATAATATTTATCTCTATAACGTATTACTCTTTTACTATACAAAAAGTACTTCTGTAACGTTAGAATACATGGATGTTTTGACTGTAAGCATTTCTTTTTTTATATTTGTTTAAGTTTTAGTATCTATAAAATTATAAGTTGAGTGATTAACGACGACGACGACGATTCAGTGAAGTCAGCACAGGCTGAGACACGCTGAGGTATCTGCCGTCGGGTGGTCCGAGGGGGTAGGGACCCTAAGAGGTCCGTTCTTGCGACCTCACCCACCCGCTGGGATACCTGACGCCGGGTGGTCCAAGGAGGCAGGCACCCTAAAAGGTCCGTTCTCACGACCTCACCCCACGGTAACGGAAGAGGTGTGATTAACAATCCTATTGTTTTTTTAGTCTTTTTTATCTAAAATATTGTAATAGTTAATAAAAACTTGATTAACCGTAAATGTCTTGTTAAATGGGGTTTTAATACTTTGTATGTAACAGAAATTCACCCGAATTTTACCAGTGTTTTAATTAAGTATGTGACCTGGTACTTTATTTATGATTATGTAAAGTTTTATTACTTCAGTAATTTTTACACGAGAGAGGGTATGTCGTTTTGATTTAAGGTCATTATTATGTTAACTTGTACTATAAATTTGTGAAGGAATTCATAAAAATTAAATTTATGTATAAAGAGTTATTGAGTTCCCTGTTTAATCTTCAGTGTTTCTCAAACTTTTATAACAATTTGTCTATTATTATTTGATGTTATATCGTTTTATACATCCTACACCGAAGTCTTTACTTCAAATTTTAGTCACAACATTCATAGGTAGAATTGTTTACTCTTTTTTTCACGTAGTTTGTTTTAATTCTTCTTTTTACCTTTATATTTGTCTCCTTTAATTACTGAGTGTTTACACTTTTAATCAAGAAATTCTTATATTTTTTTAATTTATTTGTGATCGTCCTAACTAACTCTTCTCCCTTTTATGTTTAATGGTATACTTACTGACTATTTTCTCTCTAATAGGAAGAGAGATTCAAGGTATCTGTAATCTGTTTATTATTTCTTTATAACACTTATTGAATCCAGTTATTTTGACTGTTGGACTATTTAAGGAACCCTTTTTTGGGTGTTGAAAAGTTTTGACTATTTTCCTCTTTATTACATTTGTCGAACTACGTAGAGAATTATGATTACTCTAATTTAAAAAACATTTTTTTAAATTGGTATTCTTTAAGTCTAGGTCTACCAAAGTAACTACAAAGGATGGTTTGTAAATAACTTCTTTATTGTAGTCACAATAGGTTTGAGAAGACCTTTTATATCCTTTTCCCCTGTATATGTTTGGACAAATTACTGCACACGAATCGAGATAATGGTTTTGAACTGTTTATGTGATCTTTTATATCTTAGGTAATATAGAATACTCGTATCACTGTTTTTAGAAATTGTCATCGTTTTTATTAAGTCGTTATACGTTTTATTTATTAAGTGTTAAGTCTCTACGTACAGTTTTTAGTCTTTTACATTAAGTGGTATACTTTCTCCTATTTCTCTTTTTATGGATTTATTCACATCCCTTTCGTGACTTGTGTTAAATTCTGTATAAGTAGTTTTCACTTAAGGGACATACGTTCTGTCCTTTTTTCTGTGTCTACACATATGGCCTGAAAACCTGAGTCTCCCTCTCCCTCTCCCACCCTACTAAACCCTCTTACCCTTAATATTGTACATATGACAGTACATTCTTAACTTAGCGGTCAGGTACAGACTGCATCCCACGTCGAACGAACCCCGACCACGTACCCCTACTGGGTCTCTCTACAACACCCCTCCCTCCACCCTCCCCCCAAGTACAAACCCTTGCGTACATTCTTAATTACTAAAATTTTAATTTTTTTTTTTTTATTTATTTTTTAAATTTTTTTTTTTTTTTTCACTTAAGTTTCCCTTAAAGGAGTTGGACTATAACTCGTAGATGTTTTTTATGGATATTGTGTAGAATAAGTTAACATTTTCTTTTCTTACAAAAGAGTACTTCTATCTCCTTCTCACAAACCAGAGTGGTAAAGGAAAGGTGCAATATAACCTCCAAGATTACTAACGTTATTCTATTTCTTTATAATTGGTATTTCAAATTTCCTTTCTCAAATTTGAGAGAAATTGTCCATGGTTTTAACAAATGTACGTTTTAGAGTTTTTAATTTTTTTGTTTGAATGTCTTGAGTCTTTATTAAAATTATTTCAGTCATATGTTTTAGTTGACACAAAAATTATGATCTTCGTTATGTAACCTTCCCTTTTCAATTTTTGGGTAAATGTCATTGTATTTTTACATTTGTGTCCTAATTTAAATCACTTTAAACAATTTGGTGACGTGTAACTTTTTATATTTTGTTAATACTCTTTTTCATCTCTTTACTTGATACCAGTCCCTGACTTTTGGACAACTTTTTGTCGTTAAGAGAGGTAACTGGATATCTACGTTGAATTAAGGATAGTTGTAGGGTTATCTCAGACAACGGCTTTAAATTGTTAACTAAAACAAATGCCTTTATTTTCCTAGAACCTATTGGTTTTATTAAAAATTCTTCTTGATGTACCATTATTGAACTGATAGACCGAAGTTCTGAAAGATGGTCCGGTGAAATTAGTACGATTGTACTTTTGTTTCACTGGTCACTTTGTCCCTCTCAATAAACGAAAAATCGTTTCCACGGTTCCATTAAGTTAACCCCATCTTTTTAGAAAAATCGTTTAAAACGAATTTATAGACCGATTACGTATCTTCTTTGAATTTGTGAACAGAGTACCTTCTGTACGTACGTTCACGTCAAGTCCAGTCAATATCTGAATTTGTATTTTCAAATTTGGTAATTTGAAGAATTTTTTTATTATTTTTATGAAGTACTTGGACCACATCCGTGTCCAAGAGAGTTCTACTATCTCTTTGTGATGATTAATTTTTTGCTTTATTTAATATGATGTAGTTTTAATTTTGGACGAACTGGTTTGAATCGTAATTTTCTTTCTTTTCCTTTCAGTATCTGACCCTTTTCTATAAGAATCATGTACATGGATCGTTTCAGAACATAGGACTTATATATTTTTAGAAGACGTTTGGTTAAACGTTTCGTCGTTCGTTAAGTTGAATTTTTATAACAAACAAGATCAAAAGATAGTGACTCATTACTCAGTGGGGTTCGAATTACTGAACTTTGGTTTTGATAGTAAATATTATAAAACGAGTGTTTAGACATTAAAGTCGTTCTGAGTCTCCCCCGTCGTATATTGACGAAATGTCCCCCTGTCGTGTTCGCCGTACTTCTGACTCTCCTTGAGTCACGGACCTCCAACCTTGTTTAGTACACTTCTGGGTGAATAAATGTATAGACCTTCAACAAAAACCTACCTCTAACGATAGAGTAGTCTCTGACAACACGTATTGTGCGACGTGTACAGGACGGGTACACCGCCGAAACCGAAGGAGTATCGTCTCGTCGACCGAAGGGTCTCATTCGTAGGATTCTCTTACACCTTCGAAGTCCAATAATTCCAGATAAGCTTTCTAACCGTGACAGCTCGTTCACCGTAGACAACGGATAATAGATCTCATCTTAGAACTTGTTAAGACGGAAGGTGTAGAGACCCATCTTCAACGGTTTCTTTTATGTTCTGTCAGTGCAGTAAACCTCTTCTCTGTCTCGAACGAGGTCATCACCCACAGACAGAGGGTGGCGGACACCCAAGGAGGACCTTGGGACACGTCCCGTCAATCGGACGTGTGTAGGAAGAACTCGACTTCGTCTTCCCTCAGGATATGGGATGGACGTTCCCCGTCTATAACGTCACACCAACTGGTCCACGACAAATTCGGCTTGTTTCCTTATGTGTACCTCAGACTTTGTCCCTGTCTAGAAAAGTGTGTTCAACTTTTCACGTCGGGTCCGATACTCCTTCCTCCACAAACCACTCCTCCATAAAACCAGGGTTCCGGGTAAAAATCCACTCATTCATTCCCAGTTTTCTGACTTCCACGTTCCGAGACAGGGTTTGCGGTGTGACACAAACGACGGTATAGCCAGTTTGACAGTGTCTCGGACCTAAGTTACTCTCCTCGATATCTCGGATTACTTTCTTCACAACTACTTAAAACCCTGCCACAAAATTTAGACGGTTCAGTTGGGAGATCTGTGTTTATTGATCATAAGGAAAGGTTGACTTTATGTGAGGACGCATGTGCACACGACTCAACGAAGTCAACACAGACTGAGAAACACTAGGAGACCTGACATCGAATGGTCCGGGGAGACAGGTACCCTAAGAGGTCTGTTGGGGTCCTCTTCCAACGGTATGGGAGGAAGTGCCCTGGAAGGACTGAGTCCCTGCCTTCGGCGCAGAGAATGTGGAGGACGTGACCGCCCGTCCAAGAAATGGTGATCACGGTGGACCCTTCGGGAACTTTATGCGAGTACAGGAAGTTTTTCGGGAATTTATGTATAGAGTAGGTAATGAAGTAGTCAGAGTTACACCTTCAGGTCCTAAAACCGTAGATTTACTCTATAACCACCTCCGTTCCACTTAAACAGAATTGAAGATTTACCCCAAGTAAAGTTATACTTTTAGACCCTTGATTTCTTTGTTCAATGGGTAGGACATGAGGGTAGGGGGGGGAAAGTTTTATATGATCACTTTCTCCGTTTCTCGTTGACTTATTGGCGATGTCTGTGAAAGTTTTCCTCTCTTTTAACCTCTGTTCGTAATCAAGGTCAGTCATCCTTAAACCTCTAGGTCGACTCATATCCCAGTTTATGACGAGGGACTTTTACTAACAGACATTGAGTAACACAGCATGAAAAAAAGATGAATTTTCTAAAATACTTCGTAGTGGAATCCAGAAGAGCTCAAGGATTCTCACCTCGAATTGTATAGTTGGACCCAGTCTAGAATATGAGACCTTAAAAAAAGAGACTCATAAAAGACGATAGACCTCTCCGAGCCTTACTCCTTGTCAAAATAAAAGTTTAGGTCTTTCAGGACCGAAGAAATGTCAATTATCCAGTAAGAAGTTGAGGAAAGAAAGAAGAATGTAAAATAGTGTTTATTCTTATGTATTTTCACCGGGAAAGTTATAAAGTGGATCTATAAAGAAATCGACATACTCTATACATACAAGATACTCTACTACAAATAAGAATATTTGTTTCAAAATAACATTGTGTCAGTACGCGTAAACATATACATAAAAGAGACGAAAGTGTGTTGTTACCTTATCAAGTCATCAATACTATCTCGAGGAACATGTCGGTCTATCGACTTTTATAAATGAACGACCGGGAAATTCTCACTTGAGTCCCTCTACCACTACCTGTCCCTCCGGACCGCACGACGCTAAGTACCCCAACGTTTCTCAGTCTGTGCTGACTCGTTGACTTGACTTGACTATTTGACTAGTACCTCAAGTAAACCATTTAAACCGTTTAAAAGAAAAAAGACACAACGGAATTAAAGGTCATCACGGTGTATAGAGTGGTTATTTAATATTCCCAGGGGAAAGAAGGACCAAGGTTATAACAGAATTGAAAGTGACTGTCGGAAGAGAATTCGAAGACAAACTCCAGAAATCCTAAAGTATTATAGAAAACTAAAAAAAGAGTGGAAATTAGTGTTTCAGTAACAGTACACAAATTAAAAAAACAATATTTCGTTGATTTTATATAAGGTTACGACGTATCGTAAAGTAAGATATCGAAGTACCGAGGTTTGTCTTTGTTAGTAAGCAAAAGGAGTATTTAGATGTTAGAGTCACCTCTGTCGAAAAGAAATAGGGTGAACCATAGCTTGAACCCAGAGGATGTAACGTTCGTCAAAGAAATGGTAGACTCGGTGGCCCCTTCGATTCCGTTAAGTTTACCCCGATTTACTGGACGAAGGTTATACCGCGTAAGTGCACTACGTTGAACCACGACAGAAAAGGATGGGTATCCGTAGAGAGGTGTTCCACCACCATACCCAAAAGTTTGACGTGTCACCAACTCAAAGTTCTCTCTCGTAGGGGTCTTTGGGTCCATTCTATGTATCGGAAAATAATAGATTGAAGACTTCGACTTATCGTTGTGAATTGGAATGATATAGTCGGTCCTGTCCACGATTCAAAGTGGACAAAAATTCTACTTTACTGTATGTGCGGATCACCGTCTTACAGTTTTTACGTAACATGCTCTTTGTGCACAATACCCTCTATAATAACACCGATTAAAATAATAGTAATAAAATCTTTTACATAGACGTTGTCTAAAGTTGTCTAAGGAGTGTTTTGTTATATCTACTCCCAATTCATGTGTGTTTTTCTCTATGAGTTGTAGTAAACAGTTGTTCTTTTATGTATCATTCGGTGTTCTGTGGTGACTTGTCAACGTTGGTAAAGTACACTGAAATTTTTCTGACCACTGTGGTGTGATTTGTGACTTTGTACACCTCGTTAGGTTTGAAAGCATATAACAACGACTCCTGTATTATACCATGTTGGTGAAGTCTTTTGACCGTCAAAGAACCAATTATCGTTAAGGTGTGGATACATAAATGAGTTCTCTTCCTTTTATAACATGTATTTTCTGAACATATTTTTAAAAATATCGACAAAATAAATATTTTCGGTTTTATGTCCTAAGTTGGGTTGACAGGTAATTGTCCTCCTACCTACTCGATAACACCATAACACCTTCGGGGTTCCATATAAGTATGTCCTTACTTATTTATTTTTTCATCGTTCATTGACTACACTGTTATCTTGACAACAGTTTTCGTAATACAATTCCGTTTCCTAGATCTATGTTTTTTTCACGTATTATTAACAGTTATTACTATCACATTAATTCTTGCTCATTGTGATTCCGTCATCTCTAATCTTGTCATCAACGGAAACCCCTGCCTTTAATTAAACCCCATTACTTACGTTAGAGATAAAACCAGTCTCACCATTAGCGGACCCACATATGTAAACAGTTTTCTATGGTGCCTAAAAAAACGTATATTTACGGAGTAATTTTATCGAAATTTTGAGTAACTTAACATGTGTACTAAACACGTAAAAAGAAAACACAATTTCATTGTTTGTAAAACTTCTTTGAAACTCTATTTAGACACTCTAAAAAAAATTCTTTTTCATACATTCCATAGGAGGATGGATACTTGGACTAGCGGAGACGGAGTAGAAATTCTCCATATACCAACAGGGACTCAATAAGAACCATCAAAATATATTGAACTTGAAAGAAAACGTAAGGGTCAGAGAGACATTAAGTCCTGAGGCTTGAGAATCTAAAGTTGTTGACATAGGGAACTGTAGCTTTAGGGTCGAGAGTGATCACATCGTGAAAAGTTTGAAATAAACTTTAGAACGGTTTGCTGTCCAAGACTGAGTCCTCCAGACTTCACCTTAACCACTCAGATATGAAAATTGTTCAAAAGTCTACTATAAAGTCGACGAATAGACCCCCGACGGGAACCTCATCGTTTCGAGCGTACGTGTGACAACACCGAAATGAGAGACCGAGCGTCGCGGGACTCGACAGAGTCCGTTCTTGGAAGGAGTCAAAGATCGTGGTATTTACGTTTAATACTGTGATGGGCGATCTGGTGAAGGATACGGTCCGGTCGGGGTCTAGGTTATGTTCCCGTAAAAATTGGTGATAGTTGTACCTTTCACACATGTATAGAGCAAATAAGTCCCTAGTTGAAAAGGTGAAGACAATTAAAAGGTTTATTGACTTTAAATGAGATTAGATGTATGTCAAAATAAAAATACGTAGATTGAGAAACATTCTGAGTAACGTGAAGGGTTTCAGTATAAGTCTCTTATGATTTTTACTAACTTAGAAAATAATCATTGAGTCTCAGTAATGTTCAAACTTTACTCCACTATGGCAGACCTCGATAACTCTAGACAATTAGGGAGAATTTCTCCAGGATCTGACGGTAAGAAAGACCCGAAACCACGTGAAAACCTTTATCAAAAACAAAAGAATTAAGGGACTGTCTGAGAGTCGACAATCAAGAATAATAATCTGAAGTCGAACGGACTGAGATCATTCGTAGAAAGAGAGAAGATTAACGACAAAACTAACTTAATATTTTTAATTTTATTTAATAGTTCGTTATCATAATAAGTAAACAAATTTTGTTTTCATTTTTCTGAACTACTCCTGTATTTCGAAGGAAGACAATCTTCAGTGACCGCTAAAACACAGATTGAAAGTGATTAAACCATTGAAGAAATCTTCGATTAAAACGGAAGAAAAACAATACCCAAGACAAGATGTTTCTACAAATAAACATAAATCAGACATCTGTTGAACCTTATCTTAGTCGACACCGTGAATGGATTTTAAATCTGAGATCCCAGGTTGGAATCTCTACGAATGTGTAATCTAGACCTCCACCTGGGTCCTCAGACGTAAATCATCTGTGGAACCTCCGAAGGACACCGTTCGTTTTAAACTTTTTGGTGAGAATGATATATTCACGGTGGTTAGTCAACTTCTAGTACCATGGAAGAAATTTAAGAGAAATGTCACAGAGGAAATAGAGGGTAGAAGAACTAATATCGACACTGATTTCCGACGTAATCTTCTGAACAAACAGTGTTAATCCTTCAAAGAAAAAAAAAAAGAAAGAAAGAAAAAAAAAAATTTAAAAATAAAAATGAAATAAAACGAAATATTATGACACGACCAAAACGGTATGTAACTGTACTCAGGTGGTGTCCACATGTACGTAAGGGTTTGTACTTGGGGGCAGGACGGAGGGAGGGGTGTTGTAGGGAGACCCAGTAGGGGTACGTGGTCGTGGTTCGTACGACAAAGAACGTAGCCTGTATCTGACCGCTAAGCTAAGAATGTACAATCATATGTACAAAGTTACGGTAAGAGGGTTTAGTAGGGTGGGATTTTGTGGTTATGTCATATGATTGTGTATATATACCTTAAATCTTTCTATCGTTACTACTGGGACATACGTTCTGTCGTTTTTTCTGTGTCTACACATATCGTCTGAAAACCTGAGTCTCCCTCTCCCTTAATCCTTCCAAGAATAGTGAATTACTGAGTTAGAAGAGACAAAGAAGTCTCACCTTTTAGTCTACCCTTACCTGATTGAACGTATAGTCAGGAGATGTGGACCAGACACTGGGAAGTTTCAATTTGCGACGGACCCTCTTGTAGAGTCGACGTTTAAGTGTCTAGAAGGTTGTTTATGTTTTAAAAGGGTCTACTTTTTTAGTCTACATGTTGAATTTCGAACTTGACTTCGAGTGGTACACCTACACCTTTGTTAAAGGAAGTAAGTTTTATAAATAGTCTATGGATTGTTAATGATTGAGAACAGGTTAAAAATTCTTCAGAAGATTTTCACTGAGTAGAAAGTAAGAACAGACAGAATTCAAAGTATTCTGTAGTTCTCTTTAGATTCTACAACAGATTTCATGTTTTGTCCGTTCTTTTCTGTAGAGACTCTGTTTAAGACTACTTTCTTTTCGGGAGAGGGAGAGACAGAGAGACACGGATAGTAGGTCTTTAACTGTCGACATCTTCCTTTACCGTACGAGTACCAGTGATGGGAGTTGAACCAAGGACATAAGTACACACGCACGAGTCACACAAGTTGAGAGACGCTGGGGTACCTGACATCGGCGGTTCCAGGAGACAGGTACCCTGAAGAGTCCGTTCTTATGACCTCACCCAACGGTAAAGGAGGAATTCCCCTAGAAGGGTTGGGTTCCTAGCTTGGCCTCAGAGGACGTAGACGACGAAACGTCCACTTAGAAATGGTGATTCGGTGGACCCTTCGGGGGAATCATGTAAAATTATTCGTAGACTGAAGGTGACAGATTTTTAAGTGAATAAGGTGTTAATAAATAACTTGAAGACATTCGGTCCTTGACACAATCGATGATCGTGTCCTATGTCCTTGTTTATTCGGTTAATTTTAAGGTGGAAAAAACGAAAAAAAATGTAAATGTAACATCACCCTTTTCATCTGTTATCTCAGTTCTGTTTTTTATTCACATATTATACTATACGACGACGACGATTCAGCGAAGTCAGCACAGGCTGAGACATACTGGGGTATCTACCGTCGGATGTTCCGTCGGGGGCAGGGACCCTAAGAGGTCCGTTCTTGTGACCTCACCCAACGGTAAAGGAAGAGGTTACGTACTTTCACTTTTAACTTTCACTTCAGCGAGTAGGTACAGACTGAGAAGTACTGGGGTACCTGACGTCGGGTGATCCGAGGAGGCAGGTACCCTAAAAGGTCCGTTCTCATGACCTCACCCCACGGTAACGGAAGAGGCTATTATACTATATTATATTAACATTCACGATTCCTCTTTTATTATTTCTTCACCTCTATTCTTTACAACCGTCCTATCAACTATAGAATCACACTGGCCCTTTCCACTCCGTTCAAAATTCGTTTAGGACTTTCTATATTTTCTTGGTGGGTGAACTTACAGGTCTCTTTCTCTTAGGGTCCATCTCCTTCATCACTCACGTTTCTAGGACGTATCGACAGGAAAGTACCTCCGGTCCCCGACTCGCTTGTTCCCTCTCTCCTTATCCTCCTCTAGAGTGTGACCCTCTGACCCTCCCCGTCTACATTCACTACACCCCCTGTTGTCCAGAAGTAACAATGGGCCAAGAAGCAGACTTGGTCTGTTCCGTAATCACCCAAACTCGTCTCACTATACTAGACTTAACTCAAATAGTCCTAGTGGACCGACGGTGTAACTCTTAGGTAACCACTCTCTACATCCATCTTCGTCATACTTACCTAATCTCCAAGAACGTCATTGGATCCGATCTCTACTTTAATAAAGATTAAAACATATGACAATAGTTTAGGGATTGTATCGGTAAAGGACGAGTAAGAATCACTATTGCGTCAGGGGACCATCTACATCTCGTTTGACTACCCTTGAGGGAACTGAAAGGTAGTACTTGTGGAAGTACGGACGATAACACCACTTGGAGAGAAGGAGAGAGGATTAGTGTTACTTCCTTTAAGAGAAGATTATTTTCTCTTCATCATTTTGTATGACTCACTGATGACCGAGACCTTTATCTACGAACATTATATCAAGACAGAGGAGGTGAATTTAAGAGACACTGAACCTTTTTAAGGGACATCAAGACAGGGAGTCAAAGAAGTAGACGTTAGACTCCTGTCACCACTTTTAACGAAGTTGTCTACCACACTCTTGATCTTTTTTAATACTATCATCTAACGATAGGAACTCTTCCCTCGGACCGTGTATGAATTTCGAGGTACTTTGAGTCAAAGTCGAAGGTACACACGAGACCTCGGGGACAACGGAGACAAGAACTTTTGGTGTGAGGTTACTACTCAGAGAAAGAGGACGTAAAAGTCGTAAAAGGAAGACTGTTTTAGGAAAAGAAGTCACTAATTTATACGAGTATAGAGGGGATAGAATTTTCTTTCAGGGTGACCTGGGAAAATAATCGAACTCAAATTATAATTGGTCCTTCAGACAACCCGAGGAGGTCACCAAGTCACCAATTCTTAGGTGGACGTCAAGGTTTCTGGGTTCAAGCTAACGACCTAACTCTTCTAGGGGACTTCCTCCCGTACCGTTGGGTAAGGTCATAAAAACGGATCTCTTAGGGTGCCTGTCTCTTCAGACCACCCAATGTCAGGTACCCCAACGTTTCTCAGACTCCGATGACTTTACTGACTCGTTCGTGTGTCCGCCCTTCGGACAATGTTTTTGACTTCAGACCCACGGTATAAACTTCTCTTCTCACTCCGTCCCTTCCGTACTTCGTTGTATTTTACTCATAAGAGTTTGTCGAAGTGATAATCGATAAAGTAGACGTCTTTCCATAAGTAGTCTGTACTGACAAACTGAGCACGTGAAAGAGACCTTTCAGATGTTCTTCTTTTACACAGGGATCATCAGGGCTCCTTCTTCCTTTCACTCCCTTATCTAAACGGACTTCCGACAGACCGAGAATAAGGAGTGACACGTCAAGGACCAGAAATTCCTTACTTAAAGAGAAGATAGGAACACCAGGTCACGAGACCCTACGGTCTTAGGAATGACCTTAGACGATCACGTCGGCACTAACACTAAGCACGTTCAAGTCTTCACTGTCCAGTGCGGCCTTTTAGGAGACCACATTGACGAGTCGAACCGATAAATTTCATCGACTCTCTCTCCCGGACCACGAGAATCCCGTTCACTGACGAGTCCGGGTCTGTTCCTTGCGCACAACCAGTCTCGACAAGTCGAAGGTGACTCCAGGTTGTAGACTCTCCGTTCGACAAAGTTTCCTTATACAGTATTTCATAAATGCCGACTATGTCGGAGTATCGTCGTTGAAGACGAGGAAGTCAAGAAATGTTTGCAGAATCTTTTTTAACAGATTTATGAGACCAATGTAGTATAATTGAGACTTTAGTCAGAAGTGGGATATAAGTTGACCGATAGTATTCTTGGTAGTTACTGAAGATATTGGAATTTAGGTTCATTGAAAAAAGTCAGGGATAGAATTAACTGAAAAGTCGTAGAAACAGACGTTTACCTATTAAAAGAGGAGATCAGTAAGAGACGGGAACCGGAGGTTCCTGGAGTAAATTTCGGGGAGGATAGAAAGACGAACGACGAAAGGAAGAGTAGGAGGCACTGAGAAAATTCACCAACTCAAGGAGCCCACCGTAAGGTCGAATAGAAGAGAGGAGAGAGATGTACGAGACAGGTACCGACATTAATGGTGTATATTTGGTCTCGACGAAAGATACGTAGACACAGAAACTGGGTGAGGAGAGAAGATCGGGATCTCATTGATGACTACAAATAAAAATAAACCACAAAAATATCTGTGGAGTTTGATTTGGAATTAGGTATAAGTTTGAAATTATGAGTCGTACGAGTTTGAAATTAGGTGCGGGTCGGGGCGTTTCGGAGAAAACCAAGTAGTAAAAATCATTTGTTGAGCTAGTGGGTAAACTATTAAGTCTGGTCTTTAGACCCTTAGTAGGACAGAGGGTGAGAGGGACATATGTTTATAAGTGGTTTAGAACGTTTAAAATGAAAGTTTTAGAAGAATTTAAGTAGATCAAGACGGGTAAAGACGGGATCCAGTTTAGTAAAAACGACACACTTTTGTTACTGGAATAACAAACAAAAGACAGTATCCGGAGAGGTTAGATAAACGGTGTGATGACGTCATATTCACTCAAAAAGTTTTGACAAAGGATCCTGGATGTCGGTGGAGGGTCGTTATCGAAGGTGAAGGAAAGAAGAAGGGTCGACTCGTCTTTGTAGAGAGTATACATGAACGTTAGAAGTAAAGGACAAAGGGTAGAGGAATAGTATTGACAGGGTGAGGTTTTCTCAAAGGTGGAGGGTCATTAAGGGAAAGAGAAGATGTTAAGAAGGACCAATTTGATTTTTTATACGAGAATATTAACGTCAGATGTAAAAGAATCCTATCAGGGGTTAGAAGACGAGTACGTAATTTGGTAAGATTCTACTGAAGGTAGGTGTAATGGACAACTTTACAACGATTTAGGTACCCCGTAACATTTCCGGAGTAGAATGAATCGGAACAACGTCGTAAGGTTCCACACCTAGAAGAGGTGAAAAGAACTCTGTGAGAAGAAAAAAGAGACAGTTCTTCAAAATTTGAATAAAAAGTCTTCAAGGAAAAGAGAAACATCTGAGGAATAAGAAGTGGGTTGTTAATTTACAATCTTAATGATATCCGGGAAAAAAGGAAAAGTCAAAATAGGTAACGTAAATGAATTTGATTGTTACACATGTATTGTATGTGTATTTAAATATAGTAGAGATCGAGTACAAAAAAGAGAATAGAAGTCTATCTATATACGTACGCGATGAGTATAGAGAAGAACTTTTGAGGTCTTTTGGATTTTGAGTCGTAGAAGTTTTAGTTTGATGTTTTAAGGAGGATTTTGGGACACATAAAAATAACAAAAAACAGTGATACTTACCGTGGTGATCAGAAACTTAAGACGTTCAGTCTCGGAATCTCTTCGCAAAATGATAGGAGTTAACAATTAAGTCAGGAAGTAACCCGGTAGAGTAATGCTGGAAGATGTATAGGGGAACTTATTACAAAAGAAAGTGTGTCGTAGTCGTTGAGTGACTACGGGTTATTAAAGGACTTTTGAAAACTGGGAATATTATTTCAAGTGCCGTCTGAAGTCGTACGCGTAGAAAGATTAGAGTATAACATAATGCAGGGAGAACGAGTAAAGAGATCGGTGTTACTGGAGAAAAGGAGACGGAACTTATGTTATTCTATAAAACCAAAGACCCGGAAGTGTCAAAGGGTTGTTTCAGATAGAAACGAATAGATTCTAACTGAGTAGAAGATCCAGAACTCAATTACAGATCAGGAGTCTCTTAAGGTTTAATGATCTTATCTTAAAGAAAGAATATATAAAAGTAATTTATTAAATATAAAGAAAACCATTGAGATTAATGTTAAAATTAATTTACTATTAACATTATTAATTTATAAACATTAATACAAAGATATAAAAAAACAAAAATTAATTTAGTCAAGATACCTGATTTAGTGTGGGGAGAATTTAAGTAAACAACTTCGACATCCGGGGTCATAAACCTCTATCCCGGGAACCCTTTATTAATCCAAATCTACTCCAGTACCAATCTATCGTAGTGACTGAGTTACCTGTACTTAAACTCGTTTGAGTCCTTCTATCATCTCTCGTCTCCTTGGACCGTACGATGTCAGGTACCCCAGTGTTTCTCAGCTTGTGTTGAATCGTTGACTTGTTGTCGTTCCAGTAATCTAAGTGTGGAACTCTTCTCTGTGGCCTCTCGACCGAGAAAGAGAGGATAGTACACTTCTACATCACTCTTCCTGGAGGTGTTCGGTCCTTCTCCCAAGGGTGGTCCTTGACTTAGTCGTCATAGAAGTAAGTCAGAGTTTTTAAAGGTTGGAGATGTTGACACTCGTTATTTAAAGATAACAAATCCGGTGGTCAGACACCATAAAAAATACCGACAAATTAGTTTGATTATGTTATTTATTTACTTATAATATTTAGTTTATTAAACGTTTATTCTATACGAAAGGGTAGTATCTATGGTACTCTCGTCCCTGATTAGACAGGACAAATAACAAAATATGGACCGGGGATGTGGTCACTACCCGAGTATTATCCATAAGTTATCTATAAACGACTTGTTTACTAAATTAGAAAATGTTTGACAACGTAAAATAAACAAACTGAGATCAATGAGACTCTGGAGGTTTTAACAAGTGTTCAGAACTGGAGGTTGAACAAAATTTCAGTACCCCAAGTAAAACACTACAACTTGGAATTAAAAAAGTACAAAATTTGGATGGTAGAGGACGACCTCAAGACCTATGTCTTCTCCTCACATTGGTCTTTTTGTGGCCTGGTTCTCGTCCCTCCGACCAAGTCCCGGACTGTGAGTGGATCAGTCAAAAACTCTGAAACAGCAAGTCAACGAGTCAGTACATACTGGGGGACACTGGGGTACCTTACGTCGTACGGTCTGCAGGAACAGGAAGTGGTAGAGGACCTCACACGAGTTTGAGTACAGGTAATTCAGTCACTACGGTAGGTTGGTAGAGTAGGAGACAGTACTGGACGAGGAGAACGATAGTTAAATGGGGTCGTAGTCCCAGAAAAGGTCACTCAGTCGAGAAGCATAGTCCACCGGTTTCATAACCTCGAAGCCGAAGTCGTAGTCAGGAAGGTTACTTATAAGTCCAACTAAAGGAAATCCTAACTAACCAAACTAGGGGAGTGACAGGTTCACTAAGAGTTCTCAGAAGAGGTTGTGGTGTCAAGTTTTCGTAGTTAAGAAACCACGAGTCGAAAGAAATATCAAGTTGAGAGTGTAGGTATGTACTGATGACCTTTTTAGTAGTCAAGTCAAGTCAACTCAGTGAGTCAGCACAGGCTGAGACGCTGGGGTACTTGGCGTCGTGAGGTCCGGAGCGACAGGTAGTGGTTGAGGGTCTCAAGTGAGTCTGAGTGCAAGTAGCTCAGGCACTACGGTAGGTCGGTAGAGTAGGAGCCAGTAGGGGAAGAGGAGGACGGGGGTTAGGGAGGGTCGTAGTCTCAGAAAAGGTTACTCAGTCGAGAAGAGTACTCCACCGGTTTCATAACCTCAAAGTCGAAATCGTAGTAAGGAAGGTTTCTTTAGGGTCCCAACTACAGGAAGTCTTACCTGACCAACCTAGAGGAACGTCAGGTTCCCTGAGAGTTCTCAGAAGAGGTTGTGGTGTCAAGTTTTCGTAGTTAAGAAGCCACGAGTCGGAAGAAGTGTCAGGTTGAGAGTGTAGGTATGTACTGGTGTCCTTTTTGGTATCGAAACTGATCTACCTGGAATCAACCGTTTCATTACAGAGACGAAAACTTATATGACAGATCCGACGAGTATTGAAAAGAAGGTTCCTCATTCGTAGAAAAGTAAAGTACCGACCTTAGTGGTAGACGTCACTAAAACCTCGGGGGGTTTTATTTCAGACTGTGACAAAGGTGACAAAGGGGTAGATAAAGGGTACCTCACTACCCTGGCCTACGGTACTAGAAGTAAAAGACTTACAACTCGAAATTCGGTTGAAAAAGTGAGAGGGGAAAATGAAAGTAGTTCTCCGTATCGAAGCTGATATACCTGTAAACAATCGTTTCACTACAGAGACGAAAAATTATACGACAGATCCAAACAGTAACTGAAATCATCTCACAATATGATTTACTTCTGAAGAGTTCAAATAATCGTATTTGAGTAGGTTGACGTACGAAAAGAAAATGAAGTTTCTGACACATGTTTTTTCTTTTTATTATTATTTTAGGTCAATAATCCAAACATCTAAATCAATATACTAGATAAGTAGAGTAGTTCCTCATAGAATAAACACCAAAAGGGTCTCTCTTGTCTCGGGAAGAAGACGTACTAGAACTCAATACAAGGATCAATCGTGGATGTCGTATTCATTGGTTCCTGTTGGCTAATCTGTATACTCTTCAAATTTCTAAAGAGAGTCTTTGGGTCTCGTTCATTTGTAACAAATCTCTGTGTCTCTGAACTCTTCTCAATAGAAAGGTTCATCTAAACCATAGTTATCTTCTTCATAGTAAGCCGGAAAACACCTTTGTTCTTTTGTTTCAATGACATCTTAAGAAAGTGACTCGGAATCACTAACAGATACGTTTAATGTCACAACTTACACCTTTTACATACAAGACGAGAGACTTCATCCTTTTCGGATCCGTCGGAGACACACACACTAAAACACACACACACACAATCTCTCACTTTAACTCTTGTCTTGACCATCTCAAGGTACGATGTAACATGTCTAAATCTCTGTAAAAGGGTCCTGGTATAATACAAAATAAACTTATAAAATCTGTAAAATTGTAAGAGGTAAATCGAGGGCGTACCTCCTGTCCTTTTTCTAAAAACACACCCGACTTCGAATATTCTTCACTACTAGTAATAATTCTTTTCCTACATTCTATACTTCCGTTAATAAGTAAATCTTACTCTCTCTTTTTTACGTTGTCTACTATATAAAATTTTCACTTTTTCGTATTTTTTCAGTGGTTTTTGAGACATCATACACAAAAGATATATAAACCGAAACATTATAAACTAGTGAAGAATTATACGACTTTTTAAAACATTTTGGTAAATATGTCCCTCTTCTCTTTCTATTAGTCAGAAAGAGGTAGACCCAACTTGTTTTAAACAAGATCCAATTAAGGGTCCACTGTGATCACCATTTCTTAGATAGACGGTCACGTCCTCTGAGTTCTCTGTAACCAAGTTAGGGACCCAGTCCTTCTAGGACACCTCATCCTTTAACCTTTGGGTTAGGTTATAAGAACGGACCTCTTAAGTTATCTCTCTCCTTGGACCACCCAATGTCAGGTACCGAAGTGTTTCTCTGTGTTGGTTCGTGTGTGTGTGTATGATATATGGACACTGACGTGTGTGTATGATATATGGACACTGGCGTGTATGTATATACGAACTACGAACATTATGCTTAAGTTCTTTATGACCGTTGGACCATTTAAGATAAAGAGTAATAAGGATAGTCTTTTCCTTTTTAACGTACTTATATGCTGTAAATAATAGAAGGACTGTCTTCCCTTGTTTTCCTTGGTGTAAAAGTTGGGCACTAAACTACGTAAAGTACTAATCTTAATAAGTGTTTAATGATAAACTGAAATATGTAAAGTCTATAACAAAACGAAGGTGTCAGGTGTTTTAAGGTCGTGGTTCTCGATAGTTTACGTAAGTATAGTATCAGTCTGTATCCGGATAGGTACGTGTTGTCTTCCGGTTAGTTGCGTCACTGGTCACTTCTGTAAAGACTTTCTGTCATCATGTAACTTCGTCGATCGGTATTGAATTATTATGTATTTTCACTGACGTTTGGTGTGTTTATTGTATGGTGGTTGAGGATTGATTTAAGAGTTGAGTTAAAAGAGGACTCGGTACAGGAATATTATATATAAGGTTACGATGGGTCGTCTTCTTTTTCCCTCTGTTCTCTTTCATTCCGGTATTAGGATTAACTAAATTTTGAAGAAGGGAAATATTTAAAATGTCGTTTTTGAATTAGTCATGTACGTTCGTAACGACCCAGCGTGGGTCTACTGGAACTTTAATCATATATGTTCACTTTTAGAGACTTCGTATTTAAAGTAATCGAAACACCAATTAGA
Organism: Capra ibex; assembly: GCA_006410555.1. Taxonomy (NCBI): domain Eukaryota; kingdom Metazoa; phylum Chordata; class Mammalia; order Artiodactyla; family Bovidae; genus Capra; species Capra ibex. The sequence continues at coordinate 17,842,384 of SJYO01041852.1, forward strand.
AGACGGGGGTCTAGACAGAGACCACCTTCAAAGTAGGTAGTAAGATACCACAAAGTACATCTTACTTCTGACACCTTTCTGTCATCCACCTCTCCTTCAGACTGAAGAACGTCTCATCTCCACGGTGTACCGGAAAATTCCACGGTAAACAGGACTCCGAATGTAAAAGAGAAGATCTCGAAACAGAGGACCTTACAGTACCCCGGTCATACAAATCATGTCGTTTACGAAGGTAAAAAGTAATAAAAGTGGTACTTCTTATATTTGTCTTTTTTATCCGTCACGAAAAGGTGATTATGGGTCTGTCCTGAGAGTATCTCCGTACTATACCAACCCGGTGACACCTAGTCGTAGGTCAGTGTTATCTAGTCGTAAGTCAAAACATCTGGGTCTTTGAGTTTAAACGGTCTAGATTTCTTAATTTTGTTCGATCAAAGTAGTTTCTTCGACCAACCTCATTTTTGTGTTTACGATTAAATGATTAAATTATCTTGTATCAATGACGATTCCTTGACTCCGAACGGTATACCCAGTTGAACTAAAAAAATCCAAAAAAAAAAGGGTTCTCTTAAGATGAACTCACCGTTTCCACATCAATCTTCTGATAAACCCGTTGTATTTTGTTTTATACCACAATAATTTTACTAATCTGTTTTATGGTAGACTTACCTTAGTGTGGAACAGAGTTTAAACTCACGAGTTGTTTTGTGAAGAAACCCGAAGACCGTCGACCATTTCTTAGGTGGACGTTACACCCTCTGGACCCAAGTTAGGGACCCAACCCTTCTACGGGTCCTCCTCCCTTATCGTTGCGTAAGGTTATCCCGAAGGGACCATAGAGTCTTTCATTTCTTAGATGGACGTTAGACCCTCTAGGCCCAACTTAGGACCCAACCCTTCTAGGTGACCTCTTCCCTTACCGATAGGTGAGGTCATAAGACCGGACCTCTTAAGGTACCTGTCTCCTCAGACCGACCGATGTCAGGTACCCCAACGTTTCTCAACCTGTGTTTGGTGAAAGTGTTTTGTAGAGTCGGTTTATATTTCCTTTTTTAGATTTGTGAATCTTATATTAGTAATGAAGTTCTCAACCACCGTAAAATAAGAACAAGATATTTAGTCCTACGTTTATATTACTTAAATTTCCCTAAGTATTTGTTGATAAGTTCCGTCAAACCTCACAAACTCTGACTTCCCAAGTTTTAGTACTTTTGATTTATACAGAAAAGTTGTCAGACTTGAGTAACGGGGAACTTTTCTAGTTCTATACGAAGTAATCGACCTTCAAACTTTTATATCCACCTTAATTACCTTAAACATAAAATTTCATCGTTTTGAAGACATTTTCATTCAAAGACTTTATAACAACGACGAAAAATTTAGAAACAAAATGACTACAGTTCTTCCGGATGTTCCTCATTTAATCTTTGGGTCTAAGAATCTCGTTTCTGACAACCTCACCTATGACTCTCACTCCTAATCCTTTCCGTCGACGAAGGAAAATTTCTGTCGTTCGTGTATAAATAAAATTTTTGTTTTAAGAAAAATATTACTAGATTTAATCATTAATAATTGACTCTCATTGGTAGTCTTAATGACCATATGTATATATATATATATATATATATATATATAAAGGGGGGGGGTGGTATATATATGGATCAGGGGCGGGACCTGAAGAATTTATCTTTAAAATACCAACTCCGGATTTATATATCCAGAAACTTTTTAAAGAGTCCTACTGAGATTATAATTCTAAATACCTATTTGTACCTGTTTTGACAGTCACCATATCACAGTTCGGTCAAGTCTTATATTCTTAGGTTTTGGAGGATTCCGTCCTTTAAACCTAAGATACCAACCTTCACACGAGTCTACATCGTGAGTAGACGAACACTTTAAGTAATGATACAGTAAAGGAGACTGGTTTCAGACACAAACCTTCTTACCCAGCTTAACACAGGGTCGAAACAACAAGTAGGTTCTATAAAAATAGGAATCAATATGTCCTATCCTTTTATAATTCGGTCATAATCAAATTGCTTCAACTTTTGTAAATATTTGTTAAAAATAAAACACTACTTTACCTTTATTAAATAAAACTCTTTTCGAACCATGTTTTATAAACGTAAAACGATTTTAACAAACGTAAGACCATTCCATTCCGTAAATTATTACCGGTACAAGAATTAATGATTGTGGGACCAGAACACTGATAAACATAATGAAAACTTTGTATGAGAATTAAAAGTCCTTTGTTTTTTTTTTGACATAACATGACAGTATATCTTTGACTATCCAAAAATTCATGAAAGTAAGTATAGTAGAAATTAAAAACTTTATCGAGATAGTTGACCTATCAAAGTCTTGAATCCTGACCGTAATAGTAAATTATCTACTTACTTGATTCTGAGTTTCTTTGTTAACAAAGGAAGGATCACAGTACGTCATCCTGACCTATACTCCTTACGGTTGACGAAACCCATTAAATGTACACATTTAGAGTACATAATAAAACTATGCACAGGCACGAGTCAGTGAGTCAGTACAAGCTGAGAAACACTGGGGGGACCTGACATCGGGTGGTCCGAGGAGACAGGTACTCTAAAGGGTCCATTCATATGACCTCATCCATTGGTAAGGGAAGAGGTCCCTTAGAAGGCATGGGTCCTTGACTTGGAACCAGAGGAAGTAACTTCCGTCTAAGAAATGGTAGACTCGGTGGTCCCTTCGGGTGACCCTTCGAGTGAAAGCTTTTAATGAAAAAGAGGTAAAATTCTTACCCGTAATCTCCTGAACAGGAATCAGTGTCTCTTTTACTGTCGGGACTCTGACAGACTGGGGGTTTCGGGTATAAGAGTATTATATGATTAAGAAAAGTCATTTTACTCCTGTAGATACATTAGAGATTCTTGTATAGACCTACAGAAAGGAAGAGTAGGTGGAGGACACGGTTAGTTATTCGGAAGTTAACCTATTTGTTTCTAAGGTAACGTAAAATAACGACTTCCTTTTTACCTCGTCCATTTACTCCTCCTCTTTTATTCTGAGTTATATTCGGGAAGGACTTTCAAACCCTAGTCTTGTCTCTTGAGTTAGATCTACTATATTTTTTAATTAGTAACACGTAGTCGGAGAACGACTACCTATACTCCTTACGGTTGACGAGACCCATTAAATGTATACATTTAGAGTGTATAATAAAACTATACACAGGTACGAGCCGGTGAGTCAGTACAAGCTAAGAAACACTGGAGGAACTGACATCGGACGGTCCGAGGAGATAGGCACTCTAAAGGGTCCGTTCATATGCCCTCACTCACCGGTATTTGATCGCCCCCCCAACTTCTGGTTCTGATTACGAGACGGTGACTCGTCAAATGATAGATCACACTCTCCAATTACTACAGATTTTTCACACTGGTAAAACCAGAATAATCCAACCAAGTTTTCACTAACGTAAAAGTGTGACAACTTGAAACGACAAACTATGACCTTATGTAAGAATTTATTTACACCAATGCAATACGTAGTAAAATTACTTATAAAGTGTGAAATACAAAAAAACGGTTATTGAATAGTGAACGACAAATAAAATATAAATAAAATCAGATCCCTTTACTATAATATGTTTTTCGTTGAAACTCACTAAAAGAATAATCTCAAGTTTAAGCCGGTATTTCGTTGTCTGTTGAGTGTTGTAGTTGTTGTTTAAACCGATTGTTTACATGTCACGTCATCACCAAGGTTTTCAAAACGTTTCCTCCGTCCTCCTCGGAACTTCTACTCTTCGAGTCACCGGTCGGTAACTTTCAACTGTTACTGGGAAACTCTCTGTAGTAGTTTCGACTAGGAGAATGTTGATGTCTTCAACGGTTTCTTGAGTCGTGAATTGTAAGATACCAGTAAACCCTAGACTTCGTTTAACATTTCCACCTTTTCGAGTTATTCACCCACGGAGTACAACAACAACAAGTCAGTGATTCAGTGCAAGTTACGAAACGCTGGAGTACTTGACCTTGTACGGTCCGAAGGGACAGGTAGTGATAGAGGGATTCAAAAGAGTTTGAGTACAGGTAAATCAGTCACTGCGGTAGGTTGGTAGAGTAGGAGACAGTAATGGAAGAGGAGAACGGGAGTTGAAAAAAGTCGTAGTCCGAGAAAAGGTCACTCAGTCGAGAAGTGTAGTCCACCGGTTTACTAACCTCGAAGCTGAAGTCGTAGTCAGGAAGGTTACTTATAAGTCCCAACTAAAGGAAATCCTAACTGAGCAAACTAGCGGAACGACAGGTTCCCCGAGAGTTCTCAGAAGAGGTCGTGGTGTCAAGTTTTCACATTTACGAAGTCGCGAGTCGAAAAAAATATCAGGTTGAGAGTGTAGGTATGTGCTGATGACCCTTTTTGTATCGAAACTGATATACCTGGAAACAACCGTTTTACTACAGACGAAAAATTTTGTGACAGTCCCGAACTGTATCGATAAGAAGGTTCCTTGTTCGCGAAAATTTTTAAAGTACCAACGTCAGTGTCAGACTAACTAAAATCTCGGGTTTTTGAATATAGACTACGACAAAGGTGTAAAAGGGGTAGATAAACGGTACTTCACTATCCTGACCTACGGCACTAGAATCAAAAAACTTACAACTCGAAATTCGGTCGAAAAAAGTGACAGGAGAAAGTGGAAGTAGTTCTCGAAGAAATCAAGGAGAAGTGAAAGACGGTAATTTCACCATAGTAGACGTAAAGACTCCAACGACTATAGAGAGGGTCGCTAGAACCAAGGTCGAACACTAAGTAGATCGGTAGACCGTAAAACGTACTACATGAGACTTATATCAATGTGTTCGTCCCATTGTTATATGTCGGAACTACTTTAGGAACTCGACTGACGTTTAGTTTTTTTTAACAATAAAACTTCACAGTGAAAGAGAATAAGATACGTTGTCGTTACTTGGTAAAGAGTTAACCTAACACTGTGCACTGTTTTTCACCTAAAATCTGTTGTTGGTTCTTACTGGTCAATTCACCAATCTGGGTCTCCTTCGAGATTTCGTGAAGAGTTTCGATTTGAACGTGGCTTTTTATAAGTATCGGTTACAAATCACCAGACGATGGGTAGACTAGGTGATATCGAAAGATTTAGGACCACTTTGGTAATGTAGACTCTTCATACGAGTCGTTTAGTTACTCTACGTGGTTTTTGACGTTACGGACGTCGGTAGTAACCAGTTGTTTTACCCGGGTTAAGAAGAGGTTTTGTTACGGACTGACGTGTAGTGTACTGGTTACGAAGTTTTCAACTTGTTAAACCCGATACTTCAAAACGGAGGAGACTGCAAAAGTGGATGGGAGAGTGGCTGACTAATGGTACAGAAGTTCGTAGAGATGTTTCAAAACGTGTCCCTTTTGTGAAGGTGTTAGTAATCCTTTGTCCTTTAGTAATCGTGTTTAGAAATACGATGTCTTTATTTGTTTGTAAAGAGTAACCGTTTTTATACAACTAACATTACCAAGGATAAAGTTAATTATCACCACATAAACTCGGATCAATATTACTAAATTCTAAGTACCAGGTTTTGACGTTAATGAAAAAACGGTCGGATTATTAAGATAGTTTAGTTCTAAAAGTTCACTTCCATTATTCATATTGGGAGATAACAAGTTTTATCGGAAGTCATTGTTTTTGAACTTTAGATTCACCGAATTATGTTATTTATAAATACATTCTGAGTATGTTTAAGTCTTGTCCAGACACAACAACCTCTACCTCCCGAAATGAAGTGTGTTAAAGGGTCCCTGTGTCTGACGAGGTAGTCCCTATGTACCAGAGTTTCCAACGGTACCTTCCTTTTATTTTTGTATCTCTTGAGTATACCCGAGAAGATACGTAACAGGACCTCCGTTGTACAATAAAGACATATTTCGGAGACAGATTTTGGTCAGCGTACTTGGACGTATTATGCCCCTAGATCTATAAGTAATTTCAGAACCGATGTTTAAAGTCGGTCAAAACCGATCTCAGTCCCACCTTCCATATCTTGAAGTATTAGGCTCTTTAGAGAAGTGTCCAATCATCTCACAACAAAACTCTATGTCGTAGGTCCCCTTCTGGTTTGACTTTGTGGTCCATCCATCTCCGGTAGGTGGCCTAGGACCCTCTCTTACTGGTATTACTCTTACTTTATCTGTGTCTCATTCGTCGTCAAAGAACTTAAGGACCCCTTATCGGGGGTTTTGTAATCGTTCCATTAAGAAAGTGACTCAATCAATACACATTTCTCACGAAATAATTCTCCTTACTTGGTCATGTCTGTGATAAAGATTAAAATTCAAATATACACAGATACGTATACTCTTTCGACACGGACATCGACTGAAAGAAATAAACCTTTTTTATTTCCTCTCTCTCTTTGTTGGGTCTAACATCTCTTAATTAAAGTTGAAGGTAAACAGACCTTCAAACCTTCCTTCTTCATTTATTTAGTGGAGTAGTACGAAAATTTAACAAAGTCTAGACCAGGACACTTTCTGAGGAAACTCATAATGTTTTACCGGTGTCTCTACTTGTTACGTTTTCCCTAAACGATTTGACTTTTTTTCTTGGTTTTACCCGTCCCTCCTTTTTTTCCTCGTTTTAGGCTTATCCATCGCATCAATTCGACCTACCTTGTATATATTTGTCACTGTCGTGACTCTACGGTAAGTGAAAGTAGTGTGAAAACATATTTATACAGACATTTTTTAGGGACCGTATATGACGAGTGAGTAAAAATAATCCACAGTAAACTGTAATTTTTTTTTCTCATAAAGGGATTCTATGATAAAGGTCGTGTGGGTTTTATTCTGTAGTCTCGTCTTTAGAACCGGTACCTCATACATCATTGTCGACTCGATTCACCTTTCAACTCATTTATTACTTCCTGAAATATAAACGGACAAATAAAGACTCAAGTAAATTTATAAGGTCTTAAAGGTCTTTCATCGGTATGGACACGAAGTAATCTATATTAAGTTACTAAATAGAAAGTAAATAACGGGTTTTCAAGACCATTTTTAGAGTAAAGAAACAATTATACTAGATGTACTAATTACCCCTTTCTGGGAATTCAAGTCAAAACATATGTTTTTTTAGTTAAATACCGTTACTAAAAGAAAAGAAAAAAAAAAAATTAAAAAATAAAAAAAATTTAAAATTTTAGAAATTAAGAATGTACGCAAGGGTTTGTACTTTGGGGGAAGGTGGAGGGAGGGGTGTTGTAGAGAGACCCAGTAGGGGTACGTGGTCGGGGTTCGTTCGACGTGGGATGCAGTCTGTACCTGACCGCTAAGTTAAGAATGTACTGTCATATGTACAATCTTAAGGGTAAGAGGGTTTAGTAGGGTGGGAGAGGGAGAGGGAGACTCAGGTTTTCAGACCATATGTGTAGACNAAAAAAAAATTAAAATTTTAGAAATTAAGAATGTACGCAAGGGTTTGTACTTGGGGGGAGGGTGGAGGGAGGGGTGTTGTAGAGAGACCCAGTAGGGGTACGTGGTCGGGGTTCGTTCGACGTGGGATGCAGTCTGTACCTGACCGCTAAGTTAAGAATGTACTGTCATATGTACAATCTTAAGGGTAAGAGGGTTTAGTAGGGTGGGAGAGGGAGAGGGAGACTCAGGTTTTCAGACCATATGTGTAGACACAGAAAAAAGGACAGAACGTATGTCCCAGCAGTATACCGTTACTAAAAGTTTCGAAGAATTCCCTCTACTCCTACTTTTTACCACTAACTTGAAAAATTGTTCTCACCAGGTTGTCCTCTTGAAAAAAATGTCTTATTACTTGACGTCAGTAAAGTTGACAAACTATACGTTTAAGTAAGTGGTAAACAGTTCCATTGAGGACTTTTTACTACTGTAATGAATTCTTAAACAAGATTTTATTAAAAACATTTAGAATAGATACTCGATGAACAAAAATACCAAGGAGGTATAAATACAGGAACATATAGTTCTGAATGCTCTAACTTGGGATAGTTCAACCACACTTCACTTTCTTGACAGATATACAACTCCACATTTTAACATTACTTGGTGGCTTATAAGTACCTTTCCTGACTACTACTTCGACTTCAAGGTTATGAAACCGGTGGACTATACTTCTTGGGTGATTGACCTTTTCTGGGACTACGACCCTTTCTATCTTTCGTCTTCCTCTATTGTCTCCCACTCCACCAACCTACCGTAGTAGTTGAGTTATCTCTACTCAGACTCGTTTGAGACCCTCTATCACTTTCTGTTCCTTCGGACTACACGACGTCAGGTACCTCAATGTTTCTCAGGTTGCACTGACTTGTTGACTTTTGTTGTTAACATCTTACATTTTTTTATACGAGAAACCTTCGAAGTTTTTAATCGAACGGTACGGACGAAAAAGTAAACTCCTCGTTATTGTATCGCGATCGGAACTTTGTGATCCTTGACTAATGATCTGTATGTCCTTCACTCCTTCTATAAAATGACCGTGACGACACATTACGACACAATCGGTAAGTCATTGCAGACTGAGAAACACTTGGGTACACGACATCGGGAGGTCCGAGGAGACAGGTATCTTAAGAGTTCCGTTCGTAGGACCTCACTCAACGGTAAGGGAAGAGGTCCTGGGTGACAAGTAGGAGTATAGGTAAAACCGAAACGTCCTCTCCCTGAATTATAGAGATCATGTACTCAGATAGAAGTCGAGAAAAAAAGTTATGGAAGTCCTCTAGGAGGTTAATGGTAAAATCTATCACAACTTTCACAATCGGTGAGTCAACACAGGTTGTTAAAAACTAGAGTACCTGACATCGGGTGGTCCGAGGAGACAGGTACCTTAAGAGGTCCGTTCTTATGACCTCATCCAACGGTAAGGGAGGAGATCCCCTAGAAGCGTTGGGTCCCTAACTTGGGTTCAGAAGACGTAAGGTTCGTCTAAGAAATGGTAGACTCGGTGGTCCCTAAAGTCTATCCCTTCATTGTTTTTATTAAACAATCCAAGATAGATATGGTCTCTTTCCTGGACTATAAAAATTTTTAGACTTTTCACCTTGTACTTTATTTTAGAACTCTTTTTCTCAACTCTGAGACAAATTAGACGAAAACTGTTATAAAACCTTGAGAGTAGTAGACTTATGAAAAAACGTTTCACCAATTAGTGAAACCTTATTATATCGAATAAATTTTTAGAATTGTTGTACTTTTATATGGTAACTAGATCTCGTTGAATAAAGTCGGATTTAATGTCCAAATTCCAAACAAACGAAAGTAAATGTTAAAATCTTCTGAGACCTTATACTGAATTACTCCGACTCAATGAGTCATCTCGGTGGATCGTGATTTCCTTCCTCCGTCCTAAACTTGTGTTCTCGAGTACGAGAAACGGTCAAGTACTAGTGAACCAGAAGGATGAAGAAATCTAATAAAATAAGTACTATTCACCGTCTTTCCTTCTTAGTTCATACCTTTCCTTCAAATTAAACCCCCAAGTTAGTACTACTGCCGACTTATTTAGAAAAGTCATTACGTGTTCAATTGTATGTGAGTAGTCACAACCTCAGAAGCAATATGTTGAATAAGTCACAGTTTCTTCAGTTACCGTCTGAAATTCGTCACGAACATTTCTTAAGACTCTCACGAGAACGTACTGGGTGTTGTCGAATAGAAAGACTAAGTCGTTCCTTATGTCTCCTGTTTAACACTTTTTTTTTTTTTTTTCGTTTTCGTAGAAAAGTAGAGAGTCCAATTCCACCAAATCCAGAGAAGGATCCAAAAGAAAATAATTTCGTGAGAATTCGGTATCTAATAATTCATTAATAGATAGAAAGTTTATTAATTTTGTAAGTTCATCCAAGCTTATGTTTTACAAAATATTTATAAGACAGTTTTATAATTTAATTTGTTTTCATAGTCTAGTATGTTTTTGAAACAAAACAAATTTCTATCTTTATTACAAAACGAGACTCTTTGAAAATCTCTTCTTATTTGTTAATACTCTATTTTTGGTAGACGTCGAGTGATGGTCCTCTATTCGTGCCAATTATAAAAGATAAAATATATATATGTACATATATAAGTACACATCCATACATACGCATACATGTATATTTACGTGTCCTTGCACGTTGTTTTACAGTACTTACACAAAGGTATAGGTATTGTTAAAGAAACCATAAAACATCGTTTTATAAGATAGAATAAGAGATTATTAATTACAACTGTTTACAAATATTATTGTATTTGAAATTACTCGTAGAAGTAAAAATCTTATTTAAGGATTCGTATATTAACGTTCAAGTTTCTCATACCAAGAAATTATATCCACATACAACAAAACCACATAGTTATTGAAACTACATACAACAGTCCAATGTTGGTGGACTTTCTAGTATGTGGTTCTTATTCTGTCATTGAAAGGAATTTAAGAAAATTTGACCCTGAACAGTCTTTTATATGGATTAATATAACCTTTCCGTTTTTTTTACAATATAGTTAACAACTTGTAGGTAAAGAAACACTAAAGATGACTCTATTTATACGAAAAGGTAAAAGAACCGGAAGATATAGAAGGTACTAATAAAACAGACACAAATTCCATGTCTCAGTAACAAAATAATAAATAATCGTTCTCCAGAAATGTATACTTCCTAATTTTAGAAATATACATAATAAAAAAATATCCGTAATTTAAAACGGAAAAGTAGAATATCACACAACTTGGTTTTTAGAAAATGAAAGATATATTCTTTTGTTTAGTTTTGAAAGAAAATTCTTGAGAAGAAAACCAAAATACGTATTTTATCGGAGAGATGAGATTAATGTATGTGGATAAAGAGAAAGTCTTACAATATTAAAACTAAAAATGTAAATTTAAAATTGTATATTCTATAATAAAACCATAAACTTCATCTATCGATTGAAACTTAAAAATTCTACCAATCAGTGAATCAACACAGTTTGAGAAACACTGAGACACCTAACGTCGTGCGGTCTGAACGCAGTAGTGACTAAGGGTCTCGAACGAGTTTGAGTACATGTAGTGCAGTCACTACGGTAGGTTAGTAGAGTAGCAGACAGTAGGAGAAAGGGAGGACGGAAGTCAGAAATGGTCGTAGTCCCAAAAAAGGTTCCTCAGTCAAGAAGTGTAGTCCACCGGTTTCATAACCTCAAAGTCGAAGTCATAGTCAGGAAGGTTACTGATAAGTCTTGACTAAAGGAAATTCTAACTGACCAACCTAGAGGAACGTTAGGTTCCTTGAGAATTCTCAGAAGAGATTGTGGTGTCAAGTTTTCGTGGTTAAGGAACTGTGAGTCGAAAGAAATACCAGGTTGAGAGTGTAGGTATGTACTGATGACCTTTTTGGTATCGAAACTGATCTACCTGAAAACGACCGTTTCATTACAGAGACGAAAAATTATACGACAGATACAACCAGTATCGAAAAGAACGTTCTTCGTTCGTAGAAAATTAAAATACTGACGTCAGTGGTAGACGTCACTAAAACCTCCGGTTTTATTATTTCAGACAATGACAAAGGTGGCAAAGGGGTAGCTAAACGGTACTTTACTTCCCTGGTCTACGGTACTAGAAGTAAAAAACTTACACCTTAAAATTCGGTCGAAGAAGTGAGAGGAGAAAGTGAAAGTAGTTCTCCGAGAAATCAAGAAGAAGTGAAAGACGGTATTCCCACCACAGTAGACGTATAGACTCCAATGACTATGAAGGCGGTTAGAACTAAGATCGAACACTAAGTAGGTCAGGTCGTAAAGTGTACTACACGATATGTATCTTCAATTTATTTGTCCTACTGTTATATACCAGAACTGTATAGGTAAAGGGTTAAACCTTGGTCAGACAACAAGGTACAGACCTAGATTGTCAACGAAAAACTGGACGTATGTCTAAAGAGTCCTTCATCCATTCCACCAGACCATAAGGGTCGAGATTCTTAAAACGTGTCAAACAACACTAGGTGTGTTAGTTTCCGAAACCGGATCAGTTATTTCGTCTTCACCTACAAAAAGCTTAAGAGAACGAAAAAGACACTAGGTCACCTACAAGTGTTAAACTAGAGACCACGGAAACGGGAAAGATTTAGGTTAAACTTGTAGACCTTCAAGTACATGACAACTTCGGACCGAACCTCTTAAAACTCGTAATGAAACGAACGAACACTCTACTCACGTTAACACGCCATCAAACTTGTAAGAAACCGTAACGGAAAGAAACCCTAATCTCACTTTTAACTGGAAAAGGTGAGGACACCGGTGACGACTCAAAAGGTTTAAACGACCGTACAACTCACGTCGTGAAAGTCGTAGTAGAAAATCCTAAACTTTATCGAGTTGACCTTAAGGTAGTGGAGGTGATCGAAACAAGTATCACTACGAAGGATTTCGGGTGAACTGAAGTGTAAGGTCCGACAGACCAAGATCCACTCACTAGTGTGGTAGTACCAATAGACCCAGTACTTCTATAAAAAACGTATCAAAAAGACACATAAGAACGGTGGAGAAGAATTGTAAAAGAAGAAGAGAGTCCAGGCATGGTAAAGACAGGAAATAACACGGGTGGAAACGTACTTTGCGAGGGAACTATCGAGATTAAAAGAAATTCTTTAGAGCTCAGAAAGGGTAAGACAATAAAAGGAGATAAAGAAACTTAACTATTGAACATTGAACATTTTTTTAACGATTACTTTATTAGGTAAGAGGAGTAATGTAAATGATATACAATTTAATCGGACATAGATGAGAGATGTGACCTCTTCCGTGACCGTGGGGTGAGGTCATGAGAACGGACCTTTTAGGGTACCTGTCTCCTCGGACCACCCGACGTCTGGTGCCCCAGTGACTCTCAACCTGTGCTGAGTCACTGAAGTGAAAGTGAAAAGTGAAAGTACGTAACCTCTTCCTTTACCGTTGGGTGAGGTCACAAGAACGGACCTCTTAGGGTCCCTGCCACCTCGGACCACTCGATTGTAGAGACCCCAGTGTGTCTCAGTCTGTACTAACTTCGCTGAATCGTCGTCGTCGTGAGAGATGTGTGTGTATGTGTGTGTGTGTATACCCGTTACATAGACACACATACATATATACATCTATCGATATATAAATAACACAAACACGAAAGACAAAATACGGTAACTAGAGACATTGGACAACGTTAGTGGTGACAAAGTTGTTTAACAAAATGGAATTTTCATGGAAGAGTACTTAATTCTACTTTGACTAAGTGGTATAATGAGGATGAAAAGGTTAAAAAAACGATTCGGTAAATTTTCATAAAGAGTCCAAAACAGAAATAAAAAGAGTTGATGTCCTAAATAGAAAATTTATATGAATTAAAAGATAATAGTTCGAAAGAAGATTATCCGTAGATAAAAAAAAAAGTACTTTTACGGAACGTCAGTCCGTAGTTTTAGTTTCTTTATTTTTATAACAACGTAGGGACGTTGTTACTAAAATTGGTTGTAGTCTTCACTGGTACACACGATTTTTACGGTCTCAATTTTGTCTCGTCCCTCGTCCTTCACGCCATCACACTTCAGAGGTGACACTCAAGAACCGGTGTGGGGTCAAATAAAGACCTTTTACGTACACCGTAGATAAGTGTCTGTGGCGATAGAAATATAACAGGTCTTATACGATTTATCTCATTGTTGAGGTTTCCGTCAGACAAAATCTTTTAATGAATCTTCTCTCTCAATCTAATCCAAAATATGTGTTGTATCTGTGAACCTCCGAGAAGACCCTGAACCACATTGAATCCTATTTTGTTCGATGACAAAATGCTACAAAACTAGTCACTGAACAAGATTGTGGAGAACAGTACTCAGGACGGGTCGTGGCACGTCGGCACTTTACACACAAGAGGAATACTTGTGCATGTCAACATTAAACCCTTATCAAAAGAACCACCTCGTCTACTTAATCATAACTAGGTGACTGTGAGAAAACAGGTATCCCGAAGTACGGACTTCCATATATTTTCCTACTAACCGACTCTAATCTACACGTCGGACACTGACCCCTCTTCACATCTTAATGAACCGTGTGTGTCCCTAAAATCGGTTCTGACACCGACGTAATGTACAAAATTAGTTAACGACGATTGTAGTTTCTCAAGGGACTATGTGACTTCTAAAACGGACTAACCATAAGACCAGGTTCCTGAGGTAGAGAGAGTTGGAGTGACTACACAATGTTCTCGTAAGATGGGTGGACTCGTCACGGAAAAGTTAGTGTAAAGGATCTCTTCTCATAGACACCTCATAATATTCATTAAAAAGGAAAAGGAAGTAGTCTAAGGTTGTTATTCTGATCCTTACTGGACACCCGTAAGTGTACTAAAATGAATTAAGATACTCTTTATAGGACTTCTTGAAGGAACCGGTAATTTATTCTTCAGAAAAGGGAATGAGTCTCGTACTAGATGAAAGTATTTCAAAACGTGAATAGAGGTCTTCCACCCGAAGGGACCACCGAGTCTCCAATTTCGTAGACGGACGTTACTCCCTCTGGACCCAAACTAGGGACTCAACCCTTCTAGAAGACCTCTTCCTTTACCGTTGGGTGAGGTGATAAGAACGGACCTCTTAGGGTACCTGCCTTCTCGGACGACCCGATGTCAGGTGTCCCAGTGTTTCTCAGTCTGTATTGTCTCGCTGAAGTGAAAGAAAGAAAGGTTTTCCACCAGAAATAATTAAACCGAAAGTTCGACCTTTTTCTCTTCAGCTAAGGAACACTTAAGACGAAATTTTAAATTGGGAGTCCGCCAATTTCGGAGAAATAGGTTTGGCTCAGTGACAAATTACTCCGGAGAAATATTAGTGAGGTTTTGTGTGAAAGTTTTGTTTTCAGTCTTTCGGACATACTAGGTAAGAGTTCTTTCTAGAGAAAGACAAGTTTTGGGCAGGACTGGAAAAACAACTTCTTCTTGTTTTATTACATCATTGTTTTTGTGTTCACCGACGGTTTCCTTCCCCTTTTTTTTTTTCTCAAGGACATTCCCCGACTTTGTTATTTAGAGGAGAGACAACTTGAGGGTTTCCCTCACACACGTAAAGGAGGGCAAGAAATAGTCTCGGAGGCTTTATTCATCCTTACCCGTCATCGACAAGTGTAGGTCGTGTGGAAAAGGTAAACGATTCCGTGACGGTCCGACCCTCCCACAACAGGGACGGACTGAGACCTCTCTCCTCGGCGACACTGGTAGGAGCCCGTGATACTTCGACGAAGTTCCGTGGTAGAAAACAGAAGAAGACAGGTCATAAAGATCGCGACTCGTTCTGGGTCCATGGCAAAAGAGAACACAAAGACTACCACACCTAATCTTTGGTGGACAGTCTACGAAACTCGGAGTCAAATGGAATTCCCTCAAACGGGACTTTACGTATACGTCGTCACGCAAACGACTCGACTCGCACACGCACACCGACCTCTCACGTGCCTTTTCCGTGGTGGCTCTCCTACGAACAAAAGTGACTTCCTTTTGCAAACGACGCCGTCGTCGGAAGGTCACACAAGGTACCGTAGGATTTCCACGACCCTTACATGTCATCGGAAAAACCTTTCAGTGTTAGACTCTTAGTATACGACCAATTTTTACCTAAAGACTTTTTACAAGAGAAAAGTCTACATTCAGATGTACATTCTGCCAACAGTACATACCACTTTCCGACATTCTTAGTCTTTACAACACAACGTCAACGACCGGTTAATAAACAGGGTTGATAAAAGACCGAGACTATTTTACTCTCCAACCTATTTCGGGGGACCCCTTCACTTAGAATTATAGAACTCTCCCCTCCCACTCTTTCCTCCTCTCAGTGAACTAATTTCACATATCGTGTATAGATGTGTACATACATGTTATAAAACGTATTGTAACGTCCTTTAAATATCTGTATTTTTAGGATGACTAACTGACGTCCAAGACTCTGAATTTCTTATATATATACGTGGATATATTCGGGACTGATATAATTATTGGTCAACGTTCTTTACTAATGTAAACTGAAAATTGGAAAGACCTCTCTAAATGACATTCATTAATTTAAATTAGTTATAAATAATCCGAGGGTGGTACATGAGCCGTCATGTTCCATACGTTTTTACTCATTCTGTAACAGGAACGGGTGTCACCATTTATGTGGTGACCCTCTTTATTTGTACATTAAGATTGTGTTCTGTCTAAATTATTCACGTTTTTGGTTTTATGTTTTACAATAGTATTTTCTTGTGTCAACCCTGCGTAATTAAGACTGAGACTCCTCGGGACCTTTTTTTTTTTTGGGAGTTAAGATTAAAATAAAAGGGTACGGGAGGAGATCCTCTAGAAGGATTGGGTCCCTAACTTGTGTCCAGAGGGTGTAACGTCCACCTAAGAAATGGTAGAGTCGATGGTCGTGTCGGGGATTAAAATAAAAAGTACACGAAAAAAGTTTTAAGGTGACTAATGTTTTAAGGTTAAACGTCATTAGTACGTTCTTTTTTATTTGTGTGAGGAAGAACTTGTTATAAATAGAAATTAAAGAGTTTTATACACATATGTAAATCCTGTTTATAGGTTTGTGATGTTTTAGTATATGTTAACTAATGTCGGGTAGACCCTCGAAGGTCTAAATTCAACGTCACCCATAGTTCTGGTTTTAAATCGAATCTACTAAATGTTTCAAGACTAAAAAAGACTTGTTTTTAATAAGTACTCCACTGTGTCCTTAGTTACGTGATCGAATATTTATTGGGACGTCAAACGTACCCTCTCTAACTAGTCTTAGCCACGATACTCTTTGTGACGAGTATTTGTGCACAGTCCAGTTACATTTAAGACTTGCAGACTCAAGTCGAAGAACGGCAGGATCCAGACGTTCGTAGTTATTCATGTGATGCAGGGAACGTAACAATTTGAGACTTACCTAATGTACATAAAGACTTTCGTTTAACCTTATCTTAGGTATCTTCGTCCGACGTTTTGGACTGACATTCCTCCTACCTTTACACTTCCTATTGGGTCTCTACTGGACCGTCCGAAAAAAAAAAAAAGACCATACCAGTACAATTCTTTTATGGTTCCAGACAATCGAGTGACCGTTACTATGGTTGGAGAGACGATCATCATAGAAGAAAGATTCCTTGAAAATTGGGTTGATTTTATTAAAGAGTAAACTCGTCTCTGTTGTCAATGTATTACTGATAGACGAAGTCGGAGACAGTTACTCGGAAACAATTAAATTCCGTTCACAGACATTTTAGATGGGGTAAATAAGATCTTTTTCTTCGTGATCGAGGTCTCTCGTATTTAACTGGTCGACTCACTTCAGGTCTTCCCTAACCTTCTCTAAAAGGGTAGGTGAATATGCTAAAACGACGTGGACCAAGACGGACAAAATACAAAAGGAAGGGTCTATACCATGTCCTTTACTTCGTAAAGGATTCGACTAAATAATTCAAGAAAAGGATTAGGGGACATGGCCTTTGTGTAACTAAAGTTTCGAAATATACAAGGGGTTCGAATCTTATGAATTGTATAAAGTAGTCGTCTCAACTAATATCCCCATGTCTCCCTCCGTAAAGTAGACGGAATTTAAGTGTTCAACAGTTCTTCCAGGTAAAAAAAAAAAAACGTACCATTAAAAAAAAAAAACGTACCATTAAATAAGGTAAGGTTTATTACTAGAAAGTCTCTTTAACTGATGAAAAGAAAAAGAAAGACTAAAAAAACAGTCAGAGTCTAAATTTATTTATGTTATATCAGAAAACATGAGAAGACGTACCGTCACTCACTGAAAAAGACAATGAAGCAACCACCATATTATAAAATGTTAGAGATTAAACCTCTCGACAAGATAACTTTATACATACCCTCGAAGGACTTTTTCTTGACAGTAAGAAAGAGTTCCAAAAGATTTAACATAAATTTTGACTTGTCTGGGGATGTCACCGAAAATTCGAGGAGACCGAAAATTCAGATCTAACTACTCAAAAACTGACAGTCCTTACTCTTTTTAATTCACTTCTTCCTAAGGTTCTTTTTCCTCCGGGACCTTCATTAAATAAAAAGTTCACAGTAAACGGAGAAACTTGAAACGTAATTGAATCCTTTATAATTTTACAAATTCCGAAAACGTTCGTCTCACTTGTAGTGTAATAACCACAGACTTCTACTTAAATTGACGAACAACTTTAAATAAACAATCCCCAACTTGTAAGATAAAGTGCCCCTTTTTTGTCTAACTTATGTGATTTTCTGTCTATGATACGATCTACGACCCCAAATATCTCTAGTTATTCTGAGTTAATAACGGGATCTTCACCCCTTCTCCTCCTACTCAGTTTATCAACCGAGTAGGAGGTTGGGATTGAGATTGGGGTTAAATATTCAAACTAATATAGTCTTCAGAATTCAACATTTATTACAAATACCTCTTAAATGTTGATCGAATCAAACCTCACATCCTTATAGTTGTTTCGGAAGTGTATTTTTACCTTTAATACTATTTGAAACTTTGAACTTTTTGACCTCTAGGACCTACCTACTTTAAAGAACTCAGCCTTGAAATTTCGTGGTACAAGATCAGATCTTTATAATCCTCCACTGTCCAACTTGTCTCCAATACACAACCTTTATATCAGAGTCTTATACAACTTACGGTTCCAATCTTTGTAACTGAGTCTATCAATTGATAAAACTTCTGAGATTTACACAAACTCGTACTCTTAATACAGTCGTCCTATCTCTAATCTGATAATAACAGTTCTATTTCTTCTTGATTTCTTTTACCACGTTTACCATAATATTTAGTTATTTTACTTTTCTTCCCAGTTACTTCTCGAAATTCCTCCATCTGTCAAACACTAGACTGTATAATAACTGACTAATACTCTTTTTTAGTGACTCTACATTTCTCTTACAATAAACTTATTGTCTTTAACCCTTTATCTAACCGTGGTCCCGACCCTTTTCTATCCTCCTTTACCAAATCCACTTAAACTAAAACCTGTACCACTCAAACTTTAGGATTACTTTATGAGTTTATCTCCACCGGTTCCTATCTAATTTAAACAGACCACGTATCAACGGGCGGACACGGACCTCCACTACCACTCTTTACTCACAAGAAATGTGAACAAAGGGTTCTCAAAAATCAGAACAGGACGGGTCACCTTCTACTCGTTGTATCTCTTCGTTAAACAAAGAGAAGACTTACAACTATAAATATTGACTGAACACCGTGAATAAAAGTATCAGTAAACACACGTATAGAGGAGATGGTCTGATATTCGTGGAACTTTCATTTCCGGTAAAAATAATATTGAACACATCATTTTCAAGATTTGTATTATTCCTATACTCTTCGACTTACTTATGGGTTTACGTACTGTATAATAAGAAAAAAAAAAAGTAAAAATTACAGAAGTAGACTATTAGTGAATAACAAACGTTGGAATAGAAACACTTTCCCGAAGGATCACCGAGTCTACCGTTTCTTAGACGGACGTTACGCCCTATGGATCCAAACTAGGGACCCATCCCTTCTAAGGGAACCTCCTCCCGTATCGTTGGGTAAGGTCATAAGAACGGACCTCTTAGGGGTCCCTGTCTCCTCGAACCGCCCGATATCAGATACCCCAGGGTATCAGTCTGTACTGACTCGTTGATTGGTGTGTAGAATAGGAACACTTTTCCAATACCTGTCTATACTTAGTGTCTTGTATTGTACTTTTGTTCACCTAATAAAACTAAGGACCGATATCTTCACTCGTGGTTTATATTCCTTTCCCCGAAGAATAGTTTCATTCAGTAAAGGTTTGACATCGTCTCCTCTACTATCCCTATCCATCTGCTGGATCATAGTCGATTATCATTAAATGTCGTTTAGACCTTCCTATTCGATGAGACTGGTATTAGTAGCCCTCTTTCGTATAGATTTATCTTGACTAAGATAACCCATCCGGTTTTTGAAGTAAACCTAAAAAGACATTCTACAATATCTTTTTGGGTTTACTTCAAAAACCAGTTAACTTACAAAGTACAGAAAAAACCTACAGTTTATAAAATACATTATAAAAGAATTTCAATGTCTATAAATTCCTCTTTGGAACGAAGAGTGAAGAGTTTTTATGTTTTACCGAAAAAAAGGAATTTCGTTTCGAGTGTTTTCTCTTAAACCTTCTTTTAGTTTATTTATAGTATGTAGTAATTAAGTATACAATAAAATCCATTGTAGACTCAATGAAGTCTCGTCTAATAGTATGAATAATGAAGGAGGATCTGTGAATGGCTATCTTGAATGGACTCTACCCACTGGAGAACATTTTTCTCACTTGGTCACACCTTTGTTTAAGTTACCCTTTTCATAAGTCAAAGGATCGGTAAATAAAACGTAAAAAAGAAATGAGGTGAAAAAAAAAAAATTTAGTTACTAGAGACAGATTTTTATCTTCACCAGTAAGATCTTAAAAATAAAGGTTCTCTAAGTATTTCAACAGTCGTTTAACAGACCGTCAAAATAGAACGACTAGTATTAATAAACATATGACTCCCTTTTTTTTCTATTTGTAAACTTCCAAAGTCTCTCGAAGATTAAATGACCTATTAACGGGTAGGAAAGGAAAAGTAACTACTTCAACCTCAAGTTCGAAGTCCCTTTATGAAATTGAACGTTTATTAACAGATTAGGTTCAAGAAATATAAGAAAAACAGAACCAGTAATGAAAGGTTGAAGGAAAAGTGGAAACTCTTGTTAAACTCTATACGAAAAGATTTGTGACTTACAGTTTCGTCCTTAAATGAGATTCGCTGTAAGGTAAGTTAAGGACACATTACTCACAGAGGAAAGGACAACGACTTAAGGACACCCAGTGATATCGAGATAGTCCGATCCTATTATTACGGACAACTCACAAATTTCTTCAAGAAAATCAACTGTTTATTCTAGAAAAACGATGACAACGTGTGTATAGTCGTCATCGTACCCTTTGTAATCACTACAGTCAATGTAAATCTCTCCGGTGATATACTAAGGTGTTAAAGTCGTTGGTATTTTTTCCTCAAAAGATTTGTAGTTATCTCTAAAACACAGAACACCGTACTGTATAGTCATCCCTATTAGTATTGGTCAGAGATTTATCTTCGTCGGTGGATGTAGGAGAGCCCTACACAAATCAGATTGGTAACGATACCGTTGGACAGTCCACATCGGACTGTCATAGAACAGAGTGTACTTACTCATAGAGAACGAAAGGACAGACGACAACAAGACTAGGATTCCGTACGAAGTGAATGTCTTGGGACGGACCGTGTCAACACATAGATTCGATCTACATATTTTCTCGGAATCGTGAGATCGGAAACGGTTTTTCTTCTTACCCTGGTCACTTACGAAAAGAAAGGATACCGACGAGGTCAAAGTGATAAAATCAAGAGACGAGGAAAAGGACTCTAATGAAAGGAGATGTTTAACATGTGTTTGGGAACAAACCGAGACGAAAAACTCTTTCGGTCCTAAATATTAAAAAACTACCCTTGTAAAACCGAACCTACTATTACATATATTTAATATGATCTTAAAGAGACTATGAGATCAACTATAAGTGATGGAAAGCAGGAGAAGTGAAGTTCTTTTTTTTTTTAGATTTTTCGAAAACAACTTATTCAATTTGTCATAAGGTTCGTCCAGGAAAAGATTCCGTTAGTAGACAGACATATCTCAGTCATTACTTAATATAACATTCCAGCTATCAGTTTTACAGTTACTGTAACTAAAATGAGTATTACAAGACGAGAAGACTTTACACCGATGGGTGAGGTCATAAGAACGGACCTCTTAAGGTACCTGTCTCCTCGGACCTCAGACACCCCAGTGTTTCTCAACCTGTGTTGACTCACTGATTGTTAAAGTGAAAGTAGGCTTTACATTTCACTAAAAATAAGACAAATTAGTCAGTATAAGACCGGGGTTGGATTTAATCAACACAGTTTTGGGTCTCTTACCACTAGTGTTGACCCAGACCAGATTCAATTGGGTCTATTTATAACAGTGTTGTAGATGACTGTAGATGACAAACACCACCGACCGTGAAATATACGGAAGATAGTGTAAAGTTCCGGATAAAATAGTAAAGGTAAAATGACTAATATTGTGACTCCGAACCTCTCTCAATTTCAATACTATCTCACTATCACGAATTTTAGTCTCTTGTAACAAGAAGTTTTAAAGGGAAGATCGAACGACAGGAGGTCACATCACCTTGACGTTATTCAACTCAAAAAGATTGACTTTACTAATTCCCATCTCTGAGTGATGAACTCATTAAATCTTCGTGACGACGGAGAGTTTCTTGGAAGTCCTGGACATTTGTAATTTGATTCTGACGTTACGTTACTTACTCAAAGATGAATCACTATTAATCGGAGACTTATAGGACTTAAGTTAATTAAAAATTACGAACTCAATTTTCTTTAAAATCCGTAAAGGGATGGATGGGTGATAACACAACCAACTTTTTTTTACAAGAAACAAGATTATATTTACAGTCACTTCGATTATATCCTGAATTTTCTCTTTCTTTCTTCACTTTTCCTTTATTGATAACCATTAATTAATGGATCACAGTGTAAATATTAAGAAGACCTCGGTCTGTCAGACCTAAGTTTAAGGTCGAGACGGTGAAAGACACACTTGAACCCGTTCAATGAATTGGAAGGTGAAAAAGTCGATATTTTGTACCTGCTTATGTCAGAATGGAGTACCCCTGTAATCTTTCTAGTACCCTCCATTATATGTATTTGTGGTTCTTATCATAAGGTCACATATCACTGAGATACAAAACGACTTGAACTCTTGAGTCTTAGGATGTCAAATATTATAGGGTAAGGAATCTATTTGATGAAGTAACGGTTCAACTAAAGTTAGATCCTAGTCGTTTATAAATTTATTAATGTTACACCTAAGAGTGTTTCTCTTTTTAGTCGTGTATTTTGTAAAAGTGTCACCTTGACTACAACCTAACCTTATACTAACGGTCAATACAAGAATTGGTGTAATATGTGTCCGTGTTAAACTGTATATGTTTGACCACATAATAGATCATAGGGAAATTCCAAACATTCAATAAATTGAGGCACATATTTGATTAATGAGTTTAATTATTCGTTTTAACATATACATAAATTATTTTTAAGATTGAAAAGTGTGACTCTAACAGTTGAAAGAGTTTATACTAATGGACAGGATTTCATAACTCGTAACGAATGAGACTCTCCACCCTATACAATCACCTTCCTTGAAACCAGAATTACACTTTTGGTTGAAACCTAGGTCGAAGAATCATACGATTTCAGCCGGTTCTAGGATATACGAACAATAGGAGTCAAAGATATAGATTTTTACTCTTTTTGTTAGTAAGACTGTCTTATGAACACAATTTACGATTCACCTTTTGGATAAAATCTACGAGACATCCAGTATTGAGTGATAATTTTAAATCAATAATTATACGGTGGATTTTAAATTGAGTACCTTAGTTGTCTACTTCTTGTGTAAAGTATTTAAACTCTTAAGAAAGATTGACCGACCCGGAAATTGACGGTTGGGTAATACTGACAAACTTAGTACATAGAAATTTATACAAATACCGACGATGTGTAAACTTAATGGTACACAACTTTAGTATGGGCTCAATATTTGAGTGTGTGTGTTTTGTGTCCTTTAGTAAACATAGTGTGTAACTTGAATAAAAATTGACTTCACCTTTTTCTTTACTAAAATACATGTATACAAACACACAAACATATACACACCAAACTTGGCACTTCAGTCGGGAGGTCCCTTAAATCTTTCACAGTCCTGTATCTATGACTTGAGAGTGAATGGGACCCCTCGACTCCGGTGAGGACGTGAACAGTCGAGTTCCGATAACACTGATAGGGAGATAAGGTGTTACTCTGTAGGGGATAAATAGGGAGGAAGGTTTGTAAGTCACCCAAAAAAAGGAAATTAAAAGAACATTAATTAAATAAAAAATGACTTCCTATTAACGAAATGTCTTAAAACGACAAAAGATAGTTTGGTGTTGTAGTTAGTCGGTATCCATATACGTACAGTGGATGGAAAACTTGGAGGGAGGGTAGAGGGAAAGGTAAGATGGGGAGACCAACTATGTCTCGGGGATAAACTCAAAGACTCTATATGTCGTTTAAGGGCAACCGATAGATAAAATGCATACCACCACATTCAAAGGTACAATGTGAAAGGTATGTAGAGTGGGAGAGGAGGGGAGAGGGGTACAGGTATTCAGACAAGAGATACAGTCAAAGAGGTAACAAAGGGACATTTATTTAAATAGTCATGGTAAAAAGATCTAAGACATATATACGCAACCTTATGTTAAAAATAGAAAGAGAAAGACTGAATAAAGTGAGACATATTATCCAAGATCCAAGTAGGTGGAGTAATCTTGACTAAGTTTACAAAAGGAAAAATACCGACTCATTATAAGGTAACACTTATCCATGGTGTACAGAAATAGGTAAGTAGACAACTACCTGTAGATACAACGAAGGTACAAGATCGATAACGTTTATCACGACATTACTTGTTACCCTATACACAGGAAAAGTTAAAACCAAAGGAGTCCCATATACGGATCCTCACCCTAACGACCCAGTATACCACCTAAATAAGGATCTAAAAATTCCCTAGAGGTAAGACAGAAGGTATCACCGACATAGTTAAATGTAAGGGTGGTTGTCACGTTTTCACAAGAGAAAAGAGGTGTGGGAGAGGTCATAAATGACAAACATCTGAAAAACTATTACCGGTAAGACTGACCATACTCTACTATAGAGTAACATCAAAACTAAACGTAAAGAGATTATTACTCGTGACAACTCGTAGAAAAGTACAGAAACAATTGGTAGACATACAGAATAAACCTCTTTACAGACAAATCCACAAAAGGGGTGAAAAACTAATCCAACAAGCAAAAAGACCATAACTCAACATACTCGACGAACATATAAAACCTTTAATTAGAAAACAGTCAACAAAGTAAACGATAATAAAAGAGGATAAGACCCACAACAGAAAAGTAGAACGAATATCAAAAGAAACGACACGTTTTCGAAAATTCAAATTAGTCCAGGGTGAACAAATGAAAACAAAAATAAGGGTATTGAGTTTTTGATCCTCTACCTAGTGTTTCTTAGTACGAAACAAAATACAGTAGTTCACAAGACGGAGACAAAAGGAGATTCTCAAAATATCAAAGACCAGAATGTAAATCCAGAAATTAGGATTTAAAACTCAATCAAAAACACATACCACAATCCTTCACAAGATTAAAGTAAGAAAATGTATACCGACAGGTCAAAAGGGTCGTGGTAAAAAACTTCTCCGACAAGAAACGGGGTAACGTATAACAACGGTGGAAACAGTTTTTATTCCATGGGTATCTATGTACCCAAATAAAGACCTGAAAGATAGAATAAGGTAAACAAATATAAAGACGGAAACACGGTCATGGTATGACAGAACTACTGACATCGAAACATCATATTAGATTTCAGTCCTTCCAACTAAGGAGGTCGAGGTAAGAAGAAAGAGTTCTGACGAAACAGATAAACCCTAGAAAATACAAAGGTATACTTAACATTTTAAAAAACAATATCAAGACACTTTGTACGGCAACCATTAAACTATCCCTAGTGTAACTTAGACATCTAACGTAAACCATCATATCAGTAAAAGTGTTATAACTAAGAAAGATAGGTCCTTGTATCTTATATATAGAGGGATAGACAAATACAGTAGAAACTAAAGAAAGTAACCCCAGACTATTAAAAGACACATGTCAAGAAAACAAAGGAATCCATTCAAAGAAGGATCTATAAATTAGAAACAACGTTACAACTTACTCTAAATAAGGAATTAAAGAGAAAAACTAAAAAGTAACAATCATATATCTTTACGTTCACTAAATAAATATAACTAAAACATAGGACTTTAAAACGAATTAAGTGACTAATCGAGATCATTAACAGACTATCATAGAAATCCCAAAGGATACATGAGATAGTACAGTAGACGTTTGTCACTCTCGAAATGAAGATGAAAAGGTTGGACCTAAGTAAAATAAAGAAAAAGTAGAGAATAACGACATCGATCCTGAAGGTCTCGATACAACTTATTATCACCACTTTCACCCGTGGTAACTGAACAAGGACTAGAATCCCCCTTATGAAAGTCAAAAAGTGGTAACTCTTATTACAAAAGACATCCGAATAGTATATACCGGGAATCATACAACTCCATCCAAGGAAGATACGGGTAAAAAAACTTCTCAAAATTAGTATTTACCCACGACTTGAAACAGTTTCCGAAAAAGACGTAGATAATAGTATACCAAAAATAGAAAGTTAAACAATTATACCATATCGTATAACAAACTAAACACATATAACTTCTTAGGAACGTAGGGACCT
The DNA here is from genome assembly GCA_006410555.1 of Capra ibex. Lineage (NCBI taxonomy): Eukaryota > Metazoa > Chordata > Mammalia > Artiodactyla > Bovidae > Capra > Capra ibex. The sequence continues at coordinate 17,868,890 of SJYO01041852.1, forward strand.
TATTTGAGTTTAACTAGTACCACATACTCGAAAAACTACACAAAGACTTAACACAAACGATTTACAAACAACTCCTAAAAATGTAGAAGTAAGTAGTAACTATAACCGGACATCAAAAGAAAGAAAGACAGAAAGAAAGAAAGAAGGAAAGAAAAAAAAAAAAAAAACCACAGAAACAGACGAAAACTATAGTCCCATTACCACCGGAGAATCTTACTTAAACCTTCACAAGTAAGGAGACGTTAAAAATTTTTCTCAAAATCCTCCTATCCGTAATCGTGAAGAGATTTACAAACTATCTTAAGAGGACACTTCGGTAGACTAGGACCCGAAAACAAAAAACCCTCTAAAAAAAAAAAAATTAGCATCGAAGTTAAAGTCGCGAACATTTACCCAACAGGTATTAAAGATAAAGAAGGACCAAATCAGAACCTTTAAACTTGAAAAGGTTCTTAGACAGGTAAAGAAGGTCCAATAGATAAAATAACGGTATATCAACAAGTATTGTCAGAGAATATTAGGAAACATAAAGACATAACAGACAACATTGGAGGGGAAAAAGTAAAGATTAAAACAACTGAACTAAGAAGAGAGAAAAAAAGGAACTACTCGGATCGATTTCCGAACAGTTAAAACAAATAGAAGAATTTCTTGGTCGAAAATCGAAATAATTAGATGATACGAAGAAAAGAAAAAGTAAATAAAGACGAGTCTAGAAATACTAAAGAAAGGAAGATGATAAAAAAAAGAATAAAAAGGTCAACAAAATCTACATTTAAATCCAACAGATAAGTCATAAAAAGAACAAAGAACTCCATCCTAACATAACGAGAATCTTGATGAAAACGACCCAACAGTACAAAGGTAACAATAAACAAAGATCTTTGAAAAACTAAAGGAAAAACTAAAAAAGTCACTGGACAACCAATAAATCTTTACACAATAAATTAGAGGTACACAGATACAAAGAATGTCAAAAAGAGAACATTAACAATAGATCAGAGTATCGTGACACCAGTCTCTTCTACGAACTATACTAAAGTTAAAAGAATTTAAATGACTCAAAACTAAACACTGGGTTCTACATCAGATAAGACCTCTCACAAGGTACACGTAAACTCTTCTTCCACATAAGAAGACGTAAATCTACCTTACAGGACTTCTATAGTTACTCTAGGTAGAGTAGATTCATAGTAAATTCTGAACACAAATCAATAATTAAAAGACAAAACCACTAGACAGGTAACCACACTCACCCCACAATTTCAGAGGATGTTAATAATGGAATGACAGTTAAAGAGGAAAATACAGACAAACACAAACAGAATACATAGCTCCCAAAAGATACAACCTACGCATCTACGAATGTTAACGATACAGAAGGAGAACTTAAGTAAGGAACTAGGAATACATCACAGGAAGGAATAGAGAACATTATAAGAAATAAAATTCCAGATAAAACAGACTATACTTCTAACGATGAGGTCGAAAGAAAACGAAAGGTAAACGTACCTTATATAAAAGGTAGGAGAGTGAAAGCCAGATTTACACAGAAATCCAGACTTCACCCAAAGAACATCTGTCGTATATATAACCAGAACAAAAACATAGGTAAATCGGTCAGACACAGAAAACTAACCTCGTAAATTAGACAAATGTAAAAGAATTAACAAATCCCAACTAAAATATCTAGAAAAGGAAAAGAACATAAAGAACTGATACATTCAGGGAAATTGCAAACAACATTTCGACCAAACCACCATGACTTAACAGAATCGAAAAAGAACAGACTTTTCGAAAAATAAAGAGGTAGTTAAAACTTACTCTAGGAACGACCTATATCATTAGAACCGACATCTAAAAAGGGAAAGTCATGAAATTTATATAGAACGGTGAAGTAAGACCGGACGTCTCAAAGACGACTTTCTAATCGACAATTCACGTACCCCAAAGGGAACATACAATGAACAACGAAGAGGGAACGACGAAAATTATTAGAAAGAAACACAAATCAGAAACAATCAAACTAATCATACACAGAACCCCACAAAGAGGAACCCAAATAGGACATACCCTGAGAAACACGGAGAACCCGAACTGACTGATAAAGGAAAAGGTACAATCCCTATAAAAGTTGATATTAGAGAAGTTTTCAAAAGAGTCTGGGAAAGAAGAGAAGACAAAGACCCTGGGGATATTAAGCTTACAACCGTACAAACTATATGAGGGTCTCCAGAGACTCTGATAGGATTCAAGAAAAGTAAGAAAGATGAAATAAGACGAGAAGTCTTCAATAAAGGTGGTAAAATAGAAGGTCGAGTGACTAAACAAGAAGACGAAGTCTATAAGAAGATAACTAAGGAAGATCTCATAAAAACTAAAGTCACTAATACAACAAAAAGAGACATACAAATAAGAAATTAAGAAGATCTACAAACAATTAACTAAGAACGTAAAAGAGGTAAAAAGAGAGTTCCAAAAACTAGTAGAAATGATAGTAATAAGACTTAATAAAAAGTCTATCAGACGGATAAAGGAGAAGTAAGTAAACCTTAAGACAGAAAGATCAAACAAGGAAGTAAACACATGATAAAGAGTCAGAAAAGTAATAAACAAAAAATTGAATTACAAAAACTCCAGAGCAAAAGGGTCCGAAGTCACTTTCAACTTAAGAAAGGAACTTCTTCCAACTTAAGATAGAAGGAAAACCAAAGATGAGAGGATTCCAATCGTGTCACCAAACACATTCGAAAAATATCCACTCTGTACACAACAAAAACAAACAAACAAACAAAAAGGAGACTACCCGTTCCGACTCAACATTAGGACAGACAACTTCTGACCCAAACATAAAAACAAAACACACAACAGATCCACTCCGTAGGACGTGTCCTACGATGACCACCAACCTACTACGGTCCAAAACATAAGTTCACCAAAGGAAACACCCTCAAGAGTGATTAACTATGAGGGATCCCAATCAAGAGACCATCAGAACCGAGAACCTTAGTCACGAAGATGAGGTTTCCGATTTGATTACGAGTCTTAAGAGGTTCGGTCGGAAGTCGTTATGTACTTTGCACTTGAGGGACTACAAGTTCGACCAAAATCTTTTCCGTCTCCTTGGTCTCTAGTTTAAAGATTGTAGGTGACCTAATACCTTTTTCGTTCTCTCAAGGTCTTTTTGTAGATAAAGACGAAATAACTGATACGGTTTCGGAAACTGACACACCTAGTGTTATTTGACACCTTTTAAGACTTTCTCTACCCTTATGGTCTGGTGGATTGGACGGAGAACTCTTTAGACATACGTCCAGTCCTTCGTTGTCAATCTTGACCTGTACCTTGTTGTCTGACTAAGGTTTATCCTTTTCCTCATGCAGTTCCGACATATAACAGTGGGACGAATAAATTGAAGATACGTCTCAAGTAGTACTCTTTGCGACCTAACCTTCTTTGTGTTCGACCTTAGTTCTAACGACCCTCTTTATAGTTATTGGAGTCTATAAGTCTACTGTGGTGGGAATACCGTCTTTCATTTCTTCTCGATTTTTCGGAGAACTACTTTCACTTTCTCCTCTCGCTTTTTCAACCGAATTTCGAGTTGTAAGTCTTTTACTTCTAGTACCGTAGGTCAGGGTAGTGAAGTACCCTTTATCTACCCCTTTGTCACCTTTGCCACAGTCTGAAATAAAACCCCCCGAGGTTTTAGCGACGTCTACCACTAACGTCGATACTTTAATTTTCTGCGAATGAGGAACCTTCTTTTCAATACTGGATGGATCTCTCGTATAAGTTTTCGTCTCTGTAATGAAACGGCTGATTCCAGGCAGATCAGTTCCGATACCAAAAAGGACACCAATACATACCTATACTTTCAACCTGACACTTCTTTCGACTCGCGACTTCTTAACTACGAAAACTTGACACCATAACCTCTTCTGAGAACTCTCAGGGAACCTGACGTTCCTCTAGGTTGGTCAGGTAAGACTTCCTCTAGTCGGGACCCTAAAGAAACCTTTCTTACTACGATTTCGACTTTGAGGTCATGAAACCGGTGGAGTACTCTTCTCAACTGAGTAACCTTTTCTGAGACTACGACCCTCCCTAACCCCCGTCCTCCTCTTCCCCTGCTGTCTCCTACTCTACCGACCTACCACAGTGCCTGAGCTACCTGCACTCAGACTTACTTGAGACCCTCTACCACTACTTGTCCCTCTGGACCGCACGACGCTAAGTACCCCAGTGTTTCTTAGACTGTGCTGACTCACCGACTTGACTTGACTTGAGGTTTCCGAGTCCGAACTAGAGACTAGTCCTTGTTTCTAAGGTGTTCACCAAACATTACCATAATTCACTCTAATTTTGTTTATAGGTTTTTGCTCTTCGGTTTCTACTTGGGGTCTGTTTACCGTCAATGTTTTAGTCCATTTACATTAATTTTATTACCTTATATGTGAATATGTGACTACTCGTTATAGTTTTATCAGGTTGTCTTTATTTCACGACATCCATCTGGTCCATTTCTTTATTTTTTTAATATAAATGGTCAATTCTTGTTTTGATTGATTTCGTGTTTGACCTTTTCTTTTGATTTGTTGTACGGTTCACCCCTTATTTTGTTACTTTTGTTAGATTGTTTATACAACTCTCCTTTCTTTTCTTTCTTTCTTGTCTATAGGTTTCAAACTCCATCTATTTCTTCCAAATATATGTAATTTCTAATCGACGTTCCCCTTTTCTTGTCATTCTTTCCTTTTGTTTTCTTATTTACATCTTTTTATCCAATTTTTTAATTTCAATATTTCTCTTTTCTTTTTTTTTTCCCTTCTCTTTTTTTTCCTATTTTTTCTTTTGAGGTGTCTTGACGTTTCGTGTTGTATCTCCGTCTCCAAAATTGTTGTTATTTCTCACACTGAGTTACATGTGTCTATCTATATGTTGGTATTAGTTTTAGTTTTGTCAGGTTGTTTTTATTTCATGTTATCTAACTGGGTCACTTGTTTCCTTTGGTTTTTAATATAGATGTTCTTGTTTTGATTGATTTCGTGTTTGACCTTTTGTTTTGATTTCGTTCCACGGTTGACCTCTTATTTCGTTACCTTTATTTTGATTATGTATATAACTCTCCTTTCCTCTCTTTTTTTCTTTCTTATCTATACGTTTCACTTTATATCCATCTATTTCTTCTAAATACATACAATTTCTAATTGACGTTCCCCTTTTGTTGTCATCCTTTTCTTTTGTTTCCTTATTTACATCTCTTTTATTATCATACGAATTTTTTAATTTTAATTTTTTCTTTTTCTTTTTTTTTTTCCTTTTGAGGTGTCTTGACGTTTTCAGGTTGTATCTCCGTCTCCAAATATTCTTCACATTTTTAACACTGATTCGTTTTTTTTTTTTTTTTTTTTCCTGCGAGTTTTCGAATTAACCTAAAGATTCATGGTTATTTTAACTGTTGATGTTGTCTCTCCCACCCCTTTCCCCCTGTTTAGGTTTTCTTAGATGTCCTATTCTGTTTTTTATTTTTATTATTTACAAAAAGAACTCAGTCACGACAGTCTCAGGAAAGGGAGTGACCCTCAGTGTCAGGTCGAGTGGAGGGATCCTACGGGAGGTTGTGACACGACCAGAGACCTGGACGACACTCCCGTCGAGTCTAAGATTAGACCAGACTGAGGACACACAAGAACAGCGGTTACAGGCGTCGATAGTTTTGATCGTGCAAAATAAAACACCCTCGAGAGTTACAAGAAAATATATAAGGTATCTGTGTCAGACGTCGAACATGTCGATCATCCTTACAAACCCCAGAAGAAGGAATCGGTGTGGCGGGGACCGAAAGTTAACACCAAAATACAGGTGGAGACGTACACCCAGTCTGTGACCCCAAACGAGGACTCCGACGGGACCTCCTGAAACTAAACGAGGACACTCCCGGTCCGTTCCTCCACCACGTCGACGAACCCAGTGTCCCCAAGACCGTCGTGGTCCATGAGTCCCCCTAACCTCCGATCCCGTCATCCTTTATGTCACGAGATCTTCTCATACCGTTGGTCTTAACCAGTTATGTGAGGTCATAAGAACGGACCTCTCGGGGGAAAGACTGTCTCTTCGGACCGTCCGGTGTCAGATGTCCCAGCGTTTCTCAACTTGTACTTGCTTCACTGGGACACGTGTATATGCGTTCTGAAAAAAACAAAAAACAAAAAAAAGGTACACCGTCGAGACGGGGTCACTCCCAACTCTCATTTCTACCGTGTTGACGAACTGAACCCCCCTGGGACCGTCGCGACTCACACGTTCTTGTGTCTGACTGAGGTGGTGTCCTCAATACCGGGATAGCCAGAAAAGAGTTCGGAGAACATCGACCACTAGTCTTCCGGAGAAACTGGTTAGAAAGAGGTATCGAGACGGGTAAGTCCGTGAATCTCCCGAGGGAACGTACTCCAGAAAGAGACAACAAGCCGTGTACTCCGTGTATTTCCCCGGGAGGTCCGACCCCAGGATAAAACATCTAGTCGTGAAGTCCGTGAAATTCCCCGTGGGACCCCCTCCCAGGATGAGACATCAAGTCACGTAGTGCACAAACTACCCGGTCGGAGAGACAAGTCGACGGCTACGACCGCACACCCCTCTCTCTCCGATACCACTGCCGAGGTGGGGAATGTACACTGAGTCGTCATAACGGAACGAAAGTACAGACCAACCGAAAGGAGGTGACCGTAAAGAGTGGTGACAGAGGAGGGAGTGTTGGGGAGTTAGACAGAGAGACGTCAGTTGTCGTCGGGAGTGGGACCCTAACGAGGTGTTAGGGAATTGAGGTCGAGGGTCGACGACGCGGAAGGTCCCCTGGACACAGGGACAGACACCATACATACAAACACCGTTCCTGACAGACTAAGAGTAAGGTAAATCCGACGGTGTCTAGTCAAAAAAGTGAGAGTCGGAATTTACAAAGAGGAAATTGAGTCTGTTGACGGGGAAACACCCCCAGTCTGGGGACGAAGTCAAGGGGTGGGTGGCTCCGGTCCAGGGTAGGATAATTGTGAGGACAAAAAGGGGTATCAAAGAAACAAGATGACTCAAACCGTACCAAGATATATAAGAAAAGGTGACCAGTCCATGAAGACAGGTGAGAGTCGACCACAAGACGTACGTGAAGACACAGACTTCCACATATGTAGTCCTCTACATAGGTACCTCTCTCTACATGAGGTGTAGGCGGACGAGGAGGTTGTAGAAACATGGAGACGTTTAGGTCAAAATTTTCACTCTTAGTAGAAAAATTTACGTATCTTAGTTGATGAAATTTCCAAATCATTATCATTAACGTAATCCCCTACTTCTATTAATTTAATATACTCAGTTATTCGAAAAGGAATAAAAAGTAAAAGATTGTCGGAGTAAATAACCCATGTTCAAAATATAGCTTCAATTTTGAGATGTCTAAACGTTTTATCTTCTTTCTTTTTACTATCACGATAGATAATGAAATTTTGGACAAGTCAAGACAAGTAAAGTCAAGTCAGCGAGTCAGCATAGACTAAGAAACGCTGGGGTACTTAACGTCGTACGGTCCGGAGGGACACGTAGTGGCTGAGGACCTCAAGTGAGTTTGAGTACACGTAGCTCAGCCACTACGGTAGGTCGGTAGAGTAGGAGACACCAGGGGAAGAGGAGGACGGGGGTTAGGGAGGGTCGTAGTCCCAGAAAAGGTTACTCAGTTGAGAAGTGTACTCCACCGGTGTCATAACCTCAAAGTCGAAATCGTAGTCAGGAAGGTTTCTTGTGGGTCCTGTCATTTTTGGACAATCATCTGAAATAATGTTGGGTTGTCTTATATCTAGAGAACCTTTGTTCTATCGTAGATAACTAATACAAAAAAAGACTTATAGACAGAAATCCGTGTAGCCACTACGAATGATTGAACAATAACGAAATTAAACTTTTGGATATAAAGAATTTTTTAGCCGTCTCAACTTTTATGGTTCCGTAAGGACCTAAACAAAAATCACTGACTTCCTGTCATAAAAAAAAAATAGGAACCGGACACAACCCCTCTTCGACACTCACAGTAAAACCCTATGAGAGAACCAACCGACTTGAACAAACTAAACGAAATACTTCGACTGGACGACAGAAAAACAACATATTTATCGTCTTTCGTGGACGGAAATCAAATATAACAGACAGGTTTAGTGTTTTCTTACCTCACTAATAGACTTACGTTCATAACTTAGTAAGGAAAAAGAACGAGTGTTCCTTTTAACTATTGGATAATAAGACCCGTGACAAGTAGTCCATTAGGACTTAGTAAATCCAGTCTGAATAGGAGTGGGGGTGATATTTTAATATCTTTGAGTTCTGTGTGATCAAGTCTAAAGTGAAAAGGTAGAGACTTCAATAGTAAGTCTTACGACTTATTTATTGAAACAGGATTGATTAGGTCAAATTTTCATTTCAGTAGCTTATTAAGTCAATAAGGATCCAAAATTTTACTAGTGACTAGTTATTTATTAGTTTTCGAGACTCCCGTGAACTGTACCCTGATTGTCGAAAAATGAACCAGTTCATTTCTGTGTCTTTAGGATGTTACATATATGATAAATACTCGCATAAAGTATTCCTTTCCGAACAACAACAAGGTAGGGACTCAGTACGGAGTGAGAAACTTTGGGGTATCTGACTTCGTACGTTCCAAAGGAATAGGAAGTGACAGAGGGTCTTAAATGAGTCTAAGTACAGGTAACTTAACCACTACGATGGATCGGTAGAGTAGGAGACGACGGGAGACGAAAACGGAAATTAAAAATCTTTTCTTCGAAAGAAGTAATCTTTTCTGGGACTATGACCCTTTATAACTTTCGTTTTCTTTCGGATGAAATATATACAGACATATGAACCTTATATTATGATAAGAATAGGGAAGAAGAGTAACTTGAGACCGACCACAGTGTCCGGTTTAGACACGTCAGCACTCCGCACGTGACAGGAGACTTGGTTTTGAGTAACCAAAATCAGTGGTCACTGGTACTTAAGTGACGTACTGACACAGTTCGTTATAGAGTTACGAAAGTAAAGAGGTAGATATCTTACTACGTCAAACTGATTTACTATGACTTCAAGAGAAAGTCTAGAGGTTAACGTACTAGGATGATATTGTACGTTAAAGATACAAATCGGAGTTCAATAGAACGAAGTAAAAGTAAGACAATAACGATCTATACAAGTAAGACCTCCTTCTACAGGTTAAGACAAGGAATTACAAATGGAGGAAACCCTTAAAAGTCGATCCCGACAATCTTGTCTAGACGAAACGTACCTCTTCTCGGTTAAGAGACGGTACTCGTTATAAAGAGTCTCACGTGTTGTATTTTCTGTAATAGGGGTGGTGTAAAAAGATGTACCGTAAAAAACATGAACCAAACCTACTCCTTTCCTATCCTTTTTTTTTTCCTGACTCTCTTTCTCTCTCCCTTTGAGTGTAGTCTTTTTTAACTCTCATTTTTATTCCAATTTTCTTTAACTCTTTCGATAACTCTGATCCTCTCTCTCGGAAAAACTTTCTCTCGGAGAAGAGGAACCTTACCTTTTTTCCAGTTCTTATTGTACTTACTCTGTATTCAAGTTTTCCCTGCTCAATATACATATGCACTTTTGTAGATGAAGACGAAATAACTGATGTGGTTTCGGAAATTCACACAATTAGTGTTGTTTGACGCCTTTTAATAATTTCTCTACCCTTATGGTCTGGTGGAATGGACGGAGGACTCCTTGGACATACGTACAGTTTTTCGTTGTCAATCTTAACCTGTACCTTTTTGCCTGACCAAGGTTTGAGCCTTTCCTCATGCAGTTCCGACATATAACAGTGGTACAAACAAATTGAAGATACGTCGCATGTAGTACTTTTTACGACTCGACCTACTTTGTTCGACTTTAGTTCTAAAGACCCTCTTTATGGTTATTGGAGTCTATACGTCTACTGTAGTGGGAATACCGTCTTTCGCTTCTCCTTGATTTCTCAGAGGGTTACTTTCACTTTCTCCTCTCACTCTTTCGACCGAATTTTGAGTTGTAAGTTTTTTGTCTCTAGTACCGTAGACCAGGGTAGTGAAGTACGGTTTATCTACCCCTTTGTTATCTTTGTCACTGTCTGAAATAGAAGAACCCGAGGTTTTAGTGACGTCTACCACCGACGTCGGTACTTTAATTTTCTACAAACGAGGAACCTTCCTTTCAATACTGGTTGGACCTGTCGTATAATTTTTCGTCTCTTTCTGTAATGAAACGGTTGTTTCCAGGTAGATCAATTTGATACTAAAAGGGCCATCAGTACATACCTACACTCTCAACTTGATATTTCTTTCGACTCACGACTTCTTAACTACGAAAACTTGACATCACAACCTCTTCTGAGAACTCTCACAGATCCTGACGTTCCTCTAGGTTGGTCAGGTAGGATTTCCTTTAGTCAGGACTTATAAGTAACCTTCCTGACTTCGACTTCGACTTCGAGGTTATGAAACCGGTGGACTACACTTCTCGACTGAGTAAACTTTTCTGGGACTACGACCCTTTCTAACTTCCGTCCTCTTCACCTACTCTCATACTCTACCAACCTACTGTAGTGACTGAGTTACCTGTACTTAAACTCATTTGAGACCCTCTACTACTACCCGTCCCTTCGGACCGCACGACGTCAGGTACTCCAGTGTCTCAGACTGTGCTGACTCACTGACTTGACTTGATTATACATATACATATCGACTAAGTGAATCGACATGTCATCTTTGATTTTGTTGTGACGTTTTGTTGATATGAGGTTATTTTTAATCAAATGTTTTTTTACTCTTCACCCGCTTCCAACTACCTCTCTACCCCTCTGTAAGATTTATGAGAATTACTAAACCCTTCTTGAAGAGGGTATCCGGGAGATCGCTGAGAATTCTGGACTCTGAAACATCAAGAAAGAATAGTAATTTAGAGAAAGGTCCAGGAGTAAGTAGGTAGGTAACGAAGAAAATTTACGACTTAAAAAGTTTTGTAAAAGTGACTAGTTTATAGAGTAAATTAGAAATGGTAATAGGTCCCATAACCTGTTTCGACCATAATAAACACGAATAATAGTCTCCTCTTTTCGGATTCCTGTACGTGAAACACTGAGTTTGGAGTTACAAATAATGAGTATTCTTAGTGGGTTTCATAGATAATTTTATAAAAAAAGATTACGAATGAGGGTCACTATAGGTCCGGTGGGGGAAAGTCATTGTGGGTCTTTTTTATACAAAGGTCATTAATTGACGTCTATTAAAACCGTGTGAGTATGTAACTGTGTGTGAGACCCTTTAGGACCTCATCTAAGTTCAAACACTGATCAGTAGACTTGAGAAAAGTGACAGCGAATGGTCGTCCTATTGGTTTTCACAAATAGAAAGTCTTTTCACGATCCGACATCACGGAAGTCCCTTTTAAAACCAAAATTAAGTCGCATTAGATGAAAAAAAAAAAAACGAATACGATGAAATCCTATTGTCCTTTAAACTGAACCGGTTCTGTTTATAATCACCTTTGTAACTCTAGAGGGATCAGTGTATCTGAGTTTAAAGTCGAAAAAACCTAGTAGAGAAATATTCCTCTATGAGAATTGAGAGTTAAGTAACATTCTAGAATAACGAAAACTAAGATGATAAGTAAAGGGAAGAAAAAGTAACTGTGGTTTTCTGATACTCGGAGACGACTTATCCGACGACTTCTTTTAATCGGAGGAACTTATTGCCAAACTAATGTTTTTGTCTATCTTATTAGGATAGTTTCAAAGTTCACCCCAGTCCTACACAAACTATTAGGTATCTCGGTCTCCTCAAACTCTATCATGCCTCCTACTTTACTGATCGTAACCTTGTACTCCTCTTTACCTCTTCGACACTCCAATACTTAGACCGGATTAAAATGTCCTTTTTAAGATCGTAATCTTTTGTTGTTTGACTTTAGACATTTGACTAGTAATAGTCCGACAATGAAATATTAGTCCTATCCTTCTACAGTTGTCGGAGACGAGGTCTCAAAGTGTTTGATCTTTGTAGATTATAGGTTGTTCGCCTGTACACAACAAACCGGTGTCACAAAATACCGACGTCTGTACACACGATTTAACGAAGTCAGTACAGACTTAGAAACACTGTAATACTTGACATCGGGCGGTCCGAGGAGACAAGTACCTTTCGTTCTTATGACCTCACCCAACGGTAAGGGAGGAAGTCCCCTAGAAGGGTTGGGTCCCTAGCTTGGACGGAGAGTACAGACATGTAACCGGCCTCACAAGGGATGGTGATCGCGGTGAACCCTTCAGTCAAAATACTGATGTCCTATGACAAATTTTTAGTTGTTCAAAATGTTTTGTTGTTTCTTTCTCTTTCAGAATAAAAGGCGAGAAAACCGTTGAGACCCAGAGTGTAAAGGAGTGTCGTCGTAAACCGATTTGGCCTCAGTGTTCACGGAGGAAATTCAACCTTCTACCAGAGTAAGGATGTATGGATGTACACGAATGTGGGACTCGGAGAGCAAATGACGAGACGGTTTGAGGACACCCGTGGTCCAATTAGGGAAGTGAACAAAGGACTTGGACATCCTAAAGTAGATTCACGATCCACACGTTTGAATAGTGACACACATACCGACAAGTTACTTGAAGAAGACCTTGTTAAAAGATGTTGATTAATCTGAACGGTTAAGTCGGAGTCTTAAAATTTCTGTAAGGCCAGTAGTAAAAATTTAAAAAGTCATTCCTTATTACGAAAATAATGATTTACGACATTTATTAATTGGATTACGATTAACGATAGGTACAAAGTATCACAAGTCTTTCGTATTTTGAATCTTTTATTAAAATTTTTAAATCTTTGGTGTTTAGTATCTTACACTAATTTTACGATGAATTAAAATAAAGGGTAGGGTAGAAATGTTGAATAAACTACTTGTATTTTAAGGACGGGAACTATTTTTATAACTTCCGGGTACTAAAAAACGTTCATATGCCGACTGTAGTTTTGGACGATCCATATAATATCCTCTCCTTATGACATGGTCAAAGTAATAAAATTTTTTTATAAAATTTTAGGTCATTTTATAAATTCTCAGGAATTGACAGGGGTTAAACCCTAATATAATTGTTATACTTTAACCAAATTGTGATCCTGTAGTTCGTTGTATTAAATGGCGTTACTATCTCACACATTTTTTTTATACTAGTAGACTTGTACACGTCCTTTTCGTGAAAATTCTTAAATTATAAGTAAAAAATAATTTTTTTTAAATCCTTTGTTCTGATATGCCCTAAAAGAGTTAGACTATACCATCGAAGTTTTTGATGTTGTTAATGGTACGCATTACCTCTTTACAATCGAAAGGGAAACTCTTACTCTTACTTTGTCAGAACAGGTCGTTACGATGAAAATACTTACAACATGATTTATACGATCGAACACGTCATTTTATTCTTTGTATTTTTAGTTATTAATCTTTTTATTTCCGTCGATAATACACACAAATATATATATATGTACATATATATATGTGTATATATAAACTTAATGAAACGACATGTGAACTTTGATTAACTTAACTTGACTTTCAGTGAGTCAACACAGACTCAGAAACGCTGAGGAACCTTAAAAAGTCCGGTCTTATGACCTCACCCATCGGAAAGGGAAGAGATCCCCTAGAAGAGTTGGGTCCCTATCTTGGGTTCAGAAGGCGTAACGTCCGTCTAAGAAATGGTCGACTCGGTATTCCCTTTGGGTAACTTTAATTATGTTGTAACATTTAGTTAATATAAAATTAAATTTATTTATTTGTTTTCTTTCTGATAGGAAACATTCAGTAAGAACGTTCATTTTTACCACTAGACATCTTTTTTGTATTTCAAGTCAAACATTGAGTTTAATGTATTCACGAAAAGGAGCTCTGTGGTAAAATGAACCATAAGACGACTTCTCAAAATACTTATGAAGAGTAAAACAGAGTTTATTGCTATTTTTCTACACATAAATTTATTATTAATTATTGAAAATGACAAGTAATTTCTCTAAGAATTCACTCTTTTCTTTTTTCTCTTTTTTGTAAGTCTTTATAGTTCTTTTTTCGATACCTCTCTTTACAGTCGTTGGAAAACTTCGTAAAACACTGTTCGTGTTGGAACAAAATCGTTTATTTAGAGACAACAGTAATTAGTATGTGATAAACACCCAAGAGGTAAAGGGGACTTTGAGACCTTGTGTAGGGAAATACTTATCCCTTCTGTGACCTATGAACGTCAAGATTAAATCGACAATAACTAAAGGAGATCCAGAGTAAGACAATGTGAGAATTACGACCAACAGTAAGTGGAAATGAATAAATCCCAGTCTCGGAAGGTTCATTCTGAACGGAAACGAGTCCAAACAGGAGAACGTGACTTCATCGAAAAACATTTTACAAAGATGGACCTTAATAACCCAACCGGTTTTTTGAGTAAACACAAAAAGGGTACTATAGAATGTCTTTTGGGACTTCTTTAAAAACCGGTTGGGTGATAAATCATCAGTCTCCGTAAGTAGTATAAAGTAAATTGTCTTCTCAACTAAACATTTAGATGGGGTGATCTCACTTCCGACTGAACTGGGTGTACAGTCACGTGAAGTTCTAGAGACCAGAGGGGACCAGGAGAAACACTCCGATCTGGACGCGAAGACTTTAGATCTAACTTCGAACGACATATACGAAGAGCCACTAAGTCTGTCCCACAGTACTCTACTTTGTTACAAATTAGGAGAAATCCTGAATTAAAGTAAGTTTAAGTTGAAAGAGAACATAGGTAGATTAAGTCACATTCTCTTCATGAAATTTTTTAAATTGATAAAAATTTTTGACTATTTTGTAAATAATACTCGTTTCGGTTCGGTACACGAAACAAAAGATATTTTAGTAAAGTCACACCATGGTGTAGACTGATATATTAAATTGTTGTTATTACGGTATAAACGAATAATTAATTCTAAAATGTTTCATGAAAAATATATGCAATAGAGATATTTCGGGATTTTCCGTCCGTTTTACTATCTACAATAAAAGTTAAATATTTATCTTAAAATTTATGAATTCTCAAAACAACAACAAACAACAACAACAAATCAGTGACTCAGAACAGACTGAGAAACCCTGGGGTACCTGACATCGGGTGGTCCGAGGAGACATGTACCCTAAAGGGTCCGTTCTTATGACCTCACCCAACGGTAAAGGAAGAGGTACCCTAGAAGGACTGAGTCGCTAGTTTGGGCACAGAGGACGTAACATCCGTCTAAGAAATGGGGACGTAGTGACCCCTTCGGGGATCCGTAGAAACATGAACTTTCATTAGGTCGTTTAAAACTCATCAAACCATCGGTCGGAGGTACTACCGGAGGTTATTAGGAAGGGAGAAGATAAGTGCATGAACCTACCGGGTAAGAGTGTGAATGACTTCTAACTTAACACACTGAGAACCTTCAGTCACCGTTACAACACATTAAAGGTCCTGTTCCTTCATTTTCTGTCTACTGAAGACGGTTCCAGAGAGTCTAACGAGAGAGTCGCTCTTCGGTCGGTAGTACAACACAACACCCTTGGCAATCCGTCTTTAAGGGTCACCTCTTTTGGACTGGAAGGTGACTGTCGGTCGTGGTTCAGCAGTCGTTCCCCTCACTCGGTGGTACATTTACCTAGAAGGTCTAGGTAGTTCGGAGCTCGACTACCGTCTTTGACACTTCTGTCATTTATTAACAACAAATTCTCAACACGAATCCTTATTAAACAACGTGTCGTTACTTATCTATTAAGTTCACAATAGGTTAATTTAAAAATTATGTAAGTTCGAAAACTGTATTTAAATTAACTGTAAATGTACTTGTCTTACTTGTGGGACATAGTTCACTCAAAAAGGGTTAATCGTTCCATATAAGAAAAGAGAATTCGATGTAGGTGTCATTTACAAACTAATTATAACCGACCTAAATAAATATACTAAGTAATAAATGAACGAAGTATTTCGGTTTTTGTACAAATCCTAATATACGGAACTGTATATAAATAATATACGGAATTACTTAATTTAAGTAATTCAGTCTCGAAATTAAATGGTAACTTATTTACCACGTCTATTTTACTACGAAATAATGGTAAAATGTTATGATATAATGATGATTGTTTTTATTATCATCATTTAAAATATTTATATATCAAAAAAGATAAAAAGGTTGTATCTATTAATTTTTCAATACGTAATATTAACACCTTCAATAGTACAAAAAAGTACCGTCTATATAAAATGATTAATTAAACCAAATATCAATAGTAACACAAAGGACTCCATGAATATGCTTTTAAGTAAACAATTACTTGACTTAAAATGATTGACTTATGATCATTTTTTTAATGACTAAAAAAAAAAGTAGATCACTTTGTTTTTTCACTTTAAAATTCCACTTTAAGAAATCGAAAGTAAGTGTATAACCCTTTAATTCAATTTCTCTGTTTGCTATAATTTCTTTATTTAAACTTTTTCTAATTCAATCAAAGTCTATAACAAAGGAGTCTAATTTGTCACATAGTAAGGTTAAGGAAAAAGAAGAGGAGGCCCTTAAGTCAAATAGAGAGATGAGTGTAACCAAAGACAAGAACCAATTAAAACGAGGATGAACAAACCTGATGTCTCTACCTTTAACTTAAGTACAACATTATTCTTAGATTGGTGTGAATTCGTTTTATTACTATCAATGATGAATCAACATATATTACTAGAGTGGTATGACAAAATAAACGTTCATATTAAAATTCTATTTTATAGTATGATTATTAATAGGTGAAGAACGAACCCTAAAGGAAACGGAAATGTGGAAAAGAACTACATAAATAAGACATGACAAAATGATTTAAACATGTAAAAAACGAAAACAACAAAACAACAAGTGAAATATAAATAAGGATGATTTGAAACAGGATATTTACTTATTATTAAATAGATCAATAAAAAGTCATATATAAAGGATAATAGGTTCTAGAATTTTTACATCGAGTTGTGTGACAGGAAATTTTGGGACTAAAACTAATACTATCCGACATACCGAGGAAAAAATATATGTCAACTAGGAATTTGTTGTTTCCAAACTTAATACGTCCAAGTGAAGGTACACCTAAAAAATTTTATTATTTATGTTATCAGGATGTTCCGAAGAGTACACCGCGATCACCATTTCTTAGACGGACGATCACGTCCTCCTCTGAATTCTCTACACCCAAGCTAGGGACCCAACCCTTCTAATGAACCTGCTCCCGTACCGTTGGGTGAGGTCATAAAAACGGACCTCTTAGGGTGCCTCGGACCACGCGATATCCGAGTGTTTCTCAATCGATGTTTACTTCGTTTAATCGTGCTTGTAAACGTATCAGGGTGTGTTAACCTCAAGTCAACTTAACCACCTACGTCTTAGAGTTTATGTCTCCAGTTCCTCCTTGAAGTCTAGTCCTCCCTTCTGATATTTAATACACGTCTGTCATGTTCCCTAGTCCTGGGGATTGGGGGAGTAACAAATTCCTAGTCGACATGTTGTAAAAGAGGTGTATCCGAAAGTCCTGCAATTACTTAAAAACTAGTGGATAAGTCAGGAAGCAAATATGGATATCATAGTCATTACTCGAAACCCGAGAAAACTAGAACTAAGAATTTCTTTCTACCCTTATTATGTACCACCGTACTCTAATTTTTTTTTTTTTCTTCCTATTTTTACCTCAGTTCCAACTGAAAGACAGTATACCTTTTCGATTTTAAATCATGTAAGTTTTAGTAAATTCTGAATAAATCACCGAAAATTTTTGAAAGTGGATCTCGTCATAAAGGTCCATGAACTCTATTAAAATCCGTAGTTACTTTAATTTGTTGTAATTGAGTTTAGAGACACTATTAATCAATAGATCCACAAACAAACCACAAAACAGAAACGACAGGACATTGTAAGTGTTTAAAGTGAGAAGTTATATTCCTCTCGTCCTGAGTTCGTGTCTTTGTAGTATCAGTTACTATAGAAATACCTTATACTGAAAACAGTATGATAAATAAAAATATCGATTCAAAATTTACTATACTAAAATTTCTTTTTCTCATTTCTTCATTATCATCTATTTCTTATACTTATTCGAGTGTTTCCACCGTGTCCACACTTACTTTAAAACCTGTGTGAAAGGTTCTCTAATTTTGAATCCTCTGACGATGTCGGTTTATACCGTAAAGGAGAACAGTCAAAGAAAAAGAGTGATCTTTGGACGATTTTACCTGTTCTCAAAACTTCTATGAAACTATCAACCATTCACTGAGAAGACTTAAATCGTTTGTGTAAAGTGAAGTTGGAAATAGTGGGTACTCTTATTCTCCACAGTATGAAAGTCTGCAATGTCTTCAGAGTGACCTCTATTATTTTTACGGTTCTCGTATCTTTTACGGGGTGTTTAAAAAGGGTCTCAAACTTCACTGGGATATAATCTTTTTGGAGTATTTAGGGTCAAATACTTGGTATTTAAGTTGTGACAACTTAAGTGTGTTTTTTTCGTCTCCTTACAAATATTTATCATTATTACGTATTTCCTTATTACTAAAGGGTTATTTAAATTTGGGTCTTAAAAATAAAGTTATACTTCAAAGTTATCATCTAGCATACAAGTTATATTTATGTTGGGTTCAAAATGAAAGAAAAAATCGATTACCATTAGATAAATTTCACTATTTAATTAATATTATCAGACTTCTAAGACCGATCAGTCCATTTTGAATTTAAATCGTATATTTTTTGTCGATTATTCGTGGATAACAGTTCATGCTTATCGTCCTCTATGTGTCTATTTACAATTACAATAGATAATCTTAACCAACTTTTAACTAAAAATACCATATAAAGTGTATCATTAACATTTGATTATTTTTTACAAATCAATATGTCTCGTGATATAAAGAATTCGTACAACCTATTTTCTTTGATATATATCATTACGTTGTTATGTAGATAACCAAAAGAAATAATTATAACGACAATCCTTTCATTTTAAATTAACAAGACCGTAATTAAGTAGAAATTTTGACCTTTTTTTTAGTCAAATGTTATTTAAGTTGATATTAGATTACCATTGAAAGCACGAATCTTTTGAAATATGAATTATGACCACTATAGAGTTTAGATTTATTAATAGTGACGACGTAACTTCACGAACGAAATATCGAGGTTTCAGACAAGTAAGACTAATAGGTAGGACGGTATAAACCCTTCTTTTGTTAAATATCGGTTAAGACCTAACTAAACGATATCTTTTTTAAAAGTTAATAGAAGACGGTATTTGTGTATTAACACTGAGTCGTTTAAACTAAGACTCAGATCATTTGTCGTAAATTATTTTATTCTTATTAAAAAATATGGTTCCTACCGAGGTCCTATATAGATGGAAATTATATTTTTGTACGAGTCTGATTTCTGAATGAACGACGAGACCCTTTTTCAGGTAACGGGGTGTAGAGGAGTTTATGAAGAACCACCTCTTTTCTAATTCAAAAGTACAAGTAGAAATAAAGGTGGAAGGACGTAGGTAACTTAGAACATGAGATAAACCAAGGAACACTGTAAAAGAAGTAGGAACATGACCGTTGTTGGTTTTCCATTAAGGGGCACGAAAGGACGTACGGGTCTTTCTAGGTGAATTGAGCTCAGAACGACCTATAAACGTCTGAAGTACACCTCACGTCCGGACGTACGACGTGCGTATCCACTGATACGTATCCCTCCCCCCGAAATGTTGTCTCTCCACGTTTCAATTCATATTCAAAGTTTATGAAGGTAAGAATTTTCGAAAAGTGGAAGAAAGAACCGGATAAGAGAGGAGAGAAGGAGATGTAGAAGACGACAGAATGGGAGCTCCTAATTTTTCTTGTTTAGTAAAGACGAAAGAACCCTTCTCGTTAATTCAAGAGGAATGTCGAGAAAGTCAAACCCCTTAGGAAGACTTAAAGGTTTTAGTGAAGAATGTTCATCAGTCCACTTATAAACAAGGACACGATTCAGCGAAGTCAGCACAGACTGAGAAACGCTGGGATACCTGTGTATCGGACGGTCCGAGGAGACAGACACCCTAAGAGGTCCGTTCTTATGACCTCACCCAACGGTAAAGGAGGAGGTCCCCTGGAAGAGTTGTGTCTCTAGCTTGGGTGGAGAGAATACGGAGAACGTAACCGTCCACCCAAGGAATGATGACCACGGTGGACCGTTCGGGTTTATTCTATCTTTTTGAAAAGGTAGGGTCAGAAGTAGAACCGTAAACCCTGTCCTGAAACCTCTCCAAGTAAGAAGAACAATTTAAAATTACTATAATATGTTTTCCCATGGTGAAAATTTATTATTCCACTTACACTCAGTTAACTCTTTATTCTTATATATGAAGAACGAGAGGAAGAGAAATTTATACCTACGGGATTAAAGAAGGCAACAGTCGCTTCGTCTATGAAGGGTTGGTTCGAACCTTTTGCATAAGACATTTGCACAGACAACGGGTGATAATTTATTGTTTTTAGACAACGTCACAAGTACATTCACGAGAGAGAAAGGTTTGCCACGTAGACAGGGTGTTGTACGTCTCAATAAAAATTTACACAATCTAAATTAATCGGGTGGTGTTCCCTGAGAAAACTACTGTAGGACTTCCTCACAAGTTTTATAAAAATTAAACCTTTTTATATGGTATATTTTCGATCTTTCGATCAGAGGTTTTGTTCTTTCATCTGTGGTACTGAAGAAGAGACAAGAATATATTTATGTACTACCCGTAGATGACCCGTACACCAAGGTAGACTCGTTTGACTCGTTAAAAAGGTAGAAGTCACACCTTTTCGTCTAAGTGTCTTCCTTTCACACCTCTTCGTCTAAGTGTCTTCCTTTCTATACGAAAATAAGATCGTGAACCTTGACCATGTATAACCTTTGTTTCCCGACATTTAGGGGACGAGACAATTCAGAAACGAATAAACAAAGACTAATTTTCATACAGTGCTCACAAATTTCTGACAGGAAGTGATAAACGTCCCTTACTTATTCCGTTCCATAGTTTAAGACCGAGTCGAACATTAGGATATACTTCGGTAATCAGTTTACTTGTTCTAATATGAGAATAACTATGTGGTGCTAGGTGTTTCGTCACCAGGAGGTTATAAAACTTTCATTTAGGAAGTAAATGTACTTTTAACGATTGATGGAAGGGTTATTCTATTATTTACCACGGATGATCAACTCTTCTGATCGATGGTCACGAAGGGACCATCGAGTCTCCAATTTCGCAGACGGACGTTACACCCTCTGGGCCCAAGCTAGGGACCCAACCCTTCTAGGGGACCTCTTCCTTTACCGTTGGGTGAGGTTATAAGAACGGACCTCTTAGGGTACCTGCCTCCTCGGACCACCCGATGTCAGGTACCCCAGCGTCTCTCAGCCTGTGCTGACTCGCTGAAGTGAGTGAGTGAGTCAACTCTTTGTCTTACGACGATTTATAATCGTACGTACACAGACTGAGAAACGTTGGGGTACATACACACGATTCAAACGTTGGTGTTTGTACCGTAACGTCAAGATTCGGATCGGTTACATCTCCTTTTCTTGTACTTTCTACCCTAATCTTATAGACTTATATTTGATCTGAGATTGTGAAAGATGAGACTCAGAACTGTTCAGTGTTAGTCTGGAGCTAAAGAAGTAGATATTTTACCTCTATTATCATCACAGACAAGATGACAAGATACTTTAACAATTTTAGTTCACTATACTTTCGTTAATAATAATATGTACGAATTAAGAACCTTACAGATAATAAATTTCAACAAACAGATAAGTTTAGTAAGAAAAATCCCGTTCTTTTCTAACAGAAACTTTTTAGTTTGTTGAAACTAAAAAGACATCTATCTTTGTTTGAAAACAGGAGAATAAAATGGGGAATTATTGGCTTTAATGGTAGAGAGCTATGTTTAATTTTTCGTAAATTTTAGTCGATCTCAAAAAGAAATGTAAATCTCTTCCGTTTTCATTCTCAATTATTTTATTATTTATACTGTGGAGTTTAAGTCCGTTTATAGTAAACGATCGAAGTTTACGTTATGACGTCTGAAAAATGTTTGAGTGGACAGTGATTAGCTTTCATCTGTGTATGTGTCTGGATGTGTATGTGTGACAACTCGTCAACACATCGAATAACATATACTCGAGATAAGTAAGTACAACCATAATCAAAATAGATACATTTTATAAAGTAGTAAACGAGAAGATACAATTTTTTCTTGTAAGGTTGGGTTTCACTAGGTTTATAGATAAAGTTTAAAACAGAAAGTGTAAAAGAGATAAAGGTCCATCTGATTGTGGACTTCCCTTTATATAAAACTGGTCCATTGTAAAGGTCTAACGTATATCCATCAGTCTAACGTACTCCATCAGTAAAACAGGGAACATTATGTCTTTAGTAAACCCCTGAATCTAAAGAGGGTCCACTACTCAACCATTGAGGTACTTCGGAAACATATATTGACGACTTCATGTTCGGAGGAAGAACCACACATCTTTCCGTTGAATACAAAATAATAAACGGTATTACTCATAAACGTGACATTAAATTAGAATCTTCATTATATTAAAACATCGACTTCTTGGAGATAAGTCGTCTGTGAAAAGTATCTCTCCTTTGGTTCTGGGTTTCGTCACTTCACCGAGTGCGTCACCGTAGCAATCGACTACAGTGTTGCCGTCTCAGAGACACAGGAAGATGAAGGGTGCCACAGTAAAGAACATTCAGTGAGAAGACTTGATTACAGTGGACGACCTCCTCTTATAGATCACTCTGGAAGGGACAAGGACTCCTTTACGGTCCTCCCGGACATAGTTCCTGGGTCCTAAAGTTCACCACTGTCAGATTCGAGTCTCCTTTCGGTCCCGACGGTAATCTCTCTCTCATCCTGGAACGAGAGGTACCACTAGCGACGGGGACTCACCTCGGGTCTCGCCCCGGTCTCGTCGCGACCAGGAGGGTCCTGACTCCCTCAGACACCAAAAAGGGGAAGGGATCTGTTCGGGTTCTCTGAACGAACATGTCAAACGACCTCCACTGGTCTTGGACGCACACTTCGGATTCGCAGCCCAAAGGGGCCTTCTAACGACTTAGTGTCTTAGTGTCAAGAAGAGACCTCAGTCTTGTCTCGTGCCGTCCTTCCCAGAGCCCTGCCAACAGAATCTCGGGTCCTTATACCGGTCCAGTGAAGAAAGGGACTTATGAGGGTAAGAATATTTATAATTTTATATTGGAAACGGAAAAATATGGAGTTTCTCGACTGTGTGGAGTTTGGACCGTGTCGTATATTTTTAGGGGAATATTATCTCAGGTGTTAATACCTCGGACTAGAAGTTTCTTAGTGTCAACAAAACACTTCCTTTTTATGGACGTTTGGGGGTATTAAAGTTTGGACTGTGGACCTACTTACCTCTTTTAAACGGAACCCTCGGAGGTAGGCAAACAGTCGGTTTCGTGGAACCTAGACACCCAGGCAAAACGTCTATAATAACAAAAGACAACTTCTTTGAGTGTTCACGTTACGACGGAAGGACAGGAGGGGTCTCCCGGTCCACCGACTCTGTGGACAGGTACGGGCTCGGACGGTCCGGACCGCGAGGGAGGGATGAGTGTCTACCGACCGGTGGACTCCTCTAAGGAGACACCCCGTCTCGAGAGCGGGTGAATAGACGTACAAAAGAAGGGCAGTCCCTACTCTAAAAGAAGAATCGAGGGTTTAAGTAAGGTGGATACTTTCTATTCGTAAGAGTTCGGAAAACACAAGTGGTATCATAAAAAAATCGGAATTATCTTTTTTATGAAATTTGAAGTTTAGGAAAAAAAATTCTCAAGAATTACGAAAGTAAATTTTACTTTAAAGGGACAAAAGGAGAGGGGTTTCTACGATGAAAATTCACACATTATAGGAGTCACGGGTGCAGTCCGGAATGTAACATATCAGAGAAAAAGTGAACCGTGATAATTGTAAGGGGAAGAAAAACTTATAGAATTGAAGAAAAAGACGGCACTTTGTAAAAAAAAAAGAAAGGAAGAGTACGTTTTAATAGACTAAGGAGAACTTTAGACAAGATGGTCCTCTTCCTAAGGCAAATAGGGTCTGTGTATCTCTGTATTGGAATGAAACTAAAGGGACTTGACCGGATGTTGTTTGATTTGTGTCATAATTAATATATCGTGGTGATTTTTTATTACAATAACTAAGTAAAGTGATAAATTGACTTCCGACGTGTCCCGAAGTGACGACACGCCCGAAAAGAGATCGACACCTCTCGCCCCCGGTGAGAAATCAACGCCTTGCGTCCTCGATCCCGTGTGTCCGGCGTCATCAACACTGAGGGTCCAAGGCCTCGTGTCCGAGCCATGAACACCGTGGGCCCGAATCGACGAGGTACCGCACACCCTAGAAGGACCTGGTCCCTGACTTGGACACAGAGGACGTAACCGTCCACCTAAGAAATGGTGACTCGGTGGACCCTTCGAGGTCGTTGTAAAAATATGTCGTGGAACTACATTGGAATATCGACAAAGTATATACACATCGAACCCATAGTTTTATTTCAGATTTAAGAAGATCCTTTTTGTAAAAATTAAAACGAATCGAAGATAATTTTATCTGTTTACAAACAACTCCATTTTCAGAGTAACCGATCATCGAATGAATACGTGAAGTATATCTTTTATAACTTTAATAGTCTGGTTACGTCTATCTTCTTTAGTAGTACATTATTAACAAAAGAAATTTAACTCCTTTTTTTAATTGACATAAAGTAAACCAACCTTCATCCGGTTTCACTGGAAACGACACAGTTTCCCGTTACACAACTATACTGTGACTATTAAATTTCCTTAGTCAGGGAATAGAAAGTACTTCCAAGACAAAACTACTCTTATATCTTTCACCATAGTATAAAGTAAATAAATAACAAAAATATAATTATATGTTTAAATAAAATGAATAGGTACATATTTAAACATTATATGACATAATATATTAATTATAAAACTGTATAAAAGAACACACTCACTTTTAACTTTAAAAGGTGAATTTGAAACGATTAAGAAACAATGAAGAAAAGTCTGTTTCTTCTATATCCCATGTTATAACTCGTTTTTAATACGATAATGACTGTTTCATGATGTTTTTTCCTGGAATAGTGATAAATATTGTGGGTTTAAATACGTAACGGTAGTGTATATTTATATCCTTCACCTAGACATAAGTAAATATTCGACATTATGTATCACTTCTTTGTAGACACTCACTATTTACTTTTAACTGTTAGTGAAATAAAGTTATATATTAGACATTTTCAAAGGTTTTTAGATTCCCCACCATAAATATCCTTCACCGTAACGTACTTCTGTTATACTTTATCATCTTCATTATGTAAGATTCAATAACTTTATATTTTAATAGATGAAATGGAAGTCAAGGTATTTGGTTAATTAGATCAAATAATTCAATAATGGATTATTACCATAAAACTTCCAAATATTTCTTTGGTAAGAAAAAGGAATTTCTTGAATTTTGGAACAGACTTCAACAGAAATACCAATTTTGACCGATTCTTTTTTATAAAAGAGTCTATTAAGTTTCCTTTGAAGTCGTCGCAGAGACGGTGTTCACGTAAGGTGTATGCGTTTCTCATGTTAATCTCTTCCTTAAATTGATTAACCACGACACTAGAAACTTTGAGGGAATTTAAGTATGTAAAAGATTCGACATTTTACACACCTAAGATAATGTAATCCCATAAAAAATTTTCAAACAAGGTCCAAAGTTCAAGATCTTAAAATTCAATGACAATAAGTTACAAACATAACTAGATCTTTTTCGTTCTAGTCAGAGATCATTACCTAAAAGTCACCTGAAATCTGTGTCTGAACCATCCCCTTTTCCATCTACCCCTTTATCAAAAGTTAGTCTCATCTTGGGATACCAGGAATGAGGGGGTGGGTGTGGGGGAGCGGACTGAAAACAGACACCTTTTAGAAATCGGTTTGTTATTCAAATTAGTCTCGTCACTGTTGTACTTCTTTGTTTCCTTTTGTCAGGTTATTTTACTTTATTATTATCAAATCAGTAATTCGTATCAATTCCTGGAGATCAAGGAGGAGTTCCCGGTATCTATTATAAGACTCGGTATAGGACACTCGACAGAATATCTATGACTTTGGGGGTGGTCCATCTTCTTCAATTAATGTAATACTGGTCAAACATCGGTTCTGTACACCGTTCTCCACGGTGTGAGAACTCTTGACCGGAGTTTCTTTACTCTTGTTTGGTTGGGACCTTGACTTCTAATTGACATGAATCTTGTCAGTTCTACTGTGACCAGTCTGGTAACTACCGGTTAAAGTTCTACTGACAGTCTCAGTCGGTTCGACAAAGACGAACATCGTAGAAAGAAGACAGATATTTTCACGAACGGGTAACTAACAGTCACACGTCCCCCGGCCCCCAACATTAGCTGGAAACCTGTCCTCAGGTGGAAGGGGAGTGACACCTAACGGTCGTAGGCTCTATTTCGTTTGAAAGGAGAAATAAATAAATAAATAAAGGAGAAAGGTTGGAACGGAGAAATAGCCGAAAACTCGCCGTTCGTTGACCTGGGGGAATGAAAACCAATGTCAACGAGTAATACTGCTACCTACTTTAAGACTGAGAGTCTCTAATAAACACTCAAGGATATTTACATTAATGTTTTGTACAATTCTTCTAACCTCAGTTACTGAACTAGTAAACTTTTGTCCTCTTTTATACTATGGACCAAAGATCGGTATTTGACTTAAGAGTTTCAAGAATAAAACACTAATTTTGTCACTAACAGGAATTTTAGGGTTATTACGAAGTAAGAAAGTATTACATTCTTCGAACACGAAATGTAGGGAACACGAGAGAGTCACATTCGCATAACCATATCCCACCTTACCCCTACTTCGTGGTAGACAAAGAGAGTTCTCGTCGTCAGAGACCAAACCGTGTTCGTTTCGGTACTTCGTGTCCAGAGGAACAATTTAAATAGAAATTTGTAAAACCTCCATTTCTCTCTTTTTACGATGGTGTGGAGCACAGGACACTTCTCTTTTATGAAGTCTTATTTGGTAAAGGGAGTTATCAAATCATATTCTAGTTCAGTCTGAATCTTATTTAAATGTCTATTATCTCATTTTCATATTAACTATCGATGAGTATGAGACCAGTTATTTTGAAATTACCGCCACACAAAGTCAGTGAGTCAGTACAGGTTGAGACACTGGAGTACCTGACGTCGAGTGGTTCGAAGAGGTAGTCACCCTAAGAGGTCCGTTGTTATGACCTCACCCGACGGTAAAGGAAGAGGTAATTACCACCATTAATCTTATTTAGAAAAGGTAGTATAGTCCTCTCTTTTAAAGATAAACGTTAAAAAAAATTTGGAGTTATTTAGTAAAATAAAAAGTTAAAATTTGTGGTAATTTTCTAATCTTTATCGGAAACTTCTAAATTCAGATTATACCTTCGTAGAATATACAAACAAATAAATATACATGTACTGTCATACTTAGGAACAATAATTTTTCTTTTTCACTCGATAAAACAGAGAAAGAAGTAGTAAAGTACCCCGGTTTTGTAGTCACACAGATCAGTGAAGGTGTGAAAATCATACTGTGGAACAGTCTCCGTCTTTCGTCCAACCCCCCTCACACCGAACCGTACTTAGGTGGTACGACACCGGTCTACAAACTACCAATTCTCATAGAAGAGACCTCAGTTCCCACAGACATGACTTTAGGGTTGACAGAATGAAGGGTCACATGTTATACTCGTTCGACGAATGGTACAAAGTCGAAGTCACAGGCATGGATATTCTACCACTAGCATTCTCATACTTGAATACATCCCAGAAACAATCCTAATTTACTCTATTAGGCGTCTTTCATGAGTGTGCGATGGACCTTGTATCACTACGAGGTATAAATATACCCAATAAACAGTTAGGAACGGTTTTCTTCTTTACGAGAGATAACTTGTTAGACTTCTTGATCATTACCTCTGCCAATACTCACGACCCTTTAGTCGCCGGTTTGTACATCTTTCTTCTTCTGTTCCTGTTCGGAATGTAATATCGAGTCAGAACGATTTACTTGTCACTTTTTCTCCTTTTGTTATGTTACCTTTTCCAATCTCTAGAGAAGTTCTTTTGACCTCTAGGGTTCCCTTGTAAAGTACGTTCTTACCCGTATTATTTCCTGTCTTTGGCATTCCTGAACTGTCTTCGTCTTCTCTAATTCTTCTATGTCGTTCCTAAGTTTCCTTGATATGTCTTCTCCGAAATTACTGTGTCTATTGGTACTACCACATCAGTGAGAAGATCTTGACCTGTGGACCTTACACTCCAGTTCGTCGGTACATTAAATTTTCTACGAATGAGAAACCTTCCTTTCGATACTGTTTGGATCTGTTACATAATTTCTCGTCTCTATTGTAAAACGGTTGTTTGCAGGTACATCAGCTTCGATACCAAAAAGGTCATTAGTGTATGTCCACACTCTCAATCTGGTATTTCTTTCGACTCCCGGCTTCTTAACTACGAAAATTTAACATCACGATCTCTTCTAAAAATTCCCCTCTAGTTTGGTCAGTCAGTATCTCCTTTAGTTGGGATTTATAAGTAACCTTCTTGACTACTACTTCGAGGTCATGAAACCGGTAGACTACACTTCTCGACTGAGTAACCTTTGTGGGACTAAGACCCTTTCTGACTCTCGTCCTTCTCTTCCCCCGTCGTCTACTACTCTACAAATCTAACATAGTGACTGAGTTACCTGTACTTAAACTCGTTTAAGGTCCCCTATCACCTCCTGTCTCCTGGGATCGTACGTCGTCAGGTACCCAAGTGTTTCTCAGTGAATCACTGAATTGTCGTTGTTTATAGAATTAGAATGATACAATTAATACACCATCTTTAAACACCGATCTTTAAAGGGATGATCAAACGGAGTTTGATATGTACACTTGAATGACTAAAGTGTACTGCTGAAGTTCTCCCGGTTGTTGTAACCATTTGTATTTTTACCCTCAAAGATCAAGTTCAAGTTGTTCACCAAAGAGTAAGAGACGGGAGGAGTAAGGGGTCAGTACAAAAGAGGTCAACTTAAAAGAAGATCAGAGAAGGGTAACGAGGTTTGTTTGAACATCCACTTCAGGGTACAGAGACCCAACCATAAATTTCAGGAAATATTAGACCAGAGGTCTTAAAATGGTCTATGTAGGTGGTACAGAAGAGTATCGTTATCGTCAAGTCGGTTTGTCTAGAGAAACGGACGGAAGTTTAGGGAGAGTAAAGGGGTAAAGTGTGGAAGTGAGTACAAGAAAGGAGAAAGACACACTTGTACAATGAATGAGAAGTTCGAGGTCGGGGACAGTTGAGAGAGTACTTCATAAGGAATTAGTACGGTCTTCTAATCAGTAGAAAATATTTAAGAACGGAGTTAAAAAAGAACAGGGTGTCAAAAGTTTAAAAATCGACCCTAGTGACATTCTTTATGTAAAACGTGACCGTGTGTAAAGTAAGTCTGTATGCAGTGTGTGTGTGTGTGTGTGTGTGTGTGTGTGTGTGTGTGTGTGTGTGAGGATTCGTTTTCGCAGTTCTTTGTTATAAATGAGAGTAATAAATGTTTTGATGAGATTACAACAGAGAAAAGAGAAAGTAAACCCCTTTTTCGAGACTGACGTTATGTAATTTATCTAAATTTAAAGAGAAATTAACAAATTATTGAGTTTCAAACTCTTTGTGACAATATGTGTAGAGTTTGTCTCATAAGAAACAATAAATAACACATGTCTGTATAAGGGATGATATAATTTTAGAGGATTTTTTTTTTTTATTTTATTTTAGAGGAATTCACACTGACAAACCATGTTGTATTTCAGAAAGTGACAAATTGATACGAAAAGTATGACCGATGGTCATTCACACACCTTCGTTTTTCCTTTCTTCCTTTCTTACTTCATTCCTTCCCTTTTTTCTTTATACTTTTTATAGAGACTCAACACTTAATATGAGTCTTTAATTCCAACAAAAGATAAATCGTTCAGTTTCTCCCTTTAGTAAGTTCGATAAATGTCTACTTTAAGGGTAGGTTCATCATATACGAAGAAACTTATTGAAGAAGTTAGAGTTAAATTTGAATCTTTAATCATAATATAGTACCTGAGATTCTGTTTTTCTTTCTATCGTTTTTGTTTTACTGATTAATTATCTCGTTTCCATTGAAGTATACACGATACAAGGAAAATAGACGATCTTTGACGTGTCGTCCTCCCCTCCCAGCATTCTGGTTCCCACACCTACATAGAGGTCTCCACTTTTTTCGAAACTAAACCAAAGCCATTTCGGACACTTTTCCGTTACAACAACAAGGACAGACATGTCTCGTACGGTCATATACGACTCATACAGTTCGTTAAAGACACTCGAGAAACATTTGGTTTAGTCTCGATTCGTGATTGTGAGGGTTCGGGGAGTTTAGATATTTTGCTTTGTCCTTCTTGTGAGAATAGAGCACTGTAGAGTTTATAACGAAAAGTGACTGAAAGTTCTAATAACAAAAAAGGAGTTTAAGTTTTTCCTTTTAAAACTTACTTTAAATTTAAGTTTAAACTGGTCAAGACACTTCCTACACGCAACTGACAGCACTGTATGGGTTAAACTGACCGCAAACTTGCATTCCAAAACAATGAGTCTCAGGTGGAAGAATAGTTGCACACAAAGAGACTGAGACGTATGTTGACTGGAAACTTGTTGTACACAAACTTGAGGAACCTAGGTGAACCTACTGACATACAAGCACACATACACACGAGTGAGCACAGACTGAGAAAGGTTGGGGTACCTGACGTCGGGTGGTCCGAGAAGACGGGTACCGTAAAAGTCGCGTTCTTATGACCTCACCCAACGGTAAAGGGAGAGGTCCCCTTAGAAGGACTGGGTCCCTAGTTTGAGCGTGGAGAACACAGAGGAAGTGACCGTCCGTCTAATAAATGGTGACGTGGTGGACCCTTTGGGGTAACGAACATATTTACAATTTTTTAATGTTATTATAACACACTTTGTTTAGAAAGGTATCTAGTGCCTCTTCAGGATGTACGAAGTGAAATTTTTTATTATAACGTTACCCGTAAAATTCTCAAAAACATTCTGTCACTGAAAGATAACGGTTTTTGTTAATAATTTTTATTTATATATTATATCTATTGTAACATGACAGAAGTGAAGACACGAAAACTGATAATGTTAACTCTCTTTATTTAGTAAAATTTTCCGTCTAAATACCACCGAGATCACGGTTCTTAAATCCGAACATCGTCAACAACTTAAAAAATTAGATAACAGATGATTATATAAGGTTTCTCTGTTATTCAAATGTATATATCAATCTGTGTGTGTGTATATAGATAATATAGACATATACATATATGTCTCTCTCTCTCTCTTTTCCCCCTCTCCTCTCTTTCTTTCCTCTTACGATACAGGGTCCATCTTTACTTAATCATGATTCTAAAATCATAAATGATTTATGTGATCTTGGTGTCGGAACAGATTGAGTTACTTTGATTCAGTACGTGTACCCCGGTGGGTTCTACCCGTCCAGTACCACCTCTCCAGACTGTCTTACACCAGGTGACCTCTTCCCTTACCGTTTGGTGAAGTCATAAGAACGGAACTCTTGGGGTACTTGTCATACTTTTCTGTTTTACTATCCTATGACTTTCTCCTTGAGGGGTCCAGTGATCTACGGGTTGTGCGATGACCTCTAGTCACCTCTTTATTGAGGTCTTTCTTACTTTCCTACCTCGGTTTCGGTTTTTTTTTTTTTTTTTTTTTTTGGGTCAACACCTACACTGACCACTATCTTCGTTCCAGACTACGACCCTCGGTGGTGCCCTCTAGGGGGGGTACTGTTCTAGTACACCTTCTCTTGACAATTCGTTCCGAAGTCTTGAGTTCCCCGAGGGATCCGAAAGAGCTCGTAGATGGGGTTTTGGTCTTAGACAGACAAAATGATAAAGTACTGAAAGTGGTTGAGGAGACTGTAATTGTCCTCCGATAAGGACTGGTGGAAAGAGACCTTTTTTAATTGAATCCCGATATCGATTATTCAGAGGCCCTGTACTCTTCTTATAAAGGTTAGTTTTAGGGAGACAATCGTGAGATCGAACGAACCGTCCATATGGGTCTGAGAACGTTGATGCGTATACTAATAAATGTCGGAGGGTTGATACTCTCCGTGTCTTTCGGATTTTGTATCAGAAAATTTCTCAATTTTCAATAATCTCATCACGACCACATCTTAAAGTAATAACCCGGTTCGAACAACGATTCAAGGGTACAGAGAATAGGTGACACGCGGACCCTCACGCAATCAATTGTATCAACCTTTCATTCTTTTTATTCACATCGTAATTTTAATTGGTGTAGTCTCAAAACTCGATTAACCAAGAAAGAACATTGTGTAACGTGGAAACGAGGTACTTTTTACATTGAACAAATTATGAAAGACTCCGACTGTATCTAATTTTTATAATTTTTTCTCAGACTTTACGTCATGAACTTACGTTAAAGTTTTTACTGTCTTACTAGAGACAAGTAAAGGTTCCGTTTGGTAAGTTATAATGTCATTAGGTTCAGATACGGGGTTGGTCATTACGACTTCTTCGACTTCAACTTACCAAGACACTTCTGGATGTTCTGGAAAATCTTGATTGTGGGTTTTTTCTATAGGAAAAGTAAGATCCCCTAACCTTACGTTTTCATCCTTCAGTTCTTTGTGGACCTCATTGTCCGTTTAAAACGGAATCTTATACCTTACTTCGTCCCGTTTCTGATTATATCAAAACGGTTCTTTTACGTGACCAGTATCGTTTGTGGGAGAAGGTTGATGCGTTCTCTTCTGAGATGTGTACCTGTAGTGGTCTACCAGTTGTGACTTTAGTCTAACTAATATAAGAAACGTCGGTTTCTACCTCTTCGAGATATATCAGTCGTTTTTGTTCTGGTGCTCGACTGACACCGAGTCTAGTAATTGAGGAATAATGGTTTAAGTCTGAATTTAACTTATTTCATCCCTTTTGGTGATCTGGTAAGTACATACTGGATTTAGTTTAGGGAATACTAATATGTTACCTTCACACTTTATCTAAATTCCCTGATCTAGACTATCTATTCTCACGGACTACTTGATACCTAACTCCAAATACTATAACATGTCCTCTGTCCCTATTTCTGGTAGGGGTGACTTTTCTTTACCTTTTTTCGTTTTACCGACAGACCCCTCCGGAATGTTTATCGACACTTTTCTTCTCTTCGTTTTTCGTTTCCTCTTTTCCTTTCTATCTTCGTAGACTTACGTCTCAAGGTTTCTTATCGTTCTTCTCTATTCTTTCGGAAGGAGTCGCTAGTTACGTTTCTTTATCTCCTTTTGTTGTCTTACCCTTTCTGATCTGTAGAGAAGTTCTTTTAATCTGTATGGTTCCCTTGTAAAGTACGTTTCTACCCGAGCTATTTCCTGTCTTTACCATACCTGAATTGTCTTCGTCTTCTATAATTCTTCTCCACCGTTCTTATGTGTCTTCTTGACATGTTTTTTCTAGAAGTGTTAGGTCTATTAGTACTACCACACTAGTGAGTGGATCTCGGTCTGTAGGACCTTACACTTCAGTTTACCCGGAATCTTTCGTAGTGATGCTAGTTTCGATCACCTCCACTACCTTAAGGTCACCTCGATAAAGTTTAGGACTTTCTACTACGACACTTTCACGACGTGAGTTATACGGTCGTGTAAACCTTTTGAGTCGTGACCGGTGTCCTGACCTTTTCCAGTCAAAAGTAAGGTTAGGGTTTCTTTCCGTTACGGTTTCTTACGAGTTTGATGACGTGTTAACGTGAGTGAGTAGAGTGTGCGATCATTTCATTACAAGTTTTAAGAGGTTCGGTCCGAAGTCGTTATGCACTTGGTACTTGAGGGACTACAAGTTCGACCAAAATCTTTTCCGTCTTCTTGGTCTCTAGTTTAATGGTTGTAGACGACCTAGTACCTTTTTGGTTCTCTCAAGGTCTTTTTGTAGATAAAGACGAAATAACTAATACGGTTTCGGAAACTGACACACCTAGTGTTAGTTGACACCTTTTAAGACTTTCTCTACCCCTATGGTCTGGTGGATTGGACGGAGAACTCTTTAGACATACGTCCAGTCCTTCGTTGTCAATGTTGACCTGTACCTTGTTGTCTGACCAAGGTTTATCCCTTTCCTTATGCAGTTCCGACATATAACAGTGGACGAATAAATTGAAGATACGTCTCATGTAGTACTCTTTGTGACCCGATCTTCTTCGTGTTCGTCCTAAATAACGGTCCTCTTTATAGTTGTTGGAGTCTACACGTCTACTGTGGTGGGAATACCGTCTTTCACTTCTCCTCGATTTTTCGGAGAACTACTTTCACTTTCTCCTCTCGCTTTTTCAACCGAATTGCGAGTTGTAAGTCTTTTGCTTCTAGTACCGTAGACCAGAGTAGTGAAGTACCTTTTATCTACCCCTTTGTCACAGTCTGAAATAAAACCCCCCGAGGTTATAGTGACGTCTACCACTGACGTCGGTACTTTAATTTTCTGCGAATGAGGAACCTTCTTTTCAATACTGGTTGGATCTATCGTATAAGTTTTCGTCTC